>OZ026622.1:55214044-55811544 GCA_964020975.1 Hermodice carunculata | reverse complement strand
TACACTTCAAAATGTTACCATTAACAGACATTTATTTTGCTTTAATAATGCCAGAAAATACTTAAGAAATATGTTGCTACATTTGAAGAAGCTTAACATTGCTGGAACCATACTGAAAGATCTACAGGCACAAACCTAAGTGACAAATGCTGGAAATTTTTGTCCAAATTTTCTAATGCTTAGTTTGAACTTCTGTTCTTTTTTTTTTTTTTTGCTATCATCCCATTTATATTCCTCAATAAGTCAGCCCACATATTTTATATCTAGTTAAGATCTAATGTGCTTAAAATTATTCAAGACTCATGCCATCGTTTACTACGACATGCAATGAAAAAAAGAGACATGTTTATAGGTTGAGAAATTAAGTGTTCTTCTCAAATATTATTAACAGCTGGCCTGTTGATTAAAGGACAATGTTATCTAATGAGTTGTTCACCAGGCACCAGACAAATCTGAGTCATCCTTGTACATGTATCACATGATCAATCGACCACAGGGCCATTGAAGCAGGTATCTGTTTGCAAATTGCAATTGTCGATACCCACACAAACACTTTGCACATGAAAATATCGTCTACATCAAGCTTTGGCAAAACTTTATATAAAACAAAATTAGCTTCTACAAATAAAGATGAAATACAAAAAGCTTGAGATGGTTGATGGCAAGGAAGAATGGAGTCATGAAGCATACATATTTCAGGGCAACTCGAGTGCTGTGACTCTTTGTTCGGGGTTAGTCCAGTAGGTGTCACCAGCCGTCAGACTGGAGGAGATAATTTGATTTTGTCAGAAACTGTGCCAGAAGCAGTGAGTGTTTGTGTACAGCCAAGGTAATGTCTGAACGCAGCTGGCCCATGACCCAGGTGTGGCCTGTACCTATACCATGTCTTCATTTTATATACTTCTCACTCCTTTTAATCTTGGTACACTGTCAGTTCCAAGTTATTTGATACAAAGTTTACATTATGATAATAGACCATTTTAATGATAAAACCATACAAATTATTTCTTTAGTTTGTATCGAAACTGCATCAGTCAATCAGCAACAATGTTATTAAATAACAGTAACAAAGTCATTATTAACTGAATAGCTATTACACTGTAATCATCCAATGACTACAAAACACGGTCTGAAAACTAGGCAAAATAAGTGGTATCTAAAGAAGCCTATAACCAACTCCCTGGTACATGTGGCCACACGGTGCTGGCACAGACATGTACAGACTGTCCACACAACAGAGACGTGGTGCCAGCACACACAAGATGTTAGTTGTTGAAGGAGGGGTGCTTGGTGGAGAGGGGGGCGCTCCTAGCCCAGCCAGGTCTCACAGGTAAATATAAACATTCAAGAAAACGCCACACAAACAGCAAAAATGGCATGCTTGGCTCATCCCATCATATCACAACTAACAGAGTCTGCTCCTAACGACTAATCATCATGCTCATCTCCATAATATCTCAGTACAAAATATGTAGGGGTTTATGTGAGATCCAGTATGCTTGATCTCTGTGTAAAAGCTGAGGAATACTAGGATATCTCGGTACAAAAAGATAAAGGTTACAAGTGAGATCACGTGCACTGAATCTCAGCACAAAAAATAAGGTGAGATCAAGTACACTGATCTCGCAACAACAGTTAAGGGTTCTAAGTAAGATTAAGTACACTGGATTTTAGTTTAAAACATAAATGACTGTAAACGAGATCAAGTACATGTATGTCGATGGCAGCAACAGAGCAGTTTTAACTCTTTCACTGTTACACAGGACCCGGAGTCAACAGCTTGCCTCAGTATGCTTTGGACACATTCAGGAAAGCTGTTGACTTGGACCATTCTTCTCTGTGGAAAAACAGACATGCTGGTACTTAAATTTACCCATTCCTGGTCAGAGTATGGCTGAGTCAACAGTTTTCCTTAGCACGGGTTGGGCGCAAGCACCAAATCCGCACTAAGGAAAGCTATTCTCCTAGGGCATGCCATCATGAGTGGGCCCTGCATACAAATCTCGGCAAAAATGTTTTCTAGTAAAGAGAATTTAAGCAAAACTTTCAAGCAGATGACAATTTACATCCGGGCACTTTTGGGGAGATTTGCACCGGGTTAAAAGTATTTTCATGAGAATTTTATATTTGAAATAATCACAACAATGCTGATGAGCACAATTTGTGTTGTGATTAATACTAAAGGGTTCATCTTGCATCATCACATCCCAGCCAACCCTTTGCATACCAATATGACCCACTTATTCTGGGTGCATCATTCATTTAGCCCATTAGCAGTACTTGAGTTATGAGGTGTAATCCTGACAGGTCATAAGGTCACATGTAGGGTATATGGATGACGTTGTCACTGGATATGATAATGTAACCCTTTCCCCTCTGATGCTGCTGGTCATACCTGATGGCAGGTTGCTGGCGACACAAGGCGTTACTCGGTCATTCATGAAAACAACTTTTATTGTGTTATTACAAGCAAGCGCATATCAAAATTTCAAGCTATACATGACGGTCAGTTTATACACAACTGTTTATCGTTAATACACACACTTCTACCAGAATAGCATCAATATACACAAATACAAGACTTCACAGTCTGTCCTACACAAACAGTTTTGCAGGAAAGACTCATCATGTCTACACTTTGGGGTGAACAGGTGATAAAATATAATTGTAAATAGCGCCAATTAAGCCTGCCTGGTTAGTGAGTTGCCTGCAGCACATACCTACCTCAATAATCAATTAAATTGTCAAAGATCTCTAGTTCCCAATACCTTCAAACCAAAGTATTTAACTCTTTCAGTGCCAATCACATCTAAAGTCAATCTACTTAAGTCTCAATCATCATTAGGATCTCAGATTCATACTTCTCATACAAAGACCTTTCATTCAAGTACCAGTATGCCTATAGTTCCAGACAGAATACCCCAGGTCAACAGCTTTTTTTCTCGGCGCGCAATGGGTGCATTGTGCCCAATGAGTGTCGAGGAAAGCTGTTGACTTACTCCAAAATTTGGCACTGAAAGGGTTAACATTGTCTCTAAAATTTAATTTTTAACCCTACTTATATGATGGGGATGTATTTGGTCATTTTAGTTGTGTTCACAGGCTTAAATCAGCTTGTGAAGTTAAAGAATCCGAAAGCATAGGTTTGTAATGCAGGCAACACTGGCAGTGTGTACACTGGTATGCAGCCATACCCTGACCTTATCCTGCTGTCTCCTGTCTTCTCTGACCATTATGTAAATTGTCTTCCAACAGCTTTCTACCTTAAATGGTTAATGAATTGGCAAGAATTTCATGAACTATTAGAAACTTGTGGAGAAGACCCAAGTGTGTCTGAAGGTCAAGTCAATTGTTTTCTGCTCTAGCATTCTTATCTCAAGCAATACTTTCAAACTCAAATTACAAAGCAGGACAAAGGTCAAGGTCATGGTCAAAGGTTACATAGCACCAGACCATTACAATGGCAGTGCATTTTACATTTGTTCTTTGACAACAAAATACTGCAATTGTAAGTATGCAACTTAAATAAATAGCTCGAGCCATTGAATTTATTAACTCAAAATGCCCAAATGTCCACTTGCTTTAAATATTAGATGCATCACACTTTAATACTGTCATTCAACAAACTGTTTTACAGTTGAGTTGTTGCAGATAGTGATCTACCACGAGTCCTTGGATGGCAACATTTTAGTTGTCTCTGGCCAAAGTGCATGCAGAAAAGTGACACTTTGTTTCTAATCAGGTAGGAGTCATATCAAATAGCTTTCAACTGATTCCACAGTCGTAATGGATGGATTTTCTCCCAAATATTTATCTTTAATGGAAATACCATGTTGAGAATCTTAACAAATTGGACTTTCATTCAGGTACTGACTGCCCCAGTCATGCTCCAGTTGCCAAAAAGACTCACTACACAATGCAGGAATTGACTATACCCATTAGCAACATAATACTGAGCCAGTAAACTTGACATACATCCCTTCAATGATCTCTGCCCTTTGGTTTTTATATCTGCAGTCAACTGCAACTAACTTCAACTTCTGGTTATTTTCCAAACCCTTATTCTTTGGTTACAGACATATATTAATTACAAAATAACTATTTTTTACAGTTCAACTGAATTATGAAGCAGCCTAGACTAGCCCTATTACAACTGTACATTTAACAACATCACCCTGGGACATACTTAATGAACACTCCCTGGGCTTTAATATCTGAACAAAGATTACTTTTCCATTATAAGAGTACATTTCTTTGTTTTTTGATTGAGAAAATATGGAAAAAATGTATCAATTTTTGAGTGACAAGTGAGATCAAATAGAGACATGTATTACCCTGTAAAAAACAGTAATTTTTTCCCTTTTTTTTCTGCAGGGATGTGTACATAGATCAATGTATGTCTAACATATTACACTAAAGGGAAAACTTGCGGTGGCATTTGAAAATGGCGTGATTCGCCCACAGCCCAGGAAGTGAACTGCTGGCAGTGTGACAGCACGGCAACACAGTGACTCTCATCAGTAAGCTAACATATAAACCCACAAAAAAGTTGTGCATTACAAGTGGCAAGGATTTCTCTTGTTCTGTCTTTATCTTGGACCTATCCGTTTAACTCTTTTCCCATTAAACCAGCTTTCCTTGGATTGGGTTAGATGCTTCAGTTCCCAATTAATGCCAAGGAAAACTGTTGACTGAGTCTTCAACCTCGTCTCAATTCAAGGTGAAAAAAGTTAAAGAATGTCAATGCTGCATACATACAATTTCGGTTGTGCAACAATCTCACATTTTTCTGACGGGACAGAATCTCAAATTTACCTAATATTCTGACATACTTCTGCTAGCACAAATCAGAATGGGTTTTGGGATGCAAACATTTTTAACCTTCCGTTACATGTAATGGTATAATTAAGATGTAAGAAGTTAAAAAAATCATTAAACCATAACAAAATACAATCATTCACACTCAAATATAAATTATACTTTTTAAAAAATTTCAATGCGGGAAATTAAAGCTGACAATTTTTAAAAACAATGTATTTAAGGCAGTTTAAAAATATATAAATTTACAAAAACAAAAAAACAAAAAGAAAGAAAAAATTGTGTGACAGTATCTCATTACAGAGTGTGATGCCTTATGTGCCTTGGTCGGTGTGCCTGTACAATACACGCTGACATGACGACACTTCTCTGTACCTGTTTCTACTGCTACAGCATACCACTGTCGTATGTTTGGCCTTCATAGCAACCAGAACTAAATTCCTCCAGTTCTCTTTCTCTAACATATACATTTAATGTACTCAACTCCATGCTATACTTTGAATTGTATATACTATGTCAATACATAATCATTCTGTTGACACCTGTTTTCAAAGGTAACTACAGTATATATTTATATATATTTGCTCTGGTTGCAACTTAACTCCAAGATTCCTCACAGTATTACTTCAGTCTACTTGCTCAAATTTAGTCTAACATGATCAATAAAACACTGATATCTCTGCAATTAAGTGGCACTTGGCCAAGAAAAAATATTTGTTTCTGATTTTTGCATGCCCTCAATCTTCTCAAATTCCTTAAAAGTTTACCTTTTCACTTTTTTACCACATTTTCTGTATATCAGCACACATTATGTATGTACCTATAGTGTGAAAATCAGTAAAAGCGGCAATGTTACCAGGCAAGGCTGGTATAATAATGAACTGATATCAAAATTTGCCCCCTCCCCTTGGTGAAACTAAAAGGAGTGGAAATAAAGAACAACACTTTTTCTTGGCCACACACTCAATATGAACTGTTATCTCTTAATACCCTGGTAAATAATGTTCCATGTGAATCTTATGGAGATAGTCTTAACTGAATTATTTCACCATTTAAAGTCAGTAAACATATCTACTGGTGATGACTATTTAATCATACAAAATCTTTTCATCTTTACAGGATCCTGCACGCAGGCTATCTGTACAACAGATCTGGAGTTCTCAGAGTTCAATGTGACCCTTTGACACCTGATCCATAAAATTGTGACCTGTGGCAGCGTTTCATTGTAACCACCAGCAGTCAAATAAACCTTATGTCTCTTTATCCCCTAAGCCAAGCAGTCAAGTCTGAAATTTTTTCAAACCATAAGCTAACTGTTTAAGTCTACACTCCAATAATATGCTGTCTTACTTGAATTCTGTTACTCACAATTTAAATTTTGATAATTAAGTACCTATTTTCTCCTTGCAAGTGTTAATTCATAATAATATTCTGCCACTAAAATTTACATACCATCTCTGTAAAGTTGGTAATTTGCGCGATAGGACTTCCGGAGCATGCAAGTACCCCATCATGGGCTACATTGCTGAGGATCTGTAATCATCAATTAACTCAACATGATCTTTTCCTAGTTTTAGAATTAAGAGAAACATATCATCAAAATTTTCCTAAAGTTGCACTCTTAGCACCAGCTGTGGAGGTAGGGTTTTAGTGTTGTAAGAGATTGAAAATAAATTATCACAGTTGTCTGTACTGTAAACAGATCTATTCTTGTGTGTATACATGTAATTTGTGCTTCTTTTCTCTCTCTCTATCCACTTTGCATGTACACTAACACAGTACTGGTCCTGTAGTGACTAAGCTGGACTGACATAGCTTGACATACAGCTACATATATAAGCACAAATAGTTGGTTAATGCAAAAGCACTGGGTCTTCATACATATACACCTGAACCTCTTTTGTGGTCTTCAATCTGACAATGTTTGTGGTGTTTGCCAATTAAAATACCACAAAAAATTAGTCATTTACAGTACACATATATTGACCAAATAAAGTAACATCATACACTCCTTGTCTTTACATCAGTTTACCCTGCTGTACTCAAGACAACCAGTTATATGGTTTTTCATGCTTTAGTAACATGGCAAAATTGCTTTGAATAACATGAAAGTGGTTTCATAGTTCAAAATAAGTTTTCCTTTTTTTTCTTTGTTTTTCTTTTTTTCTTTTTTGCAATCTCATATGCTAAACAATGTTAGTGTTGACCAGATCTTGCAATTCTTTTGACACAGGCCTTATTTCTCAAGAAACTAAATTCGAAAGAAATAATTCTGTCGCATAAAGTATAAAATTTCAAAACAGTTAATGTGTACCACGCCCCCTCCCCCAATACACCCGACTAGCATACTTACATATATATGGCACTACATTTTTCCCAAAATGATAATAAGATAAAACTCTCTTCTGCCTTCAATCCCCACCCAAAGCAACAACAAACAGAGACTGCACAAGTAATATACACATCTGTAGATCTTCACAAACAAACCTCTGTGTCTAGAGAACACATTAAACTATTCTGAGAATTATATATATATATATATATATATATATATATATTATCTGTGATCTTTGTGTTTACATAAATGCTATAAAACACCAATAATCTGTGAATTCTGGAAGATCCGATGCCATTTATAGCTGTTGCTTGGTGTTTCTAAGTTCTATCAAACTGATGTCAAAATAGCAAATTTTGTCTTTTTCCTTTTTTCTCAATATCAACCTTGACCCAGAATTCCATTTTTTTTTTTGAGCACCAGAAATGAGCTTTGATGATGGGGCTGAGCCATGCGTCTTATCACAGTATATTATCCAATCAATGGCCAGCACCATGGTTTTCCACCAATCACAAGCACTGTCATGACTTTCCCACCATCTCAGGCCAGCATAATGGTATCCCCACCAATCAGAAGCCACCATCAGGGCTACCACAGAGGCCACAAGTATACAGCTTCCTGGATTCTCCACCAATTTTTTCCAACCAGTGCCACTTTAGCACAGGGCTTAACAATCAGCCCAATATATAACGTTTCTGCCTCATGCCACAAAATTAATTCACCCATGAGACTATCAAAAGTCACACAAGATTTCACAAAGTTTAAATAGGTGCGTAGAAAACTGTAGATCAATATGCTATGTACAAGTCTGCATATTTCACTGGTTACCAAATGGTTACCATGGAGACGGCTGGCTGGGTAAGAGCTGGCGGACACCCCGTCAATGAAGGAAATAAGAGTCACAAAACGAGTGAGAGTCTACTAGTGTTATATATGTGTATCTCGGGCCATACACTGGCGCTAGGCCAGCCACGTGGGTTGAAGGATTAAAGCCACACGCCATATGCACTCACTTCGCAGCTTTTCAGCCTCTTCCTGGTTCAGTCGTGCTTGCTCCTGCTCTTCCAGCAAGCGATCTGAGGAAGGTAATAAAGGCATGCTTGCAGACAGTGTCAGTCACATGCGGTTAATGTAATTGTCAGCGCATGCACACACCAGGGATACCAACCATTTTCCTGCATCTCAGGTTTTCCCTAACTTCATCTCTTTTGACTAGTACTACCCTCATTGTCCAAAATATGCCCCATTTTTATAAGTTCTATGCTTCAGAAGAAAGAACTTTTCAGCAATTCAGCATATCTTAAAATCTAAAGCCAAGTTTTTTAATGGTCTTGGGCTGTCACATATCAGTGAAATTTGTTTTGCAGATCACTCTTCCTGCCACATGAAACATGGTGTTAACTCCTTTGACCCCTTGTGCCATAACTTAATTGCATAGATCATTTTTTTCCCTTTAATTTATGATTTGAAATAGAGGATCAAGGGGTTACTGAGTAACACAAGAGACTTGGGTCAACCATGTTCCAAGGTCATGCTGGGGCCCGAGATTCGTTCACTATACCTGCAGTCTTTCTCAATTTTTAATCATAACACTGAAGCTTTCATGAATGGCACAAAAACTTCATTGATGTATGTCAGGATCAAAATTGTGGCAGTTACGAAAGATCTGAAAGTCACATCTTGTGACCTGAGTAAGATGTTCAATTCATGCAGCAAATGGCATATGACATCCCTATGGAAATTTACTTTTGGGCAGCAAATGTGCCCCAGTAGACAACAAGCTATCAAAACAATGGCCATAAGTCACAGATTTCACTGATACTGGCAATCGTTTTATCAACTTAACCCATTTCCCCCAGTCCCACACAACTGCAACTGTCTGTAAGTTGGCATCGCTGATGTATTCTGACCTTGATGATGCCATACTCCCCGACAGCCTAGTGTATGACCTGACTTCCTTGTGTAGTAGACAAAGTGTCCACATACACTTCCAACTAAAAAATTCCACATCAGTACTGAAGCTATAACTAAAAAATTATGCACAGAGAAATCCGCTATCTCTTCTGGCTCATCAAACTACCCTGAGCTGTTTTCCTTCACAGGATAGTTTGATCACACAATTTCCGCTGTCCGTCTTCAAGGACTCTATGACGGACGTGACCATGTTATGCCATTTTAGTAATCTATACAAGATCATTACAGTCGAGCATACAGACCATGACCCCAATGTTATAACATTCTTTGTATTACAAGAGTGCAGTTAAAAGACTCAGCAGTCTAAAGACAGAGGGAATTAACTTTTACATGCAGTTAATATCATGTCACAAAAGTCAGTCTTATGGTTATCAATGTGATACAACGCTAATGTAAGTAAGGTGAAAAAACGTATGGTGAACTATTGCCCAAATAAGACTGGTCTTTCTTCCTTGCAACCTAGAAGTTCATTGTAGTACACAGCATTTAAAGGGGTACAGTAGTAGTTTGTCGGACACTCACCAGGTGTCAGTGTGGCACACTCACCTCTCAGCACCAGTATTTGCTGTTTGACCTCCTTAGTCGTACTTTCAGCTTTGTTCAGTTGGTCTAAAACATCACATTTTGTAGTTTGAATAATTGTAAACAAATATTATTCAGTTACAAAACAAATCAAAACAGTTTTTAAAAAGCCAATAAAAATTGCCTTTTGGCCTTGACTCACAAAACAGGGGCTAACAATATAACGATTTATACATCTGCAGACCTTGGTGGCGAGATATAAATACAGAATTTTCCTGCAGTTGATTTTGAATATTGTACTTTGATTAACAGTTGTATTTTGCATAAATGATAAACAAGATATATTGTACAGAAAAAAATACAAAAAAACAGAACAAATCAAAGACTCAGATTTTTCACTGAAATACTACAAGAATAGGCAATTTATTTGAATTCAGAGGGGCAGGAATTAAGGAGAAAATTGTAGAGTGAGAGGTGTAATGGGCAATGGGTGTAAAATGGACATTTGGGGTTTACTAAGCAATGGGTGTAACTTGGATAAGTGGAGTGTATTGGGCAGCGGACACTGGATATGCTTGGTGAAAGACATGGTGTTTATTGGGCAATAGGACTGCACAGAGAAGGAAGAAGTGGGGTGCCTTGGGCCGGGGGTGTAACAGCAGGAAGGAGAGGTTACAATGTCAATTGCACGAAATATCACCAGTTAGAGAAGACCAAGCTATGCATAGAAAAGAGCCTGACTGGTCAAGTTTCTAACGAAAACTCGTGTACAGTGGAACCTGTTTCTTGTGACCATCTTGATGATGCAACTTTGTGTCTATGGCTATAATTTTTGGCTGATCATTTCTTTCTATTACATGTACTTTGTAATTTGATCCTTCATATTATATGACACTGTCTACAGTGACCCCACTTTTATGGTCCCAAGCTTGGCATAATAACAGCTTCTACTGTATATGTATTCAGGATGATATATACTGATTTAAAACAACAACAAAACCAAAAAAAAAAAAAAGACCCCCCCCCCAAAACAGACATTTTGGTACTGAGGAGCTGAGATTGTTATCTTTACATTGAACCAAAACTTTTCTGAAACACGAGCCTCTCCACATTTCCCCTGTACGTAGTATATATGTGCCTCACCTTGCAGATTGACCACATGGTCCGACCTGTCCTTGGCTTGTCTCTGTGCATCAAACAGCTGCATCTTGAGAGTCTTGGACTCCTCTGCTGACTTCTTGGCATTCTTGGATGCATCATCCAGCTCTCCTGAAGACAGAAAAATGATACAACTCAGCACACCACTACGCAACCACTCCAATGGCATCATGCTGACAGTACATCATATTCTGTTGCTTGCCTCTTCCTGATACTGCTTGCTCAATCACTTTTTACTGTGACATTACCACTATTTGTGACAGACACTTTTCTTTTGTACCTTAAAGTAGGTAAACATGACCAATAAATCTGATTAATCACCTTCTACACCATGCACTTCTGTCCATTTATACATTAAAGTGATTGTTCCCTTTAGTTGCATGTTTCCTCAGCTTAGCTAGATGTAGCAGTTCATCTCTACCACATGAAAATGCCTCATTTTTAATGTGGCATGAGCAAAGCTACTTCAGCGCCGAAGTCATCAAATTTTGATCAGCAATTTCTCCAAAACTAATGAATCGATTTTCACAAAATAAAGAGCATTGTGGAACTTACAGTGTAACTTAGGTTTGATTTTCTGCATTTTGCAAAATTATTTGTTTGAGTTTGTGGGCCATAAAGATGAAGAAACCAAGCCTAGATATTACCATGAAGTTTAATAATGCCAATTTTCAAGCTTGTGACCCAAATGTTGAACAAACTATCTGTGAAAAATGTACAAATTCAACCTTACACCAAGGCCCATTTTGCCTACAAATTAAAAAAACAAAAACAAAAAAAAACATTTTCCCACTTTTTTGGGTGTATGTTTAATCTACACACCCCTACCAACAAGTATATACACAGTTTCATGGCTCATAAAATAAAATTCTAAGTGGGAGGAGTGATTGAAGACAGCATTCACTGATGCGCTGGGCTTTGCTTGTGCCAAGCAGACTTTTCTCGGGTGTCACAACAGGAGAACTGCTACCTAGATGACATACAGACAGTCCAGAAGCATAATGTATGTCACTGTTGGGAGTAGCCGCATAAAACAATTGACCATTAAAGCCTTTGGAGCCACATTAGCTCCAGCAGATGTCACACCATCTTACTGGTGGCGCCACTCACACACAGGAGAGACCTGGCTGGGCTTGCCGTCATGTCAGCTGTTATTTCCTTCAGATATGTGGTCATTACAAGTACAACACAAACCTTTTATTCTATCATTTCTCATAGACAGCCAAATTCACAAGTAGGAAACCTTCGATGACAGCTCATGTACCTACATTTTACCCCACTACCTAGTGACTCCAAACGGTTAACAGTATAAGTGTATAATATCACAGCAATTTGTGACACATACCCTCACTGTTGCACACCCTCTTCTTTTAAAACACAGTTGATCAATACTTAGCATAGTGCTGAACTTTCAGGGAAATAAATTTTGTTAGACTACAATTTATCTCATTTCAATGGTAAATCATACATCTGGTACTCCTCTCATTTTGTGTGGTACACTGTGCACATGCTGATTACTTCATTTTGAATGAAAAATGGCACACATGGTACTTACCTAATTTTGTATAGTAAATTGTACATGAAACGTATCTCATTTTGCATGGTATATTATACATGATACTTATCTCATTTTGCATGGTAAATCCTACACATGACACTTATCTCATTTTGCATGGTAGATCATACACATGGTACTGATCTCACAATGTATGGTAAATCGTACACATGACACTTATCTAATTTTGCATGGTAAATCATACACATGGTTGTACTTATCTCATTATGTACAGTAAATCGTACACGGCATTTATTTAATTTTGCATGGTAAATTATACACATGGTACATGTATTTATGTCATCATGCATGATAATCATACAATTATATCATTTTGCATGGAAAATCATGCACATACATGTGGTACTGCACAAGTTGTACACATATATTTTTTGAAGCAACACAGATGACACAGTCCTGGTGCTGTCAGACCACTGAGCCACATACTGCATCCAGCATTGTCTGGTGCTGGTTGTAAGTGTTGATACTGTCTGTCGAGGAACTGGTTTCTGATTTTTCACTTGTCATGCGGTTACCTCGGTAAAAGCAACAGAAGTCCAGCAAGCAGCAGAAGTGTTACACAAAACCACCACACAGCTACAGACTTTGTTTCTCATATGCGTATCATTTTCTGTTCTTTCATGTTTTTGTAAATTAATACACTGACCCTTATTCACTGTTGTGCCTATACCAATGTACTACATCACTGAATGCATGATGTCAATCGCCACATGAACTTTTGACATTATAACTTTATACCCATCCATAATTGATAGTGTGCCTACCACAGTACATGTAAGATCTGATGACAAACTTTTCTTGACTGTTTTCAAACAATAATGAAAAAGTTATGTATAATGGAAATTGATGATCAAGACAGTAAATGCAGAGGCACATGAGAAAATTAGTGATAATACAATATTTATACCCTGGTCCCTCTAATATCAATAGCATACTTACAATCAACATACATTGCCTGAAACCATAGCTGCATGCTAATATCAGCAGATTGTGCTTAAAATATGGCTACCACACTATAATCACCAGTAATGTTATGTTATGTTATGTTATATTATGTTATGTTATATGCTATATCTTAGCAATCCTTTCCCCATTTTGCACATTAATGGTTTTGCCCACTTGCAACCTATACATAAAATTTGTCAAGTTAAAAAATCGTAATAACAAAAACGCAATACCAATATGTTTGCAACTAAATAGTGCAGTGTCAGTTGCCTCTGTTTTATGGTTGTAAGTCAGTCAGCTGGGTAAGAGACATATTTAGTTTCCCACATAAAGAGGCACTGTATGAAATGTGCTCACAGACACAGTCATCCACACACCTCACCTGTTCCACCAGCACCACATGACCACCATTAGGTCAATGACCAGCAACCGCTAACTTGCTGGATGCAGATATTAAAGTCTTTAAATATTCATCCTTGATTATGCTGACAAGTTGATACATTTTACTTTTTATTTCACAGGAATTAAGATCTTCCAATTGACATTATATCCCAATGTTTCCATGTACATCATATCCCAATGTTTCCATGAGCAATTCATATCCCAATGTTTCCATGTACATCATATCCCAATGTTTCCCATGTACATCTTATCCCAGTGTTTCCATGTACATCATATCCCAATGTTTCCATGTACATCATATCCCAATGTTTCCATGTACATCTTATCCCAGTGTTTCCATGTACATCTTATCCCAGTGTTTCCATGTACATCATATCCCAATGTTTCCATGTATTCTGCATTATATTTTACATCCATTGTTCACTGTCATCTCAAAAGCTGAAGTGTTTCAGTGCCACATTTTGGACTGATTCAACAACTTTTCTCAACACACTTCAGGCAAAATGCACCCAAAGTGCACTGAAGAAAGCTATTGAGCTGGGCTATTTATTTTAAGTTGCTACAGGCATGCAGGTACTTCAATGAACAGTCTTTTTACAAGAAATATAAATCTACCACCCTTATAATCCACAACAGTTCCTTTTAACTATGCACTTTGATTCAGTTGGCAGTGAAGAGTTAACCCATCCATGCTGAAGGCTGACTTTGCTGTGACTGATCAAGAACTGCACCTTTAACCTTTCTGTCTGGTCAGAATTTTAATATTTGATTCAACAGCTTAGTACAACAGAAGTCAGACAGACCTAAACTCCTGGTCAAATAATGCCTGCTCCATGTTTTTAATTTCCCCATTAATGAAAAACAATCTCAGTGAATAAACGATAGATGAGACCTATCAAAGTAATATACCTTGAGGTCAACAGCTGTCCGTGATACAGCCTGGGTATGCCACACCATGGGAAGCTGTTGACTCAATCTAAGTCCACTGGGTGAGAGAACTGCTTTCAACACCGCATCATTCTCATCAAGAAGCACGGTTTGTTGTCAAAAAAATATTTAAACTTGATCCAATACACAAAATCTTGCACAGGTAAATACCTATTGGACTGATCAAATCAATATTTAGACTTGATCCAGCACCCAAAAATCCACTAACAAAATCTTGCACATGTAAATATCATCTATCTGACAGATAAAATCAACATTTAGACTTAATTCACCAACAAAATCTTGCCCATGTAAATATCATCTATCTGGCAGATAAAATCAATACATGTATTTAGACTTAATTCACTAACAAAATCTTGCACATGTAAATATCATCTATTTGACAGATCAAATCAATATTTAGACTTGATCCAATACCCAGAATCTTGCACATGTAAATACAGGTATAATCTATTTGACAGACCGATTTTCACTTAATATAGGTACTATTTTATCTAACCTATCACTTGATGTTATCACCATCAACATACACGCCTACATGTTTCCCTTCCTCCCTGTTTCTACAATGCAGTGATGGAAATACACAAGCACCTGTCACACTTGATTAAAATAATGAGACTTCCCTAGATTGTCCTGGTCTATGGCATTATTGCCAATGCGTTGTCATCGACCTAACAAAATAGGCCTCTGGGAATGTCTCCCGCTAACATCTTCATGAGAAATTATCCTGACAGAGCTAGTTACACCCATGGACATTGAATTAATAACAGCGAGTGTCTAATCATGTCTGTGTTAGCTGTCTTGTCCTTAGCTCCTGTTCCAGGCCATGCTACTCACGCACTGTCAATGTATTTATTTTTTTACAGTTTTTTTTTGTATTCCAGGCCTCGAGTTCGCTGTTACCACTCTATATCTAATTGTGGTTGGTTCTACAGGTAATTCACCCTAATGTTATCTTTTGTACTTATTTTTTTTCAAAAACAGAACTAAAATTAAAACAGCACAACCAACAAAACCAATCAGTATCACTCAGGACTTCTGTCATCAGCACTCCATGGATTGACTGAAGTTGTCTGTCTGACAGAGTTAATCTCCTTTCATTTCTTTGTAAATATTAATTAACATAAAACATTATACAGTGCCACACATTTTTGCCAATCTGTGATTCTGGTGGTATCAGTGCTTGATAACAACTTTCATGGATTTTTTTTACGTATTTTGTGATACTGCAGAAGAAAACCACAAACTTACCCTTTTTTATGTTTCATTGCATTCTTCAATCAAGTTTATCAACAATGTAACAAAATCATTATATCCCATGCAAACAATGCAGAAAATTGTGTTTATACTAAAAAAAAGTATGATGGACATTTTCCAAAAGGAAAAACAGAGTTTGTACTCCATATGTTTGAACTACATGTACTTTGATTTTCTAAAGGCATTTGCAAGTAAATAATTCTGGAAAGAGATCTCAAGATACAAGCAGCCACTGCAGAAACCACCACACATCCACCCGACCCCCTAATTTTGAATTTAAAGACATCTCTGCTGTGTGCCTTCTCTGCATAAAATGAAACAAGTTCTTACCCAACAACATGAATTATTTTCTGCAAGAAACCTCGGGAAAGACTATATTGTGCAAGATATTACAGTCATGATGTACCATGAAAGATGAACACAGAAACCATGTTTGGAATACTAGTGCTAAGGTTTCTATTCCATTAGTGAGAGTCCACCTACATACACCATCAACATGTGGCACAGGTGACCTTAACCCTTGCCTGGTCAGAATACTGGTCAGAATATACCTCAGTTAACAGCTTTCCTTGGCACACGTGGAGTGCTAAGGAAAGCTACTGACCTAGAGGGCACCACCATCACAAATCTTATCTACAATTCTCAGCAAAATATTTTCTACTTACATGGAATCTAATTGAAACATTGATTAAAGCAGACAATTCATATCTGGCCACTCTTGTATGGTTTGAGCAGGAGTTGTTTAAATGCTTCCACGTGCTATTCACAAGAGCCAGATATGCATCAAACAGACTTTTCTCACAAATCAGGGCAAAAAAAAAGGTCAACAAATTAACTAGATATAACTGGTGCTTGCACCACTGAGGGGACCTCCGTATACAAACATGGTACAGTTTAGGGCAGCAACTATTGTCAAGGTCACCAATCTTCGAACTTGACTTAGCCCTCACTGGGGGCTATAATCTTGTGCAATATGAAAGCCAGGGTTCGAATTTAGCAGGACCCCGATGTCCTGAGGCAAATTCAAGTGCAGTCGGGCAAGTTCGCTTTGCATCTTTGTTTCCCGTCCGGCCAGCTAAAGAAAGGTGATTAAAGATAATCAAGAGCTGATATTTTTTCTCAGTTGTTACAGAGCGAAGTGTTCCCTCTACAGGTAAACAACCTCTGTTGCACAATTCACGGCAAGCTATATCAGTATGAGCACTGATTGGTTCCAACTGATCGTATGTCCAGCTTCAAATACCTTTGCCATTGGTAACCATGTGGCAAGAAAAGTGCAACATAGTAGTTAAAATATCTTAAACCATGTGGCCATTTGGGATCGGCAACGCCCCTGAAAAAGGTTCGAAGGACACAGGGAAGAAAAGAATATGTTGTATAATCTGAGAGGTGGTGCTGGTGTCTCACTGGAAGTGACTTTCAACATTTTTGATGAAAATAGCGAGTTCATACTCTGTATGGAAAGACAGTGACGCCACATGAAGGTGCTGATATGTTAAGAACTCCCAGGGCAAGTTGGGCTTATGTGTAACTTGCCCCCAGGGCAAAATTCTTACCCTGAAAGCCCTACCTCAGAAGCTGCTCAAGTTATCATGCGGACACCAAATTCACTAATGTGGCTGTGTGACATTAGAAATTGGGTCAAGGTCACCCAACTTTGAATTTGACCTAGTCCTTAAAGAGGACACTAATCCTGTGCAATATGAAAGCCCTAGCTCAAAAAACTTCTGAAGTTATTATGCGGACACCATATTCACTAATGTGGCTCAGTGACCTTGGCGATTGGGTCAAGGTCACCCATCTTTGAACATATCCTAGCCCTTATAGAGGACTAAATCCTGTGCAATATGAAAGCCCTAGCTAATAAACTTCTCAGAGTTATCAAGAGGAAATGATCTGGACAAACGCACAGAACCTGAGATTACTATGAGGGACTCGCCTTTCGCGGTCTCATAATGATATCCTAACTGTCCCCAGCTGTACACGAGTTGTCATGGGCTTAGCCAATGGGCTAACAATTTGAGATCATCAATTTCATTAGTGGTAAACAAATAACAGCATCACATGTCTATGACAAATCTCACTCTTGACAAAGAAGTCTATTTGATGCTGCATTTGCTCAAATTTTGAATGCATGCACAATTCAATTAACTCATGTTGACCATTTGCTCAAATTTTGAATGCATGCACAATTCAATTAACTCATGTTGACCATTTGCTCAAATTTTGAATGCATGCACAATTCAATTAACTCATGTTGACCATTTGCTCAAATTTTGAATGCATGCACAATTCAATTAACTCATGTTGACCATTTGCTCAAATTTTGAATGCATGCACAATTCAATTAACTCATGTTGACCATTTGCTCAAATTTTGAATGCATGCACAATTCAATTAACTCATGTTGACCATTTGCTCAAATTTTGAATGCATGCACAATTCAATGAACTCATGTTGACCATATTGCTTCACAGGGCTCCCTGTGATAAACACTGTAGACATGTGACATGCCTCCCTGTATGCAGCTGTCACTGACTTCTGTTCAAAATATGTACCATTTCGCTTTGAATTTATTGTTTTTTGCTCAATTAATAAATCATAATTATAAAACATTATGAAGAGAAATAAATTTTTCAACGGCTCTGGATGACAAGTAAACTATCCACACAACTTTTATGTTATGTGCTTCAGACAGCAATCACAGTGACCTATTAAAACTTGATGACCCAGCTTAGAATGGAGTTCAAAAGGTGAATCCCAGTGAGCCACACTGACTGACCTGGTTATCTAGGAACCTGGCCACAGCATCACAGTGGCATTTATTATGTACAGGTGAGTGCATGTGCTCAGTCAATATCATCCAGCATGCCTTACAGCAGTATGCTAATGTAGCCTCATGTGTTCTGTTGTAACGCAAGCACTCGTATTATCCATGCAATCTTGTCAGTCTAGAGCTTTTTACCAGGCCACCTCTCTGCCAGTAACTTCATTTACACTGTAGCCCTGTTGCAACTACAGTGTGAACACACAGCTACATTATAGCTATACGCAGTTACATTTTGTTTTTGTTTCTGTAGCTATATAGTTACATTAATTTTCATTTGTTTTGGTTTCAGTAGCTATATGCAGTTCTATTTTGTTTTTGTTTCTGTAGCTAGATGTAGTTTGCAACTATGCCCCTCTATCTTGTATCACTATATCTAGCTACACCTGAAACTACAGCACTGTATCTTACCCACTTAAATTTCATGCAACATCAGTTGTTGTAGCTACCGCAATTGTACTATTACTTAAGACTCCCAGTGGGAAATGGGGGCTTGCTAGATATATCAGCTACAACAAATTTCAACATTTTTCAAAGGTTGGTTGCAGCCAGACCCCTACATCGTATTTTCATGGGTCATGGCTTACTTACCACAGAAAATCTTCACTCGTAACTTGGACACTTTCAATTTCATAGTTAAATTTTGATATGTGGTCCCCCCTTTATAAGGCCCCTCTCACCAGAGGCCACTCCTCTTGAAAGGCCAGCATTCTTGTGCAGAAACTATGGTATTTCCATTATATTGTCCCCCTCAAGAGAAGCCACTGTAGTCTTCTAGACAGCTTGTGGGCAAGGACACTTTTTCCTTCATGTACATTTTGTCCTTGACCTACTTTTGAGTAATGATTTACACGTACTTTGTCCAAATATCAAGTTTTTCTCACAGCTGTGGAATCTTAAATATTGCTTAGCCCTCAGAATTTCTGTGTATCCTGATGATACAAGAACACTGCAGTTGAGGACCTCGTGCTTTGTTCGTGTCCTTGACTCACTTTTTGAGGTTATGACCAACTAATCTAAAAACACATTTTGCTTCATAGCTACTATGATTTTAACAAAACTTAGTTCTATAGAAAACCTGTGTGTATAGATCCTTTTCTCCTGCCCACCATTACCAGTGCATGACTTTTTCGGCCAGAGCAATACAACCCTCCAAGGTGCCCCTACATCCTGATATACAGGTACTAGGGCTGGGCAACTGATATTGAAATTACCATCCTTGACCTAATTTTTGGAGGTCAAATAGACCCTTATGCAATATCTTATGAGCAGATTTCTTCTTCTGGGATGGAGGTTGGAGGCTGGCCTCTTTCTGATCACTTTGTGATCAGAGATACTGAGCCATGTCTTCAATTGTCATCACTTATTTACATTGGGACATCAGCTCTGTGTGGTCAGTTATGCAAAGTGAGTGTTTGCGCCTACACTCATCCATCATTATAGTATATTTGTGCTGCCAGATAGCTGCACTGATACCACCTATTCACACTGTGAATTGGCAAACTATGCACAGCCCAGATCAACAAGCAGGGGCCGTGTGACGACCAGTGCTTAACCCTTGTCCACTCAATCCTGCCCAAAGCGTCCAGATGTATATTGTCATCCTTTCATGTTCTCACTTAAATTTAACGTTAACAGTCATTTCTTACAAGCTACAAAACCTGTAATGATGTATTCTGCTCCGTTAACTGAAAATTTTTGCTGAGAACTACAGAAATGACCTATCATGCTGGCTCACCCCAGGTCATCAGCCGTCCTGGGTGCCCAACCAACGCCCAGGGAGGCTACTGACTCGCTCTTATTCTGATCAGGACAGAGCTAGATCTCATAGTCATCTGTCTCACTGTGCCCTCCTGTGTTACTTCACCTCAGTAACTATGAACGGTTTTGATGCATTCTTCATGTATTTTGTATCATTAAAATATCAACATTTGGAAATGCTGTGTCATTGTGGACTGTGGCAAAACACAGGGAGAGAGACTTCATTGACATACACCAGATTGCATGGTATGGTCACAAACATATCCATAGGATAAAGACAACAAGAGGATCATGATTATCCTGTGCTCTGCTGACTAGAATCTGCTTTTACAGTATTGCAACACATGCACTGTAGTCTGTACACCTATATATACATAAATAGTGGTACCAAAGTTTGAAATATCATAACAGAATTCGAAAATAAACTTAACACACAAAAATTCATAAAAAATAAGAAGTTGCAGCACCACCTAGTGGTCAAAATAAGAACCAGGTGACCCTATGTGTAATACCAATGCAACTGCACAATTAGTTCCTAAGATGAAAAGAAACTTTTTTTTCTTTCCAAAAATTAAAAATACGTAAAAAACAGAAAAACAACTGCATCATCATCACCTTGGCAAACTTGGCAGAGTTCCACCTGGGGAACATCCATGTGAATATCAAAACATTCCAAGCACAGGTTTTTGAAGGAAAGTCGAAAATGAAAATACAATAGACATATATACTATGCAGTGGTAGTACTTTCGATGGTCGCTATTTGACCAACGTACTGACAGACTCAATACTACTTAAATGGTCCAATATTTGGATTTGTACAAGTCACAACACTCACTAACCATACACCAATATGACACATTTCTAATATGATGAAGGTGTCTAAATTTAAACCACTTCATTGTGGTTCAATCTGACTTCAAATTTCTATGACTTGTGTTCTTAACTCTAGAACTCCACATACCAAGTCTCAGCTGAGCCATGGAACCAGCTCCTGGCTTGATACTCGACTTTCACTTCCCCTTCTCCTACAGAATAGCAGAGTGTACATTCTACATATGATCCTTTGATGATCTGATGCAGTACACATAATACATTATACCTGTGCCCATCTGGCATATGGTTTAATCCTTCATCCATTAGACCTACCAAAACCGGCAGGTGGTCAAATGTTGTCTGCTTTAGTGTTTTGAACTAATTTTAACAGTAATGAAAAACAATTTAACTGAGAATTGTAGATGAGATCTGTCAAGATCACATGCCCCAGGTCAACATTTTTCCTTAGCATGGGTTGGGCACTAGGTGCTGTTGACTCCATCTTATTTCAAGGGGGAAAGGTTAATAGTCCACCTTTATGCAAATTTAGGTCAGCAAAATCTTAGCCAATCTGAAGTTGTGCAATACCCAAATTTTCCAGATATGTTATTCCAAATCCCTGATAAAATGATGCAAAATGCAACAGAGTATGCAACGCTCAATACATGTGTTTCAATTCTTAAAAAAGAAACTCTGCATTTATAAGCAAAACTTCACATATTTAGCTAATTCATCATTTGCCATGCTCATATTTATTCATTATTATGTGGGTTGTCTTTGCTGAATATTTAGCTAAGACAAGGAGCTGCCACTCAGAGAGACATGTATGGGTATAGGCTCTGAAACATGTTCTGAGTAGTAACCCGCTGAAGACCCTTTAATTTATTTGGGCTAATACAGCCTTTGTCAAAATTCAACAGAAGAACGTGTGCAATATGGACAATAGTACTTCCACATGTATATTGGTTAGACAGTGACAGTTTAGCTTATGGAGAGTTTGGACTGCGGTATAGGGTAATGACTACTAGTAAGTGGTTCTGGACAGATACACAAATACAATTGAGAGCTGTGCTTTGAATTTTGGTGCTGCTCACTGTATTTTTATGGCTACAGGTGAAAACATACTGGTATACACAATGTACTGACATGTTTCTATTGCAGCAAGCCAACACCTTTACTGGCAGTTCCAATTTTTGTTTTCCACATTGAAGAACATTTTGCATTCCAGTGGGGAATACTTGAAACATTTGTTGCCTTCCAGTGGGCAATAATTAATATATATTTGTTGTCACTAGCACAAATGAAACTGCAGTGGGAGTGTCTTACCCGAGAGCTCACAATACTTCCGTTTCATTGCGGCATGTCACATGTTAGAGCGATGCTTCGTTATTAATGGTGCAAGTAATCCAGTAAAGCTGCAGCCCACTATGATTGTCTTTGCTACTAGATCAGGTTGCATGCCAGTCCTCGCCTTGTAGCGTGTATTATTCCATCCATGATGGTACACTGTCTATAAGCCTCAACAGTCACCACTGTGGCACACAGATTCCCCGGCATCTTCCCACAAAACAGTGTTAGGCCAAGGCCCTGAAAGACTGAGATGACCCCGGCCTTGTGGATGCCGCTGACACACAGACCTCGCATAATTTATGCAAATGAGCTACTGCCTGTGTTCATTACATTAGTTCCACGAACAAATCCACCACTACCTTGCCTAGAACTTACATCCAATGCCACGCGCATTTTATTGATTTTCCTGCAGCATGCATGACATTATGAGAGCCCAGACTGCTATATCTGGGACAATCTCTACAATCAACAATATTGATTTTGCAAGGATGCACTTTCAACTGGTAGTTGTGATTGCTGCCACTTCCTTATCAACTGATCACTGCACCAGCCAGCCTGTGAATTAGTCTTATTATTAATTTCCATGCTTAGTGACTGTGGATGTTTGCTTATACCACAGACCCAGGGGATTACATTGCCCTTGCCCTGGTAATAGGTCACCACATTGTGAGGTCTTGCCACATGGGGAAATAATCACATCAACTTTCCTGAACACACGCAGACAAATGGTGAAACTGCTGCAGGGATGAACTACGATGAGCCCTCACTGATCTGTCTTAAAGCTACCCTCAACTGGCAGCAAAATCAATGTCGCTGAAGAAATGTGTGCGCGGTTACAAGTCCACGTACTCACATTAGACATTTCCGTGCTGGTACCTTTGCCCACACACTCGGCAATGGCTTCCTCCACAGCCATGGGCAAAAACTTACAGGTCATAAGCTGCACTAAACAATTGTTGCATCTTCTTGACATGAAAAGCCAAAAAAAAAAAAAAAATAATCATAATAATTATCTCATGATCGCTGGTCTCCCCAGCCAGGTGAAAGTGCCAGAAAACAAATGTTTATAGAGGCCTTACGTACATAATAGTCCTCTTCCCAGGATGTTGTGCAGAGCGCTGAGGACCACCTGCACATGGGGAAGGGGTTATTTTGAAAGTCTTCCTCTCAACTCATAAAACCCATATTGCACCAAAGTTCCATGTCATTTCTTAATTTGTGCTTGGAAATGCTGAACTTCGTTTCTTTGTTAGATTATAACTTCAGTTCAGACTTTTCCCAGACACTGGTTGTCAGCAATGCACCAATAGTACGACAAGGAAAACTGCAGGCCTGGGACATGCTAACTTTACACCGATTACAAAGGTGTTTTTATTGAAGAGATTTTTTATTAATGAAACACTGAAGTTAACAACATTTTACATCCAGGCACTCTGACGGTGATTTGAAGAAGAAAGTGTCAATCCTTTGTATGATCTTCTTTGCCTTTCAGTAATCCTGGAATGCATTATCATCCATATGAAGATCCCCATCCTGAGAAATCCTGGAGTGCATTGTCATCCATATGGATATCTCTGTCCCTGGACATCTTGGAATGCATTGTCATCCACAGGCAGCATCCTGTTTTAGACATCATGTGGTGCATTGTCATCCAAATGCAGATCCCTGTCCTTGAACATCCTGGAGTGCATTGTTTTCCATATGGAGATCCCTGTTCTTGGACATCCTGGAGTGCATTGTTTTCCATATGGAGATCCCTACCCTTGGACATCCTGGAGTGCATTGTTTTCCATATGGAGATCCCTACCCTTGGACATCCTGGAGTGCATTGTTTTCCATATGGAGATCCCTGTCCTTGGACATCTTGGGGTGCATTGTTTTCCATATGGAGATCCCTGTCCTTGGACATCCTGGAGTGCATTGTTTTCCATATGGAGATCCCTACCCTTGGACATCCTGGAGTGCATTGTTTTCCATATGGAGATCCCTACCCTTGGACATCCTGGAGTGCATTGTTTTCCATATGGAGATCCCTACCCTTGGACATCCTGGAGTGCATTGTTTTCCATATGGAGATCCCTGTCCTTGGACATCTTGGGGTGCATTGTTTTCCATATGGAGATCCCTGTCCTTGGACATCCTGGAGTGCATTGTTTTCCATATGGAGATCCCTGTCCTTGGACATCTTGGGGTGCATTGTTTTCCATATGGAGATCCCTGTCCTTGGACATCCTGGAGTGCATTGTTTTCCATATGGAGATCCCTGTCCTTGGACATCTTGGAGTGCATTGCTCCCATTTGCTCAAAGACTTTGTTGAAGTATTTCTAAGTGTGACATGTCTTCTGTGTCCTGTGATACTGCAGCCTGATCATCCACCATCATATCTCTTACTTTCCTACCTGACACTCAATCTAAGCCTACTTCTACAGTTCTTACAAACACACTTCAGTAAGACCTTTCCCAACTGAGGGTGAGTACAATCTCGATCTGATCCATTGTGTTGCATCAGTGATTACAAATACAACAAGGTTGAAACAGTTAAAATACCAGCAAATCTCTGCCACCTGTCTCTGCATTTTTACCAACAAAATTCATTGCATTTTCATGTCTTTCCATTTTCAGATGTAACTGTTCCATTTTTAATGCAACACATCAAAATACATGTATATAACAGACTGGAAAGGATCCAGTGAGTTCTTACACTTAGCATGGCACTACCTCGTATATACCAAGTTTGCATAATTCTACCACACATTGACCATTATAGAACAAGTCACTCTTGAACAAAGGTATTATGATAACAAAAACTTACCTTTGCAGCGATCAACTTCAATTTCACTCTTCTTCTGTGCCTCTCTGGCTTCCGCAAGTAATTCTGCCAATGAAAATGGTCTTATTTTACCTGGATCCTAACCATTTTATGTGCATTCCTTACCATGAATATATCATGCTGATATTGAAAACACATCTCATTTCAAAATAATGTGAAAATATGGATACTTTAATGAAGAAAGGTGCACTGGATATCTACATGTCAAGTCCAAGTAACTTTCAAGAAACTGTCGAATGCAAATGATAAACATGATCTTGAACTTTGATGCAAGTTAAAACAAGGCACATATAATCTATGCAAAAATACACCATCTGTTATTTGTTAATTGCCATATTAACCCTTTACCATTCAAATTACCCAAAAGCACTGGTATGTTAATTGTTTTCTGCCTTGACTGTTTTTAATTACATTTCATGTTAACAGAACACATTTTTGCCAAGAACTGTACATAATACCTTCCACAATGGCACGCCCCAGGTCAACCATTTAGCTCAGCATGAGCAGGGTGCAATATACCCATCCCATGCCAAGGAAAGCTATTGACTCAGTCATATTCTGATTAGGAATTGGTTAAAAAACATCTACTTAGCAACAAATATGTGCAAATCTTTAACATCAACTATGGTGCATGGTTCCTGTCTTTGTCTTTATTATTGTCTTAAAATAGTTCTCATAGTTCCACGTTTGAAAACGTATGTCCTCAATAGAGCACAGTGGGCTCTCAAAATAGGTGGTCTTTCATAGCCGGTATAAAGTACAAGAAAAGTACCGGCCACAGTGCCCTCAATAGGCAGTCTTTTAGACAAATGGTCTCTCATTGGAGTGGTCTTTCAAGACCGTATTCTGCCTAAATGAAAAGTACCAGATGTTTCTGAAGGATAACAAACACTTAAAGAAACGATTCCTGTTTGGGTGGGCCTGTCTTCCTTGTGAAATTTTTCATCTAGGGCGTTGCGGGCCTACCCAATATGTAAGACTTATGTGGACACATGTGGACAAAGTACACAAAGGCAATGACTATGTTGATGCCAATCTGCAGCAAATAAAACATCACTGCTCAAACAAGGTTGACTTTTTCCTTGTTGAACTGTTCTATGGAAAAATTATAAATGTGACCATGTGGGCTTGCCTGATGTTTGTGATCATCATCAATGATGACATTTATTTCATGAACATTGATCAGAATCAATGCACACTGTTGTGTGATGAAAGACAGCTGAATCTGGTCAGCATAATTGGCATGATATTAATGCTGAGGGACCTAACATTGGCAGGATATCAACCCTCAAGGACCTAACACTGGCAGGATATCAAACCTCAAGGACCTAACATTGGGAGGATATCAACCCTCAAGGACCTAACATTGGCAGGATATCAACCCCCAGGGACCTATCATTGGCAGGATATCAACCCTCGGGGTTCTAACAGGATATCAACCCTGATGACCAAGTATTAGCATCAAAGTCTTTCTCAATTTACAATTAACAGCAAGTTTCTGATGTTGTAACTGTACTGGTTTTTTATCTGTGTCACAAGAGAATGATCTACCATCATTCAAAAGCTTTCTTTCCTCAGCACAATACTGGGGCAATGTGGCCTGAGTATCCCAAGGATCGAGATAAGAGATAAGATAAGATAAGATAAGATAACTTTATTTACCCAGGGTAATACATGATTAGCTAAAGCTAGTTTCCATCATGGCCCTGCACTAAAAATATATATACAATATATGATATATACATAGTGGACCTAATTCAGATAAGATAAATTCAGCCTCCAGAGCCAGGAGGCTATCTTGTCCCGAGGGATAAGCCTGTACGTAAATCATGCGACCACTGTCACTGACGCACAACTGAGCATGCTGCCTGTAGGTGGCACTACAGGTAACTCCCCCTTTATCCACCTGTTGTAGATGGAGACACCTGGCAGATAAACAAAGCCTGTTTCGCTTATCTGTTTAAAACGTCATGGGACATAGGTAGCATGAGCTGCCACCATGCAGAGTGTATGTGACATGCCCTATTGGATAGACTGTTTTCTGGCCCAGCAGATTTTGAGACCTGGAGGCTCTGCTATGTCCTTTGGCTGGCTGCCAAAAAGAAATAAAGAGGTGTAGCTCAGCAGAAAAAAAATGTTTGCTTGAACAGACAAGACTTACTGGGACTATGTGACTTGCGTAAGAACTGTGTGACATATGCATGCCTGAACTTTGCACCCATCACACAAAAAACACTGTGGTGGTGGTGGTGATGGGAGGGATTTCAAGGGCTTTGTGCACAAACTACTTTAGGTAAGACAAATTGGGAATGCCATGCAAGCGACAGCACACCAGTGACAGAGGAAGCCAGTACAATCTGACCATTTCATGTTGTAAACTGTTAACCCTGGTCACACTCAAGTCCTTACCCTAGCTTTATGATGCATATTCCACTTCCATCAAACTTTTAAACAAAATGTCCTTGAACTTTCTGGTCAATTGTTGCAAAAATTTTATCAACAGGTGACATTTTGTGCCTGAAATTCCAGCCCTTGCAGGACAAGGGTTAGCACTGGAATACAGTAATTATGTAACCAAAAGCTCGGTAGGGTTGTTATGTAAGCATGGAATCTATACACAGCGAGTCTGTTCTGACTGAGTTATCTGTAACTGCCACGTAGAATCAAACAACTTTGTGACTCTGTGATACACATCAAGCCCATGCACTTGCCATTTGCATGCAAATGGACAGAAATGGGATGCACACTTCAGATAATTACATTGTACTTATAGTCTGTCAATGTTGAGCTGCAAGACCTAATTGTCATGCTAACAGTCCACAGCCACTATCTGTTACCATACATATTTGACAAGACTCTGATGTAAAATTTTAGTATGATTATAAATGGGAAGGTAGAGAGAAGTATTGATCTGCTAAATCTGCGATATCAAAAAGACCATATCCAAGAAATCTTTGTATCTGCACAATATGATACTATTTAGTTTCTTAGAAAGACATGAGCTCACAAGATGTATCTGTAAACCAATACAGATAAATTTATGACCAATACACTAGAATCTGAGACTTTCTTGGTCAACAAATAGTGCCAGCAAGAACTATGCCACCAGGTGGCAGTGGTGTAGCTGACTGTGATAGTGAATGTTCCTGAAGTGCCACCTGGTGGTAGCAAACAAAAATAGACTTGTAACAGAACTTGATAATGGAGGTAAATGACAAGGGTTAAGAGAAATCTTCTATACTAGTAAGTGACACTGTGTGGTTGCCGAAAGGAAAACAATTTGGACTCAAGAGGATCAGCTGCAAAAGCATCAATTAAACCAACAAAACCAAGCAGTAAAAGTAGCAAAAAGCACCCTAGGGGGCAGCACTGTAGCAGTATAGTAAGGTTAATGAAGCAGTAGCATTTGGGTGGGGAGGAGAGTGCAAAGAGAAGAACAGTAGGTGGCACTAGTGTAGTGATATTGTGGTTAATAAGGTAGCACCACCTGGTAGGGTCAGAGTGTCATGTACCTTTGAGCAGCGTGACCTGACACGTGGAGTGCTCAAGGGAGCGCCTCGTCTCTCCTTCCGTCTCTACAGCAAACACAGCATGCAGCGAAAAGGGTGAAAAGATGACTGTTAGGAGGCCTTTCAGCCACATACAGTTCATAGGGCAAGGCTAGGATGTGTACAAGCAGTTGGGGAGAAGCAGCGGAATATATACGCATATACACAGGCAGAGAGGAATCATCTATACCCAGCTTTCTCACTAACACATGCTTTCTCATGCACTGATTCATACAAATAATGGCAACTTTCCACGTCATTACATTTTTCTCATCACATATTAAATATCTCCAAATTCTTGATCCTTTCTCCCATAACAACATATGCAATAAAAGTTACATGCATACTGTCATTCTCTGAAGGCTGATGAAATGTAGTTGACAAATATATGTAAATTGAAAGTTTCAAGATATGTTACTGAAATAGCAACCTGAAGTTGGATGATTTTTCAACCACATACATATCCATTTGTACACAAGATCTACACCTTTACTAGTCTAGCTCCTCTTCATTTAATGCTGAATTAAACACATAATTTATGACTGCTGCACACTTCTTAAGTTTCTGTTGGAATAAATGTTTTTTATATTACGCTCTGCTCAAGAACATTCTCAACTCTAACGCTCCACATAATGAATGTTCGTTTTCAAGCTTGTTACAATCATTGATCGCTTTCACCAATGCAGGGTAGGATCCAGGCCAAGTTGGACCAAGCAAAGGCACACCATTTACGTTTGTGGTTGACATTTGGTTAATAAAACAGTCTACCAATAGAGAAGAGAGCGGCTTTTATCTGAGGTCTTAAACATAAACCTGTGGAATGAAACTTGTTTCCAGAACACAAGAGTCAACCTTGCTGCCTCATAAATCTTTTATTTTCAATTAGAAAATTTAAGCCCAGTACTGTGTCTGATGGTACACTTGTTCATTGACGTTCATTTAGCGTTTGAGCAAACAGATCATTTGAGAAAGAGATCAGTCCAAGCATTAAGACATCTATTGAGGGAATCCTTCAGGTGTCTGCACCAGATGATGACTTGAAGCTTAACCTGGAAGTCATTACAATGTGGCTGTACAAATAATGGCAGCAATGCATGGCTCCTATGTTACTGAACCCTGGATCAAAGTTGGGAGGCAAATACTTCTACAACCAAATCACCTGACAGGAGTTGCAATAAAAAAACAAAAACAAAAAAAACAAAAAGACAAGCATTCTTGCTTTTCTGGTTTACAACCACAGCATTAAACAGACACATTTGATGAGTGCCTTATACATATGGAGGGGCATGAGCTACCTGCTGACAGAGACATGCTATTTACCTTTTAGTTTTTCCAGTTCTTCCCTGAAGGTGACTGACCCCGCATGTGTATCCACATGGTTGTGGATGGAATTACTATTGGTCACATCATGGGAGTGGTGGTTTGCCACGTTCGCTACCCCAGAACTTTGACGTAGAACCCGTAGCTCTGTCTCCAGCTCCAAGATGTGGTCTACAAATTGATGAGAAGCCATAGGTTATAAGAGTCAGTGATCAACACAGGCCAAAATATACTGGCGTGACTTGTAGGAATTTTTGCTTTATGTAATACACATAACATGCCTGATCATTAACAGCTATATATATCCCTTGTTCACCCTCCCTACACCAAGGTTTCCATTTTCATGTATTTTTGGGGCAGAGATGTATATATGTCATTAACAGGTATTTATATATACATTTCTCCTACTCACAGGTACTGCTACTGATGTATCTGCTGGCACAATGCCAATAAGCAGCCTGGCTTCTGATAGAGTATCTACACACCTGTCAGTGCTCATTCAGCCATGGGGTAACATGTATTTCACTTTTGGTTAAAACAATAAAACTATGTGCCTGTGATCAGACATCAGCATAAATGTACCTGTGAGATGTGTTTGTGCACTAAGGAGGCATACTTGAAGCAATATAGTACAATTGTAACCCAGTAATGCACAACCGTATGACAGGTCAGCAGACCTGTTCACTAACAAATAGATTTATATAACTATGAAGCAAACCTGTGCACCATCGTGGTAAATCTGTATAACCATGAACCACACCTGTGCAACATTGTGGTACATCTGTATAACCATGAACCAAACCTGTGCAACATTGTGGTACATCTGTATAACCATGAACCACACCTGTGCAACATTGTGGTACATCTGTATAACCATGAACCACACCTGTGCAACATTGTGGTACATCTGTATAACCATGAACCACACCTGTGCAACATTGTGGTACATCTGTATAACCATGAAGCACACTTTTGCAACTGTCCGGCATACTTCCATAACCCTGAATGATACCAGTGCACTGGTGAGGCATATTTGCTGAGCACTGAAGCACACTTGTATAACCATGAGTGACATCTGTGCACCGGTAAGCACAATTACTGAGTGAAACCCCACTACAACAACACTCAAACATCCAACATATTCACTTACTGATACAAGTTTTGAGGGATAAAATTCATCTTCTTTGTTCTTTAATTAATTTATCTGACATATTCAGTTATATAACACCATTTTAGGAAAACAAATGGTGTTATTATTATGAGCGTTCACTGTATAACCACGAGGCATACCTGTGTATCACTGACGCACATAAGCATGTAATATGGGCACACGTCAGCCATGAGGCACACTGCGTCACAGTCAAGCACCCCAGCCAGTACACCCTACTGTAACCGCCCAGGGTAAAGAGGTTATGCCTGCTGACATCCTGGGTATTTTAATTTACCCTACTTGCATACTGGGAGTCCCTATCTTCCATACTTCATACAAGCCATTGTTTGCATTTTTTTATTTTTTTTTATTTTGCAATACCTTGTACAGGCGCATTTTATTACAGACACCAGCATACATCCCCCTCCCCCCCATGACTTACATCTCATATATGTTGTAGACGACTTCCATACCCTGCCTTAACCCTTTCATCTTAACTCATTCCACCCTAATGATGCTTTTTCCCGCTAATATCTAAATGTCGTCTGCTTCTTGTATTTTATTAACTTAGGGATTATTTTTCAAAATTTTGGATGAAACTTGGGTGGAAAATCATTCCAAATTATATGCCCATGGTCAACAGCTTTCCTTGGCATGCTCTGGGTGCATTGCGCCCAGAGCATGCCAAGGACAGCTGTTGACTCAATCTTCTATCAGGGTGAAATGAGTTAAACCTAACAGAAGTACCCACAGGTCTGCACTCATCTGCTGTTAAATGTTCTTGCAACTGAAAACAATTTGAATGAGAATTCCGAATGCTAAGCATGAGAACAACATATGCTCTCAATATGTCATCAACACAAGTTATATTGTGTGGAAACAACAACAGATAGTCCATATAAAACACATACTATTCATAAATAATGCAGTACTGTCTCCATTTTACATTCCTGCCTGTCACTGACTGTACCTGACGATCTTGGGCAATAACAAATATTACAGCATTCAATATGTAACGACAATATGACTATAACAAACAGTCGTCACTAACTGGCAACTACCAGAACATGTTTCAGAGCTTTAATGTACTCCAGGATTTTTAGAATTCTTCCATGGAACAAGTTTGGTGCAGAGTCTAAACCAGTGATTTGGGTTTCACAGGATCACTTTGACCCTTTCACGGCCAATGATGACAGAAGTGAATGTGCTCTGAATGGACACAAGAATGCTTGATTCACATTCTTTGCAAACAAAACTTTCATTCACGTATTGGCATACCTTCATTTGCAGTGACCATAAGAATGGTCCAGGTCAACAGCTTTCCTCAGTGCACCTTGGGCACCCAAAACATCCCAAGAAAAGCAGTTGCCTGAGTCCATAATTGGCACTGGAAGAGTCCTATTCTTCGACTGTTTATCAAGAACACTGAGTCCATACTTGGCACTGGAAGAGTCCTATTCCTCAACTGTTTATCAAGAACATTGAGTCCATACTTGGCACTGGAAGAGTCCTTTTGTTCAACCATTTATCAAGAACACTTATAGCATACTTGGCACTGGAAGAGTCCTATTCCTCAACCGTTTATCAAGAACACTGAGTCCATACTTGGCACTGGAAGAGTCCTACTGTTAAACCGTTTATCAAGAACACTGAGTCCATACTTGGCAATGGAAGAGTTCTATTATTCAACTGTTTACCAAGAACACTGAGTCCATACTTGGCACTGAAGAGTCCTATTTCTCAACCATTTATCAAGAACACCGAGTCCATACTTCGCACTGGAAGTCCTATTATTAAACTGTTTATCAAGAACACTGAGTCCATACTTGGCACTGGAAGAGTCCTACTGTTAAACCGTTTATCAAGAACACTGAGTCCATACTTGGCAATGGAAGAGTCCTATTATTCAACTGTTTACCAAGAACACTGAGTCCATACTTGGCACTGAAGAGTCCTATTTCTCAACCATTTATCAAGAACACCGAGTCCATACTTCGCACTGGAAGTCCTATTATTAAACTGTTTATCAAGAACACTGAGTCCATACTTGGCACTGGAAGAGTCCTACTGTTCAACCGTTTATCAAGAACACTGAGTGCATACTTGGCACCGGAAGATTCCTATTCCTCAAAAGTTTATCAAGAACACTGAGTCCATACTTGGCAATGGAAGAGTCCTATTATTCAACTGTTTATCAAGAACACTGAGTCCATACTTGGCACTGGCAGAGTCCTATTCCTCAACTGTTTATCACGAACACTGAGTCCATACTTGGCACTGGAAGAGTCCTATTTCTCAACCATTTATCAAGAACACCGAGTCCATACTTCGCACTGGAAGTCCTATTTTTAAACTGTTTATCAAGAACACCGAGTCCATACTTAGCACTGGAAGAGTCCTATTCCTCAACTGTTTATCAAGAACACTGAGTGCATACTTGGCACTGGAAGAGTCCTATTTCTCAACCATTTATCAAGAACACCGAGTCCATACTTCGCACTGGAAGTCCTATTTTTAAACTGTTTATCAAGAACACCGAGTCCATACTTGGCACTGGAAGAGTCCTATTCCTCAACTGCTTATCAAGAACACTCACCCTTTAACCCTTTGACCAGGTCGGTACTGTTGTCTGCTTGCTTGCGAGACTCGTGAAGCTGTACTGTAATGACAAACAAGCAGTTTATTAACATACATGGCACAAATGCTGCAATGGCTTTACTCCCAACATGGTGACCATAATTTCACATATTCCTGTATTATCACTCACCTGTCTGCCCATTTCTACACTTCATGCACTCGTTAGTACAAATGTAGACTCATAACACTCCTTGTGAGAAAACATTTGGTATAACACAGAGTATACTGTCTGGAAGTTACTGATTGTGCAAGGCAAGGTCAAATGTCTCCCTGTGGAACATTTTCTCTCTGAAGGACGTAGCTGATATGTAATATCATTGAAACCAAATTCAAATAAGTCACCCTTTGACCTTGAGAATCATGTCCCAGAGACCCAGATACCATTTCAACTGGCTCTCACCCTGACACATAATCTTACCAAGTTTGAAGTTTCGTTTTTTATTTACATATGTAATCCAAACAAAAATTTAACAAAATTTTTTTAAGTTCTTCAGTAGTTAGGTACACCAACCTATTTCCCATAAGTGACCCTCTGACCTCAAGAATGAGGTCAATGTGACCAAGATACAATCCCAATCTACGTCTTACCCAGATACACAATCCTACTAAATTTCATTAAGTTTTGTTAAGTACCTCAGTAGTTACAGCAAGGAAACTTGTTTTACATAAGTGACCCTGTGACCACGAGAACTTGGTCAAGGTGACCCTATACAATCCCAATGTAGGTCTCACCTACACACAAACTCCTCCAAAGTTTCATGAAACATCCTCAAGTTTTTCAAGGCTTATCACACAGTAACTAAAACAGTGTTGAAGAACAAAAACAAGATGCAGAAGAAGATACAGAAGAAAAATGCACTAAAACAACATGTCCCCTGTTCCACCGGGAGACACAGTTGAGTTCTAAGAACAAGCCGAGTATAACACTCACTTCTCTTTACAATATACTCAAAGTCAACAAGCGCTAATGTTCAAAAGCAGTTTTGGAAGCAGGTGATATCTCAGAATGTTCATTTCCCTTTAAACACAGAAGTAGTACCTACACAATTTTAACCTTTTATGTTTTCTTGTGGAACACCTCAGAAATCAGACTTTGAATACTTTTACTTTTTAAAAAGGGCAGTGACAAGCCCCCTAAGTCTGCACAGTAAACAACATGGCAAGCTGTCAGTAGCAAATTTTTGAAACCTAAAAACCTGAAATTGTGGTAGCATGGCAATTTGTCAAAATCACTGGCAACAAATTTCTCAGCATATATTCATGCATCACACCTTACACAGTGCTGGCTGTATGCACTCAATGTGAAAATTAATAGAACCAGAGTGTGCATGTACTCAGTTCACTCATTATCATAATTTATGCAGAAAGCCACTGTGTATGTGCTCAGCAAACTTATCTGAATCTATGCAGAAGGTCATCCTTGTGCAGCACCCAGGAAGTGAAGATCCGCAAAATAAAGTAACTCTAGTATTAATTCAACCACCATTCCTATATACATATCTCTTGTTCAAGTCCAATAATCCCTTATTTATTATTGTTAATCAACATATAAAATCACCCCCTTTGTCCCAAAAGGATATTACAGTTTTCACTTAGTCCCATTCCAGTAGCTATATCTTTTCTTTTACTATTATTCAATTATCCCAGATATATTACCACCTAGGTATTACTTTACCTTGTTTTGGCCGTTTTCCAAATTAACAAACAAGACTGGAAACTTGTGAGCTTGGCATCATTCTTCACAAATATACATCTACTTTCCCATATTTTTCCTTCGTAGTTTTTTTAATAGCTAGAGCTAACATTAAGAAAATTTTTCAATTTGCAATTTAGGTCCATATATAAGCACACATTCTTTCCAGATGGGCCAGAATATTATTTTTCCCTAAGTGCTGTGGGTTCTTATATGTTCCATGCACAAAGGTTACATTAATATATGTATGTACCTAATTGCTAACTTTCGGAGTCGCTAGCTTCCTTCATATTTACAGGTGAAAGTTAACTCTATCAGTGCCAAATTTTGGACCGAGTCAACAGCTTTTCTTGGCATGCATTTGGCCAAATGCGCCCAATGCGCACCCAGAAAAGCTGTTGACCTGGGATATTCTGTCTGGAACTATAGGCATATTGGTACTTGAATGAAAGGTCTTTTTACCAGGAATACGAATCTGGGATCCTTATGATAACTCAGACTAGTTTGACCTAAGTAGATTGACTTAAGCCGTGCTTGGCACTGAAAGACTTAACCCTCTGGGGACTCCGTCAATAGCTGTCCTCAGAACAGTCTGGAAACATTATGTGCAGTATACTGGAGAGAGCTATTGACCATAGTTTATATCATTGTCAATGAGAAAACAAGCACACGCCTTTATGACACGGCACCATTTCTGCTCATTTTTAATGGAAAAGTTGCATGCCAATGTATCAGCATTAAGCCCCTCTGAGTTAATAACATAGCTATACCTATGTCCCAACTACAGGCAAATTCTAGCTCAAGCTGGGATGATTGAACAGACAAATTACTTGTTAGAATTGTACACCTTCACCACACCCTGGCCCACATACAAAGCATGAGTCATTCTGGTGTTTTTCAAAGAACATACACCAAGTATTTGCCTGCTTAGTATCCACTCTGGGTATTCCTGAAGGTCAAGTAAAACACCAAAGGGTAAAAAGGCTGCTACTAGGCAGATAAATCCTTGGTCAATGTCCATACAGCTTGCAGTTGTTTTATTTCAACATGCTTTGCACATAAGCCAAACGTGTCATTGAATAGCTACAAAATACAACTACAGAGTATAGCCATATATATAGAAGGAAAAAAAAAAGTCAATCCAAGCGTGGTGCAACAAAAAGAAAGCCAAGGTGAAGGACTTACTGTTTAAGTCCGCAGCAGCATTCTCCACCATCTGATTAAGGTGTAGATCTGACAGCTTTATCTGCTCTGTCAGTGCCAGAACAAACAAAAGTCCAAGGTCAAACCAAGGTCATGTCAAGCTTGTGGGATGGTTGACAGGGCAGTGAGGTATATTGTGTTTTGACAGCAGCTAGGGGGCAGCACAGAAGAGATGGGGTCAGGGAAGTGAAGTATGATGTATGCTGACAGTAGCTAGGGGGCAGCACAGGAGGGATGGGGTCAGGGCAGTGAAGTATGATGTATGCTGATAGCAGATAGGGGGCAGCACAGGAGGGATGGGGGTCAGGGCAGTGAAGTATGATGTATGCCCATAGCAGCCAGGTGGCATCACAGGAAGGGTAGGGCCAAGAAAGAAAGGGGCCAAGAAAGGTAGGTAACAGAATGAAGCATAATATAGGGTGGGGGTCAGGTAAAGACAGGTGGCACTGTCACGATCAAGGGAGTGACTGGATATATATACAGCATCCAAAATAATCCTGGATGAAATACATGAAAATTTGGATGTAAAAAGCTGAAACAGTAAGCAGAGAAATGCTGACCATGACACAGGGATAGTTGGCCTTCTGTGTGTCATATGTGTAAGTACTTACTCCTTTACATATACATGTAGCATTTCAGCTTCATCATGATAGCGATTTCATCTGAAAGCTGACGTGAAGCTTGGAACTCTACAACAATAGACCCTTTTAGGTGCCCAGAGGCCAGCACTTAAGGGTAATCATTTGCATAATCTTACTTATTTGCATAACATAACAACAAATCCCTTTGAAGCTTTTGTTGAGCAAATATCCAAATTTATGCAGAACAGTTAAGTGCTGCCACCCGGGGTCCTAAATTCCACTATTGGAAAACTGATGCAAAATTAAACACCTCTTGTTTTTCAGTTTCAAGATAAAGTGTTAATTCCTAAGTTTATTTTAGTAACAACCAGAATATTTGAAGCCTTTGCATACAGGGAGAGGTAAGCTAAATTTGACATGCTGAGAATCCATAAAATATAGTATCTTTTGATTGATGCACAGAAAAAATAATGTACAGCTCCAGACTCTGATGACTGAAGTACCTTTTAGGTACCATTTGTTTTGAGAAGTATTTCAGAGAAGGACCTCTGGCATGTAAGCTTGAGTGTGGGATCCAACTGGAAGATGAGGTATGGCAGGGCAAATGGATAATGAAGAGTGTAGAGGTGGGACTGGCAGGTAGTAGGTTTGCATCGCGAACAGAACAAAACACATAAATTAACTTAAATTGGAACACAAAAAAGCAAGCTTCATTCTGGTAATTTTCATGTCAGGAAGCTGAAATGCCATATATGGTGTCCCAAAGCTGCTTAATAATATAAATCATGCAGACATCATCTGATTTGTATTTTGTATGTCATAAAAATGCATTACTTTCATTCTTGAGTCACTCTAGCATCAGGACCCTTGCTCTGTCGTGGCAAACTTTTTCACTTCTAAATTCCACTCAGGCAATAATTTACATAACAAAATGCACGAAAGCTGGAGACTTTGGTACAATATAATGAACCTAAAAGTTAAGCCCGTTGACCCCCACCCCCCCAAAATACTATCTGGACAAAGGTTTAACTTTTCTTTTCGTACAGTGTATTTTTTCAGTTTTCCAATAAAACGATAATGGGAGAGGGAACTTCACTTTTTTTGTAGATTTTATTTCCACGGTTCCTTGTACAATTGCAATGGGACATGGGCTCAACTTTTTGGACACTTTTCTTGAAGAAACTCTGTCAGGTCTTATAACATCATCAGCAACTTTCCTGTCGCTGACTTTTACCACACATGGCAGCCAAATCTTCCAGTAAACAGGTCATTCCAGCCTTCTCTGCAGGGCAAGGGTCAGTGATGCAAACATTTCCACGGTAACAACTCAATGAAATGTTCAATGCAATAAATAATAAATAAACAAATAAGAATTTCAAGTAAACTTTCTTCAATTTAACTTATAAGCTCAGTATGCTCTCACATATATGCACAGGCTATCAATATATACATGTATATATTGCTGTGTATATTGTTTCTATAACAATCCAAATATAATGTAAATCTTCATAAACAACTGAAAAAAAAGTACATACATGTATGCACGATAAAAAGTGCAGAACATGCATAAAACTTGGCAGAAGAGAAACCAAAGCCACACATCTGTAGGTATGCATACACATAATGTTCTAATCTATGGGCATGCCATTGGCATGTCAAAACATTGTTTACAAATGCATAACATTTCATAACAGCCTCTGCAATGATTTTGTGTGGTTTGTAAACAGGCCAAGAGGACGGGAGTCACCTTATATAGTCTGCCCAGGAAACACCTTCATCATTTTATGTGTTTGTGTGCTGTAACTGGGGATTCTATACTCATGAATTTTGGTAAAGACTTTTCACATTCACGAAACTTTGACTACAGCTCCCTCTCAAGGTATGGAATGCACACACGGCAAATCACCCCAGGCTGCAGATGGACTCATGTTAAATATAATGTCTTCAATATAGGCATTTCTTGCAAGTTTTGGATAATAGCATCTCATGTATCGAATTAACAATCAAACTCAACAAACTAACTGCACCACACAATGCCATGGGGGGGGGGGGAGTTAAATGGGTCTGTGCACTTTCACAGAATACAGAAATGATGGTCAATTTTTGGCCTATTTTGTGCAATTTCGGTATGATTTTTTTCAGAAAACCATCACTTTCAAAGTACAAATTTGGGGGAGGGAGGGGAATAATGAAATTTAGTACCCTAAGTACTAATCCAAAAATGATGATAATGTTGAACCATCCCTTAAAATCCTCCTGCTAATTTGTAAACTTAAAGAGAGAATGTCCTTTTAAAGAGAGAATATCCTTGACTGACAGCCTTTCCTTGTGGCTGCTTTGGTGCTCAGTGATGAGGACCCTGCAGGCAGAAACCCTGATGCAGTCTCATTCCAACCTGAGAAAGGTTACCTTAACCACCTCAACTGACCAGTAGGAAAATGTCATCTGAACAAGAGGACTATGACAGTCCTGTGCTCAGCTGACCTACCAAAATATAAGATTGTATGTCAGATTTGCTGCTATCCCATTTGTACAGGAACAATGCTCATATATACATATACCTTTACCAATTTGTCTTAAAATCAATAATTTGGTAAAAATCAGAAAATGACAGCACCGCCATGCAATGAAAATAAAAAAAACTTGGTTGAGAAAAAGTCCAGGTACATTCCCATTGTGTTCAAAGCAAATCTGGCTGACAATTTGGAAAAAAGTACAAAATGTGATTTGCCCATGCAATCCACATCGGCTTCTGTGGTAATCGATAGGAATACATGCATCAAGCAACAAGTTCCAAAATTTGTTCAAGATCACGAATTCTAACTATCAACACCTATTGAACATAGTTTAACCCTCCCACAAGCTATATTTCAACAAAGTTTGAGAACAATCTAAGTGACAGTTTTGGAGAAGTCAAAAATATCTTTAATACACAAAAATTTGCAACAAAAAAAAAATAAAATAAAAATAAAACAAACAAAAAATAAACAAAAATTTCAGTATCACCTATTGAACAAATTAAACTCCAGGGGTTACCAGAAGTCTCCTGATGCTATTTTGAAGCAATCGGCCACACGGTTTCACAGATAATTTCTTAAATTTTGCCAAAAATGACCATCCCCCTAAAAAAAAAAAAATACAGAATTCCAAAAATCACTGGAGCATGACCATTTTTGAATGAACTTTGACCCACCCAAGGTACATTGCTACCAAGTTTGAAGTGCACCTGGCAGTAAGTTTTGAAGAAGAAGCTGAAAATATGAATTGTGGACCGATGGATGATGGGCAATGGATAATGGATGACTGACCAGCCTAAGCTCTGCTGACTGACAAGTCAACTAAAAGTCTCAGAATTTTGTGCTGTTTTTAAATTTACAGATAAAATCTAAGCTTGAAAATAAAGCAATTTTCAGTGCAATGTAAATGACAACTATTTTATGATTTCTGTATGTCTACCACTAGGGGTCCCAGAGGGATTTTTTCCAGTGAAGGCCCCTCCTGTAATTTTGAACATTTCCTTCATCATAAAGAAGACGTGCATGTTCTACAAGCAATGTGACATGGAGACTTACCTTCTAACGATGTGATCTTGGCCAGATGTGTCACAGTTTCTATTGTAGCTTGCTCCAACTGATCTATAAAACAAACACAAGAAACGGACTCTGTTACTTCTCATCTCCTTTATTGTCAACTTTTTCTCCCTATGTATCTTAAATGTCAGTCATTTCTGTATTGTAAGAAGAGGTTGTCTCAACCTGTTGGGTGTGCATTGATCTTATATCAGGAGTCAATGACCTTGTTGTCCAATATTTCTATACATACCATGTGGTTCTGTATCTGAAGGAAACAGATTAGCCCGAATTTAGCGCAAGATGCACCCACATCAGATATTATTTTGCCTCTACAGTTTGGTGGGCACAAGCTGCCTCTATTTCTTTAAGTCATCTGCTCCTTTTCATGAAGTGTCAGTTGCCTCTAAATCTGTAGGGTCATCCTTTACATTTCTGGGGTATGACTCTCAACCTGCATCATCATTTCTACTTTTGGGATGTGACTGTAAATTTTCAGGGTCATTTATTTCCATTTCAGGGATATGACTGTGAATCTGCAAGGTCACTTCACTCCATTTCTGGGTTTTGACTAAATCTGCAGGGTCATTTCATTCCATTTCTGGGTTATGACTTAATCAGCAGGGTCATTTCTTTCTATTTCTGGAGTATGACTGTGAATCCACAGGGCCATTTCTATTCCTGGGATATCACTCTAAATTTGCAAGGTTATTTATTTCTATTTCCAGGACACAAGTCATTTCTAACCCGATGTGTCAGCTGCCTTTATAGCTTAGGTGTCTGATGCCAAGAGTTGTACCTCAGTGACATGTAGGCTGCCTCTGTAATCACTGTCTGCTGCCTGGAGCTGTATCTTTGGTGTCAGCTGTCTGTTTTTAAGTAAGTTGCCTAGTGCTGTATCATAAGTGTCAGCTGTGTTTTTATGACAGTTGCCTGGTGCTGTATCATTAGTGTCAGCTGTCTCTATTTTTATGCCAGTTGCCTAGTGCTGCATCTTTAGTGTCAGCTGTCTGTTTTTATGCCAGTTGCTCAGTGCTGTATCTTTAGTGTTAGCAGTCTCTGTTTTTATGCCAGTTGCTCAGTGCTGTATCTTAAGTGTCAGCAGTCTGTTTTTATACCAGTTGCCTAGTGCTGCATCTTTAGTGTCAGCTGTCTGTTTTTATGCCAGTTGCTCAGTGCTGTATGTTTAGCGTCAGTCTCCGTTTTTATGCCAGTTGCTCAGTGCTGTATCTTCAATGTCAGCTGTCTGTTTTGCGCCAGTTGACTGGTGCTGTATCTTTAATGTCAGCAGTCTGTTTTTATGCCAGTGTCCTAGTGCTGTATCTTTAGTGTCAGCAGTCTCCGTTTTTATGCCAGTAGCTGTATCTTTAACCCATTCCTCGTCAGAGTGTGACTGAGTCAATACCTTTCCTTGGCACGGATGGGGCACAAGGTGAGCTATTGACCTTGGCCGTGCCATCATGAATGGTCTCACATACAAATCTAAGCAGAAATCTTTTCTATTAATGAGAAATTTAAGTTTAAATTTTATGGTAGCTGACGATTTACATCCGGGTCATTTTGGAAGATTTGAGTGGGACTGGGTAAATGTCAGCTGCCTCTCTGTTTTAGATGTCAGTTGCCTATAGCTGTTTGGTTTATATGTGTCAGTTGCCTTTACATCTTATTGGACCTCCGGATTTGTGTTCCAGCAAAAGCAGACTGAAGACATCAAATGCTACCTTTAAATCATCATGCGGGTATTTTCACCAGAAATATCTGTCAGAAGCAAATCTGCAGTTTATTTTCAATTAACTGAAGGCACTTACTCTGAAGTTTTTCCACCTGCTCTTTACTTTCTTGGACCCTTGCCTCAGACTCCTTCAGCTGGGCTGTATGATAAACACAATTGATATATATATATATATATATATATGACAAATAAAATTTATATGTATGATGAGATATAAAATTTATATGGTTGATAAATACAATTTATATGTATGATGAGGAATAAAATTTGTATGGTTGATAAATACAATTTATATGTATGATGAGAAATAAAATTTGTATGGTTGATAAATACAATAGATACGTATGATGAGAAATAAAATTTGTATGGATGATAAATACAATATATATGTATGATGAAAAATAGAATTTGTATTGTGATAAATACAATTTATATGTATGATAAGAAATAGATTTTGTATGGTTGATAAATACAATATATATGTATGGTGAGATATACAATTTATATGGTTGATAAATACAACATATATTCAACAATGAGACCAAGTATTGGCAAGCAGTACATAATCCCCCACTGCACAATGATTGCAAAATGCAAGGACAGGAACACGATGTAACTTGAGGTCTGACATAAAGAATAGGCAAAGTGTACGAAATATGGCAAACTTTGCCAGAAGCATGGATGAAGAGGACAAGGTGAAAACCCAGAGTTTGCCATGAGACAAACTTCAAGGATGACACAGTAACATAACTTGTGTGATTCTATACACATTTCCCGACAAAACTACAGGACAAACAATAAAATTTAAATCTTAAACAGATATGTACAAACAAATATATTCTGGTTTGTGTTTTCGATTCCACTTGTAAGAGATCATAATTAACCAAGATAAGCTACCACTTGAGACCAATAAGGTTCCCATTTCACATACAATATTTTCCAAACAACTGATATTCATTTCGTTGCCTTGGACTCCAATCCTGTCTCCATCCAAACTGATTTCCTAAGTATTGAAACATCCAATGTTATACAGGCCTAATACATGGTGCAATATTAACTCTTTCAGTGCCAATCACGACTAAAGTCGATCTACTTAAGTCAGACTATTCTGAATTATCATCAGGATCCTAGATTTTTATTCCTCGTAAAAACACCTTTCATTCAAGTACCACTGTACCTATAGTTCCTGAGAGAATATCCCAGGTCAACAGCTTTTCTTGGCACACCTAGGGCTCAATAAAGCTTTTCTCAGCATGCACTGGGCACAATGCACCCAATGCACATCGACAAAAGCTGTTGACTCAGTCCAAAATTTGGCACTGAAAGAGTTAAAACTCAGCATACCATTCAATAGCAGTACCCACCTTTGTAATATTCTATCTGTTCATGAGTTTCCTTCAATTTTTCTGCAAGAGAATACACCCACGTTGAGTTAAGTGTCACACAATTATTCTTATATCTGACACAGCTTTCTGGACACTTAATATCTGTAAAATCCTTCACTATTTTCATCATAAAATATATACTTTACTCACATCTTCATTTTTGTGTGATCTCTTTCATGATGTTTTACAACACAATTTGAAGTCGTGGCAGTTGCAGTATGATGATGGCACAGTTAATGTTTAACTCATTTAAGCAAGGAAAGCAAAAAAACAAAAACAAACCCCCCCCCCAACACTAATCTGTGACATTTAATCCCGTAACTAAGTGCACAAAAAAGGCAAATAAAATAATCATGCAACACTTAATATGCAACACCAGAATAATCCCCATGCAAAACTTGATAATGCAACATAACAGTAAACACGTTCTATTACTTCAGCAGTTCCTCTTCCTGTCACTGGGTGCAATGGTGAGCATTACTTGAACTAGTAGCTTCTGAGCTATTCAGTTCAGTACTGATCTTCAATACAAGTATGACACTTCTGAATTAATCCTGAAGGACCTCATGTCATACATGTCATCTGTGATTTTCTCATGAAGAATGACATGTAATTAGTCCATGGAGATAACTTTTATTCAAATACCAGCACGCCTAGCCTAAAGCAAAAAGTAGTCTTAGTCAACAGCTTTCCTCAGGATACTTTGCACATATTGCATGCAAAGTGCCCCTAGGAAAGCTGTTGACTCAGTCTTAAATCAGCACTTTAAGGGTTAACAAAGAATGAGAAGTCTCTTCAACAGCATTGAACCCATCACCAGAGGCCTAACTCTAGCCAAATAGAAGCCACATATGCACAGTCAGGATGTGAACCACTAGTATGAAGCAACACCAAGCCTTTCCCAGGAAAGTATATACAGGGGTCCCTCTCTTCAAAGACCACCCACAGATGACCAGAGTGTGGTCTCTCAAAACAGCTGTTCTTTCATTAGAGCCTCTGAGGCATATTTAAGATGAAATGTATAATGCAAAACTTCTGACAATGTGGTTTTTCCAGATGGTTTCTCATAAGGGTGGTCTTTCAAAAGGAATATCTGTATAAAAGTGTCACGTGAGATACAAATCATAAAGAACATCTTATATTCACAGACTCTGCCATGTATACATTGTACTTGCTATAAGCAAATTTGTGTTCTTCCCCTCCCTTTTTTCTTCCTATACAGTGAGCCATATTATTAAGTTTCCCCCCCCCCCCCCCCCACCAGCAGGTGGCACCTTTCAAGTGTTACTGCTCCCAGTAGGTGGCAGCAGTGATACACATGCAGAGTTATTGTGATGAGACAGACCGGGAGAGACAAGATAAGATAAAGATAGCTACCTGGACCTGTGGCTGGCAAAGTGAGGTCAGCCTCAGGACACACTGCAACAAATAGACAACAACGACCCCATACAACCTAGTCCCCTCCTTTGACCATGCACTATGTTACCAGTGCCACCTAGTGGCAACTTTAAGCACTACAAACTATCTACACATGGTGAGTTTGACCTGCTACCCTTCCATAATGTGCATTATCTCAATCCTATTGTGCAAAAGAACACAGGATTTAGAGTGAAAACACAACTGGAAATTTTGCAAAAGCTTCTTTTTTACAATAATATTTCAATTATATACTTATCTGAAAGCTGTTTCTTATTGAAAAGTTTATTGATTTTTCTCCATAATATGTACAGCATATACACTGTAATTTGCATATCCCATCAGGAACAAAATTGAGTTTCACTTTTACAACTGGACACCATCAATTTCAACCAAGACTTGAAGAGTCAAATTTCTAATAAGTTTGTCTCAAACTTGTCCCAAATCATCTGACCACTTTTTAAACAAAGTGTTTTTTGGGGGGGTGCCAAAATGCACACAAGATGCAAATCAAGGTTACAACCAATACATCTACAATGGTCATCATAACTTCAATATATATATATGGATAATGCTGGTGCAAAGTGCACTGAGTTCCACATCAATCATTCTCAGGATACCAAAGCTTAAAAACTGTGCATCATTATAGACACAAAACCCACAGAAGGATCCGTGAATTTCTAAATCCAGCAAGTCTCTCGAAGAAAATTTGGATAAATCTATTCAATGTATGTCACATGAGATTGTGTAAAAAAAAACCAAAAAAACTTTTTGCCCTTTAAAGGTCTCATTCCTTTCCCTCCCCCAGAGATACCTCCCCCACCTTGTTGCTGGAACCAATCAACACTGATGCACAAACTTTTTTAAGCTGTGAATACCTGCGAATGTTTGCATTTATCACAACATTGAGAAAGCTGTATTGGAACTAAAAACATCAATGTGCTTACACTGCAACCATTCCAACACAAAAAGAGGCAAATTAAACCCAAATTTTACTGAATATAAAAGCAAAATGTTAACTGTTCCTTGTATATCAATATTATGTCAAACACAATACTGACACAATGTCTGAAGTCTGCTTACCATTAACTAGATCTATCACTCCAATACTAGGTGCTAAATCAAAAATTATACTTGTTGGGTGTGTGAACTGTACTTTAAAAGTCAAGGCAGTGTAATTCCAAATATGTAATGTACAGACTTCCCAGTGAAGATTTTAACTAATACAGGTTGCTCCATCGGTTCTCAAATGAAAATAATGGGTTTTGTCTTTTAAAAATTTAGAACCATGGCTACTAGAGGCTAATCATCCCACAGATGGGCATGATACTGGTGTCTTGAAGTGCCAACTGACACTAGAAAACTGGTAACGAGGCAACAGATGAGAGCAACTGTGGGAGGAGTAAGGCAGGGACGGATAATGACTCCAGCTTGGAGCAAGAGGTTTCCAGAAATTCAACCTTAAATGGCATCTTCTGCAGAGCTTTCTGCTAAATACACAACTTAAACAATATTATTGATGTTTGCAGCCAAAACATAGGTTTTTACACATAAACTTCATTTTTCAACATAGGTTTTTCTAACCTATGTAGGTTTTTTAGGCTCCACTGGAAGGCCAGAATGTTATTATAATACAGATGACAAACCACACTGCAAACATATGGACAAAGCAAAAACATTACTCATGGCTATTGCCTCACTCAAAACATGCCCCTCCCACAAATTTGATTGACACTAGTATAATCTTGACTATGTCAGCCAAAGCTGCCCTTGGACTGTCAAGGGAAGCTTCACTTTACAAGATAAACAGACCATATCCTCAACCAACGGGTCAGCAAAATGATGGCCTTCCGAAGGAGATATGACCATGTGTAAAAAGGGCACAAAGTTTGCATGTACCTTGTAACTGCTCATGGCCGTCCCCGTCATTCAGGGCCTTCTCTATGATCTCTATGTCAACCTGGACACCTGCAAAAAAATAAGAAACACAAACAAGTTGTTAATGTCTTGTGCTCAGCCAGTTGCCCATACATACAGTGAAGCCTGTCGTTTCCCCACCACTCTCCTGCCAGATAAGTTTCTCTCACTTCACTCTTCTGGTGCCAATTGTGGCTACACTTGAATTTCTCTGAATTATCATAAGGATACCAGATTCATTTTCTTTGTGAAAAGACCTTTTAGTCAAGTACCAGCAAGCATATAGTTCCAGACAGAACAGCCCATGTCAACAGCTTCTCTCGGCACGCATTGTGCATACCGATAAAATCTATTGACTCAGTCCAAAAGAGTTAATGAATGACTTTTTGAGGTACACGGTAAAATTGAAGAAACAAATAGTCAACCAGGCCAAACATCTGGCATTAAAAAGCCGGGCAGTATCTCATCATGGGTAGTCTTTACAGCAGGTACCACACCTTGCTGAGTCCACAACTTTCCAGGTGTTTTTCACTATCCCCTAGCCAGCAAAAACCTGATACAAGAAAAGTTTTTGACCTCACCATTGCCACTCTACTTCTAAAACGCTTAAAACCAGCTGCATTTGTCTTTTTGTTGCTTCAAAGTTTTTAGTGATTTTTCTTGGTTATGATAAAACATTCAGAATAAAAATGGTACAGAAGACCTACACATGTAGCATGCTCTCAGTCCAGAACTTCCAAAAAAAGTTACTGAATGTCTGAATCCAATGCAAAGGGGATTATGACATATTTGAATCTATTCTACAGGATACACATTGATATACAATGTAATTTTCAAAAAGAAATCCTACAAATGTTTCCCAAGTTTGGCGGGAAAATTTAGAGCAGAAAAATTTTAAACAACATTATGAAAGCTTTATGTTTATAATAAGTTGCAGACAAACTCACCTTGAGATTCTACATCTGATATCCGTGCAATCTCTCCTCCCTTCTCTTTCAGGGCCTCCATGCGTGCTGAACAAACAAACAAATTTGTCTCTTTTCTTCATGTCACAAAATGCCTTATTTTTCTAAAGATATAAATTTTTGCAGTTTTCCAAAACTTGACATACCTTGAATTTCGAAATTTTTGCATAAAAATACAATCTCACACATACGCTTCAGTGCACAGATCCCTGTATCCTGAAGTGCATGCACTTTTAAACAAAATACTTGTTTTATGTGGAAAATAAAAAATTCAGTGACCCAATTATGTATGTGACACAACCCTATCCCGAGAAATATCCACACACAAAGTTTGGTATTTGTAAGTATTGCAGTATCTGAAATATGGCTTGCACAAACTTTTCCTGTGGTGGGGTCAAAGGTAAAGGTCACAGTGACCTAATTTTGGTATGTGCCACACTCTTATCACAAGAAGTATTTGCATACCAAGTTTGGTACCTGTACGTATTTAAGTATAGGAAATGTGGCCTGTACAGGCATTTTCTTTGATGGTATCAAAGGTCAAGCACACAACGATTTAAATTTTGGTAGCTGTCTCACTCCTATCCCAGAATGTGTTCACACATCAAATTAGATACCTGTAAGTATTATGGCATGGGAAATATCACCTGCACAAGAATTTCGGATGGGAGGACGGACAGGATGCAAACCTAAAGTTTGCACAGGTTTTGGTGAGGAACCAATAACTGAACCTTCTACTTAATTAGAGGCACAGTTTAGTTAATCGGCAGTCATTTTTGATCATTTGTAAATGATTACCAGATTAAAAATAAGTTGTGTTTCATTCATACTCAGTACAGGTCCAACTGAAAGATACAGACCAGCTCTAATTTTTCTATAGTGGAATTTCAGACCCCAGATGGCAGCACTTGATGGTGTTCATTTGCATAAATTTGGATATTTGCTTTACAAAAGTTTCAAAGGGATTTGTTGTTATGCAAATAAGTAAAATTATGCAAATGATCATCCTCAAGTGCTGCCCTCTGGGATCCTAAAAGGGTCTACTATTTTGTCGTAAGGGCTGGGGAAGGATGTTATTTCCATAATTATATAAGAGGTTCTTATTCACACAATTTTGGTACAAAAAAAAAAAAACTCTCCCAAATCAGTAAACCTGACACATGACATTTTGAGTCCTTATTTGCAGTGACTAAAAATGTGACTCAAATGCAATGCCTCAGTGTAGGCCAGCCTTGCAGGCAGCTCCAGGCCCACAGCTGTTAACAATGCCATGTGACTCATCATTACCCTCATATGGAGGAGGCTGTGACAAAATTTATGATTCTTCAGGTTGCTCAATGTGGCATAAAAATGCACATAAACATTAAACCTACTTAAGTTTAAGATATATCACTGTCTACTGACTGTACCATATAAAAACTGTCTAAATACTCCTACAAAATAATCATTTTTTGCACTTCTGTGTAGGATATTTATTGGCAGGTATCAGCCCTGAAACTACAAAATCTGAGCTTTAGTTGGGGAAGAGTTAATACTCATTAAGGCACAAGCCCAAAGTGGGACTTCCTGGAAATACGGTCACGGAAATAGGCCTAACAAGCACAGGAGGAAAAAAAACTTTATACAAAATAAAAAAATGTCATGAACTATAAAATGGACAACTTTGCCTGTGGCTATAAATCAGCCATTTATCATGTTCGGCAACCTGCAAGTGACACCAACTATTTGTAAACCAGAACTGAGGCAGTCTAATAAAGTGGAAAATACAAAGTGCTTAGTCATTGAAGTGACTCTTTTTACTTGTTCATGTGACTTCACGGTTAATGCACAAGTAAATTAATTACTTGATTCAATTACTTTAACAGGCCTACTGAGTGGCAGTCAACATTTTTCTCAAGATTTAGCAGGGTTATATCCCAGATCTACCTCTTCCAGCGTGAAGTGTGAATCACCCAATGTGCAACGTGTTGTGAAAGTCAGGGTGAACAGTCCACTTTGGCAGATATCAATAATTCTGGTTACTTCACGTGCATGTTATCTATTGGTACAGACATGCAGTTGCTTTTTCCCAAAACAGTTTTTGAAAGCTGACCAGCCGAGGAACATGATGAGGGACTGTGATTGAATACTTAAATGCTGGACATCCGTCTACCTACAACATCCATACGGCTTTTCATACTTAGCATACCATGGTGCCACCACGTGCGGCCATAGCGTGACATTCAATGAACGAAAAAAAAAAGGCTTTGTGCCAGGAATCCTCATAGCTAGTACTGAAATTCTGATCAGTGATTACTTCTAGAAGATACGTTTTTGCTGTGTGAATAAACTACTGCAGCAATCTACAAGCTGACTTTATTGATGTTGGAAGGCACATGCATCATCTGTCCATTTGTTTTCCCTGATTACCTGTCATGTTCATAGGGTACATGTACTATACTAACACTACTACCCTGAGGTTCTCTTTTTCAATTAATCAGTAAAACATGGAGGTGGGAACTGCATGTTCACTTAATTAGACAAGCCCTCATGGACTATACAGTGTTTTTTTTTCTTCTTCTTTTTTTTACAGGAATTACTGACAAAATTGTGCACGAATTGTGCATGACCAATGAATGAGAAACAATTCAGGTATATGGTACAAAAGTGTAGCAAAGACAGATTCAATTGTGTTTATTGCATGTCCTGGAAGCTGCAACTTACACTGTACATGTATCAGCAGGGTATCACACTCAGCAGTCTTATTAATACATTGTTTCAACTGCACTGTGATTCAAGAAAGGTGCACATATTTATTTGTTTATTCACAGATGTAATGACTACCACCTTTGGCTGTACTACCAAGATACAAGTGTGTCTATGGTGAGTTACCAGCCCACTATACAAGTACAAATCAACATCCTAGATTTGTAGGCAAACTGGATCAATTCAATTTCAAATAGCTGAATGAGTCACAAACAGATGCAGAATTTTGCAGAAGAGCCCAAAAAGGAAAAATCTGTACTTATACAAGCTGATTTAATCTAAATGATATTGCAACAAATTGACCTCCTGGCTTCTAATTCCATTAACAGTTTGCCTGCAGTGATTTTACAGCTGTTCTTGGCACCATGTCTACATTTGGATATTAACTGATAAAGTAAGTCTAAAACAGAGAAAACTGACAGCAATACAGTGACTGTACCTTTCATATTTGCCAGCTGCTCCTTGGTGAAGTCATTGTCTGCCTGCAGAGACTCCACCTGAAACACACAACAACATTGGCTTTATTTACTGGGTTTTACCGCCATATGTCTCAAAATTGTCACTAACTGGTCCTTTGCTATTATAACCTACTCAGTCAGGACTATGGAGTAGACAAGGACCCCTTATATACACAGAGTAAAGTGCTCTCCAGTCACCTAAGGGCCAGTGCTCCTTACTTTTCACATTTTATTTATCCCCCAGGTGTCACCCCCTGGAACAGGTGGATACCAATGGAACTGACCTACAATGCCACCTACTGGCAACATTGTTGTGAAGGTAACTTCATCCTGACACACAAGTTTTTTGTACAGGTATGTTCTCCTGTTAACAGACACTTGCTGTTCTGGCATGTACACATACTGCTTCTTCCATCAAATTGTTGGAAGGTTAAGTTCTCGTTGACTCATACCATACCAGTTCCTGATTTTTCTGTATATTTACATAGGTTTAAGACAACCATTGCATACATGTATTTAAATTCTTCATGAAAAGAGCTTTCATTCATGTACCAACATGCCTATACTCTTAAATCAGTGGTTCAGGCACAGTCTGGCAAGTCATGCTGCAGCTGCCACAAGGGCAGCTGCAGCATGACTTGCCAGGCAGTGCCAGAACCACTGACCAATGCCTGTCACCATAGTATGGAATGAGTTAAAACACCTTATTGTGTGATTTGAGAAATGAGATTGATCCTACATAAGCTCTTCTCCCAAATGATGAGCAATTCTATTAATCACCTCAAGACAATACAGAATGAACATGAAATAATTCCCGTTGTGTCTTTTCCAGGAATGCTGTGCTGCCAAGTCTGCTACCTTTTCAATGGCCATAAAGGCTAACTGTGCACATTTACACATAACCATTGTGCTGGCAGTCATTCCCCACACTTACATAACACTCTGCAGGTAAGCTCAACCTGTTATTCATATTCCTGTCACATATTATTTATACATGACAAGGTTAGTGACTTTTTGTGACAGTTAATTTACCCCCCCCTTTTTTTTTTTTTTATAAAAACAAGAAGTATATGATGAACCAAAATAGTGGCTTTTCACAAAAGTGATGCTTCAATCAGTTTCATGAACATGTGACCCACCAGTGTCCAGAAAACTTTTGCTTGGTTTGTTACATGTTCATGATCTGCAACCAGGTTTTTTCTTTTGTGTGTGTGCTTTTTTTTTTTTTAAATCCAGATTTAGTAACATTAAAAACTATGATAAAAACAACTCTCACAGGCAGATGTTAAAATTTTCACCAGCAAATCAAGTGGAATGTACACTGTATCGAAACAAGACTCTCTTGACTGGACCCATTTCCCATGTATAGCTATTCATCATGCTTCATAATATCACCTGTAATTTCCACCTATGACTCCATTGTAACAAATAAATCATATCAATGTCAAATTACCGAGTCACCATTTGCAGTTCCTGGGAAAACCTTGTTTACTCAACAAACAGGAAGGTGAGGTATACAGCTTAACTCCCCCCTGACCCAAGTTGCTGTTTGCAACAAAATATACTAACATTTCTGATCATTATGAGACAAAGCAGTACATTTTTATTCTCAAGTTAAAAGTGGTCATTTAGTGAGGATGATGGTCCTCAAGCCTGCAACTTTTTTTCTGGGATATTGTTGAGCATATTGGATCATTTCTCACCCATTTTTGTACTGATTACGAAACGGAACTTAGAATGGTGTTAGGAATTCTGGTCACATACAAGGCCGCTTCAAAACAGCCAATAACAGCATAATATCCTGCTGTTGGGAACGCTCCCTGTGGCAAGGTCTGACCTACAGCCCTGCAGCTATACCCTCCCCCTGATGTCTGTCAAACCCCGTTGCTCCTCCGTGATCTGGCTGGCAATATTGTTATACAGCCATTTATTTACATTCATCAGTCTAAGCATGACTCCAGCACAGGTATATACAATACTTCCTACAGCTGTATAAGCAGATCCTATTTTGTAATTTGTGAGTCCACGTGGACAGGTCCTAGATCGTGGAGAGGAGACTCGTGTATTTGTTTATATGAGGACTATAGAACAGCTATATCCATGGTTTATGAGTGGAGATCTTCACCTGCTATGGTAAACCGAAGTGACACAACCAATGCCACAGGGGACAATCCCCTTATGGACCTGTCTGCTACCTGCAGCAAGAACCTGGCTGACGATTCACCATTGGAAGAAGCTGTGATCCTGGTCATCACTTCATGTGTTATTATAGTGGCAAATATCATTGTGATTGTGACAAGACTCAACGACCACAAACTGAGGAAAAATGTCAGCTCCTTTTTCATCATGTCTCTAGCTTTTGCCGACTTATTTGTTGGAGTATTCTACTGCCTGCCCCCTGTGATATTGCTGACATCAGACAAGATGGACCCCAAGCGAAACAAGCTGGTGTTTGCATGCATGTTTGGCAGCGTCGCTGCAACAGCAATATCGCTATATACAATTATTTGCATCAGCATTGATAGGTTCATTGCAGTGACTAAGCCTCTACGATATTTTGCCCTGGTAATACCAATCCGTTGCCGTGCTGTTATTATTGGTGTCTGGTGCTGGGCGCTAGTGATTGCGATGCCGTGCCTGGTTGGCTGGATCACCCTCGATACTTCAGAACATTGTGATGTGAGCGTTTGGGATTACAAAATGGACATCCCATACTTGCTAATTCTTTTGTGTCTCTTATATGTGCCCACTGGGCTGACACTTTTGCTTGTCTACTACAAGGTTATGCGAGTATCACGCACCCATATGCAAAGAATCATCCAGGAAGAGGAGCGTTTTGGTAAAATCTCACACCAAAAGTCTTGGAAAGGGATATGTCGGAAAACAAAGTATCTGCGAAACAGTCTGCTGATCATCTTTACGTTTTACCTGACGTGGACTCCGCGAGGGATATATATAATGTATGAATTGCTGTCCAATCATGAAGGGATGGCTGCTGACTTTGCTACCTTGTGGCTTGTGTTGCTGAACAGCATACTGAACACCATTCTGTACAACTGGTTCAGCAACGACTTTAGGTCTAGTTTCAAGCGGATACTATGGTGGGTGCCATGTAGATTAAAGGAAAATGTTACAGAAATACCTGTATGGAGTGTTGAGACCCTGCAAGATGTCTCATCAGAAGCAAGACGGGTGAGTCGTCCAATCTCTCCTCTTACAGCACGCAAGATGAGCTTAGCGCTCCCTCCAGAGGTCCGACGACTGAGCATCAATCCTATTCAGACCCCCAGCATGACAGTTCCATCCCCCCAGTGCATTAACTGGGTCTACACACCTGGTCCTGATGTCAGGAAACTCTTCCCTCAAACTTCAACCTCACCAAGAAGTTCTTCCCCATCATCAAGTCCAACCTTACAAGGAAGGTTTTCACGACACCAGCTCAATCAGAGTCCAGTCGACCAGGATGTACCACCGATGCCTTCTCCTACCATACGAGGGAAATTTACCACACAATACCTCAGTAATGGTCAATGTTCACTGAATAAACCCTCCCCTACATCCAGTCCAACTGTAACAGAACCGATTACAAGGAAACCTTCATCTCCAAGCACATCTTTGCCAGAAAAAGGATCTCCTGGCCCAAGTCCTGTTGTACCGGGGAAGTTTACCATGCAGTACCGTACGCTCACTCCATTGTCTCCACTTAAGTATACCAGACTTACTTCTCCACTAAAAAGGAGACTTTCACTCATACAGGAACAGAACACTTCAGTCAGTGACGCCTGACGTTAAGTCTGCTCAAAATAAGACAGAAAGCAAGTCAGTGCACTTCATTTTTGGGGGGTGGGGGTGGAGCAGATTCTGTGATAGGCTCAGGAACACCTGTGTTAATTGTTTGTAAAGTACAAATGGTTTAACCCCTTTAATCCCAACACCACAAATTTGTGGCATAAATTGCTGTTTTTCATTTGGAAACTGGGATTAAAGTGGTTCAGTTAATTTCATGAAAACATGTACACCTGTATGTATCAGTATTGAAACCAGATGTGAACTTTCAACACAAACCCAGCCACTTGTAAAAGCAACACTTTCTCATAAGTGTATGTACCTCCCCTTTTTCTGAATCCAAAACATCTTAATTGGCCATCAATCTATATGTTATTTCTGCTGTGATATTCCAAAGATAGTTCCATAATTGAAGGTCCCTTAAGTGCAATTTCCTAATCACGGAAGATGTTTAAAAGGGAAAATATGTTACATGTAGAAATGGTGCACCAGCCAGATTCACACTTTTATACATGTACATGTATTACAGTATTATCCCGTTAAGCATCTGGGGAGCTTAGGAAATCTTACTTAAGTCACATCCAACTGCATGCCTAAATTTGGAACATTTTAGCTAAAACAACAGGTAAATCATCATAAAATATACATGATTTATCAATATTTCAGAACGTTTGTGCCAGAAAAATGGGGTCATGGTGGGGTGGGAGGACACTTGAGAGGGCAGGGGTGCTTTAAAGGAATAACACGGTAAATGAGTTTCTGTTGAAGACATTTTTTTCCATGTGTCTTACATTCTCAGCATGCAATGCTGCAGGACCCATAAAAAGGGAATCTCTTAATATGCTAAGCATAAGTTGCTGAACTACAATTTGGGGTGTGAATTACTTGTGACCTACTTCTGGATAAACCTGTAAGACTGCCTGGACATTTCGCATTGACTCACAGCAATCCAGTTTTGGTTGGTATCTTACAGCACAGTGAAATACCACAGAAGCGAACATTCACATGTGGCGTAGCCTGCAATACCCCAGGAATGACATTATGAATTACGTGTTTACATTTGATGCTGCTTATAAGTACGTGTACATAAATATGGAAATGTAATTTACCATATTTGTTACACATAACATTGTACATATTGTAATTTATCTTCTTTTTTACTGAAAGAATTGTAAATATTTTTCTCAAAGTGACATCACTGTAAATACTTTTTTAGTTTATGTTGTACAAAGTTTTTTTTTTCTCATCTCAAGGTCAGTCTCTGCACAGGACAAAGCCTTTGTTACTTTATCATTAATGTAATATGTTTAACCCGTCCTTCACAGAATACCTGTACATGATGTTTTCATACAAAGACAAAATCTGTCATTAAAATACTTAAACAAAGATATGACTTGCTCTCAATGTATCACATGGGATATGATAGAATAGTTATGTACATTTCTCCTTGATAGATTCCTTCTGTGCATTGCTCCATTGAATGGTTCTGTGCATTTCTCACTGATTGAATGGTTATGTGCATTTCTCATTGATTGAATGTTTCTGTGCATTTCTCACTGATTGAATGGCTATGTGCATTTCTCACTGATTGAATGGTTATGTACATTTCTCAGATTGAATGGCTATGTACATTTCTCACTGATTGAATGGTTCTTTGCATTTCTCATTGAATGGCTATGTGCATTTCACACTGATTGAATGGCAGTGTGCATTTCTCACTGATTGAATGGTTATGCACATTTTCCATTGTCAGCTTGGCAAGCATTTGCCATCACAGGTTATACTTTCAAGTCCTACTCTTTCCAAACCTAAAACATTAAGTGTTACTTCTGACCATTACTGTAGCCAGCCTAAATGATATGTTTATTAAAAATGCAACAATATCTTGATTCAAGATCCCCTACTTCAGTGACATGCAAATTTAATCGTATCCAGTTTCACAACTCTGTTACAAAATTTTCTGAGAATGATGTTCTTTGTAGTTACTATAGCTGTTCTGCAATATAAATGTCCAAATCATGAGAAATAACTACTGCACGGTAATTCTGACAAACGTTGTAGCTCTTGTGCCAGCGATTTACTTATAATACCAGCCTTCATCAGATTAACTCGTTTCAACTTTACCAATTAGAGTAAGTTTAGCAAAGAGGAACAAACACTTGTGACCATGTTTACTTTTAACAGTAAACTTGAAGCATTCTGGATTTTCATATTCCGCAAAATATTTTTTAAGTGCCGTGCCAACACTTACTTTCTTTACGTCTCTTTTTCAGTTTTAAATGTTGTCATGATTCCAGTGAAATTGACTAAATTCACAGAATTAACCCCTGGGGCCCTGATGCCAATGTTGACAGGAAATTTGTGCCACTTAAAATTAAAACATTTTCCGGGGTCAAGAATGACATGTGCTTCTTGATTGATTGACAGATGGATGCTTGATTTGGTTAAAGAATAATAGTCCATTGTGCACTGGGGAAAGCTTTTTACTGGACCAGTAAAAAGCTTTCCCCAGTGCACAATGGACTAAGTAAAGCATTTGACTCGGTCCCCAGGGGGTTCAACTGTCATTACGAGGCATTCTGATGCACAGAAATTTCACTCAAGGGATGTATGTGTTTATGTTTGCCTTATGATCAACTAATGGGGTCATGACCCTATCTTCATTAATGAATGTCATCACACCTTTGCCTGTTTACCATACCCTTTGGTCAGGAGCACTGTGACGAGGCTGCTAAGCAAAGCCATCAATGCAAACCACTTAATCACAGACGTCATACCCACCTTTGTTCTAATTTTGTTATAGCATTGTTGGTAAACGCAGTCCCTGTTTCACAATTATATAAGAAACCAAAAAGTATGAGTGCCAAGAGGTCAGGAAAGGTCACAAAAACCCCGTTTCCATATGCAGCTACTTCAACAGTGATTCACGATGTTTTTTGTTTTTGTTTTACCCTTCTCTGGACAAGAGGAAAGACACTGTTGACAATTAACTAGTTTTGATGAAACTTTGGTCACACAAGCTCCATAGCATAAAACAATCGCTTTCTTCCCTTTTTGGGGTTTTTGTGCTTTTTCTGGGCACCTTGGACTGGCAAAAACTGACTTGGAATTTGCATAAGGAAAGTAAACCGAGACTGGGTCATTGCATAACCAAATCAGATGTGAACGTTTTCTATTGATCTGTTACTGATGGCTCCCCGTTGAAGACAACACATACAGCGGAGCTGTGTAGGTCACTGCCTGTGCCTGAGTTGCAGTCTCAGTGCCAAGTTGTCTGTGTGATCAGCCATGCTTGCAGCCACTGACGTGCCATGGGGGCCTCGTGCCTCTTGGCACTTCCTCCTGCTGCCTGCTTTCACACACGCTGCCCTGTCACTTCTGGCAACCCAGTCTCGGGGTATGCATCTACACCACCACATAATGCCCTTTCAGCCTGCTTTTTTATACTTCACAAAATCATGAGCAAGCAAGTACTGTGGCCTTTTCAGGACTCTACATAACCAACAGTCTAAACTGTTCGGAATCATAAGCGGCCAATGGTGCAAACTATTCGGAATCTGGGTCATAAGTGGCTGTTAGTGTAAACTGTTCAGAATCATAAGTGGCCGTTAGTGTAAACTGTTCAGAATCATGAGTGGCCGTTAGTGTAAACTGTTCAGAATCATAAGTGGCCGTTAGTGTAAACTGTTCAGAATCATAAGTGGCTGTTAGTGTAAACTGTTCAGAATCATGAGTGGCCAAGGTGTAAACTGTTTGGAATCTGGGTCATAAGTGTCTGTTAGTGTAAACTGTTCAGAATCTGAAGTGGCCAATGTAAACTGTTCAGACACTGAGTCATAAATGCCTACATGTATAGTGTCAAGTGTTCAGAATCAGGCTTGACCAATGGTGTAATATGTTCAGAATCATGAGTGGTCAATTGTCTGAACTTTTAAGTATCGTAAGTGGACAATAGTGTGAACTATTCTGAATCAAGTGCATTATAAGAATTGTTCCGAATAATATGCAAGCAAGAAGTTCAAATTTCAAAATTACCAGCAACCAAATTTGTTAGTATCATGCACAACAAACTTTCATAGAATAAAAATTTTCTGAATTAACCTGCAAGTTTTGGCTTTATTCCAAACAGGAACAAAGTTTTCATGATTTGTCTATTTATAGTGTGCTTCATGATAATAATTTTACCTTCTCTGTCACCTCATCATCAAAGCATTCATGACTCAATGGCCACCAGGCTTCATTCGGTCATCCCATACATGGATGCTGGTTTGAGACCCAGCTGTTCAATACACACACACACACACACACACACACACACACACACACACACACACACACACACACACACACACACACACACACACACACACACACACAGACACACACACATATACACACACAGACACAGACACAGACACACACACACACACACACACACAGACACAGACACATATGTATATATTCAGTATTGCCTTAATGCTGTTGGCCTTCAGGCCCTGACTCTGGGACAATGCTCACACAAATCTTCCTGCTGTACAATACAGACCAGCTAGCCCTGGCATTCATGCATAACAAGAAACACTGAACTACTCTTATGGCATAATGACCCAACAGATATGCACACTTCCTATTTTCAGCCTGTAAGCCATGCCACAGGTGTGTGATGCCTGCTGGTTCAATACCAAGCTGTTCTGTCGTCAAACCATGAAAGATTTGCCTGCTAAGTAGACAACACTCCATATTATCTCTACTACACTTGGAGTGTGGCAGAAAAAATATACAGAATGGTTTGTTCAGCAGGCAAATGAACAAAAAATTATCGTACCTAAAATTTGTCTTTATCTGTATTTCATTTCATGAACACTGTCCTATTCTGCACAGGCTGAGTCATAGACACTTCTCACAACATATCCACTCCAGCACTGGCTGAATTTCAAAGTTGACATGCTTTGATTGAGCAATTGCCAAAACTTCTTTTTTGTGAAGTCAGTTACACCACTACACAGACATGAAAAAACTTAATTTTTACATGATTACCTTTTAATTTGCACTGCACTTGACTCTCTTTATTGGTCTTTGATACTGCCTGTCACCCACTGATATTTTCTCAAAACATTTTGTTGCTTTTGGCTTGTTACAATTTTTTATCAGTCAATTTCAATCATTTTTTCTACCATAATTCATTTATTCATTCCATTACTTTTCACCTTAATGACTTGCACTTTGTTTTAAACACATTTATTTAGAAAAACAATACACCCACAGGCTCACCAACCAATAGGAAGGCCTCTTGTACTTTCTTTTGATGAAACATGTCGGTCAAGTTGCAACTTCCTGAAAAGTGGTCAAATTGAGGCTGTCATCTGATTTCCCAGAAAGGTAATCAATATGGACTCCCAGTGCACAGATTGCTGCATGTTGACACCCCACTGGACAAAGGCCAGCACACTACCTGCTGCTCCCCTCAGCATCACGCTCCCTGCCATATATGGCAGAGGTCACAGCCCTGACTCTGGCACTCACTCACTAATATGTATTTAATCAAAATATACCTTATATAACCTTAAAAATTTTTTTTTTCTTCATTTTCATTTTGATTCAAAAGTACCACATAAAAATTTAAAGTAGACAAAACTTCAAGCATTTAGTGGGTTTGGCAACTTCCTTGTCTACTTTACAGGACAGAGCTTATTTTGCCAAGGTCAAGGGTCATTAATCATCTGGCTTCAGATCTAGTTGCCTGCTAAGCAGACTCGACTGTTATTGTTTCTTCTGATCTAGATTTTTTTACATCATAATCTGTTTGCCAGTTTTTCTTTCCTTTCTGAACATTTCCCATCATGCCCCATGCCATCAATCGAGACTCGGCACACTACATCTTGTTTAGCAGGACAGGCATGGCATTGCTGGATCACAGTGTCTATACCAATGGCCACAACAAACAACTTCATTTTGGTTATTATTCATTGGTTCTCTACTAAAACTTAGTCAATAAATCCTACATATGACCCAACATGTTTTCCCTTTTGACTGCAGACAAGTTTTTGCAATATCGATGAGTAACAAGCTAAACATCTATAGCAATGACAACTTTACCTGTCCTAAAATAATGTCATGCCCTAACATGAACCCAATGAAAACATATGGACTCAAGTCATGTAATTTCCATGTATCCCATCAACATATTTGTGCAGGTGTTTTTACATCATTGAATAAGTGATAGCACACTAAATACACGTCCTTGTCCTCACCTGAAGTCACGACTTTCCACAGTCCTCAGGACATTCCTTTTTTTTTTTGTTTTGTTTTAACAATTGTTATCCTTACCTATTCTACATCCCTCTCACTACCTCACAGTCACTCATAATAGCTTTTGAGTTATGTCTATATGACAACACAGCCCTTGGGTCCCACAGCAGTCTCCACAGGCACCAAAACCACACTATGGTTGTCAGTGATGGGACACTCTAACAGTGTCATTTGACCAGCTCTACTTATTCTTCATAAAACAGTTTCTCATAAAAAGTCTTAATTTTCTCAAATATTCTGATTTTAGGGAGAGCTTGAAATCTTTGTCACGACTTTATATGCATAAAACATTCTTTTTCTTTCTTTCTTTCTTTCTTTCTTTCTCTCTCTCTCTCTCTCTCTCTCTCTCTCTCTCTCTCTCTCTCTCTCTTTCTTTCTTTCTTTCCTCCCTCCCTTTTCTCTTTCTTGTCTTTTCTTTTAAATAAAGGCTTTTTCCTATATAAAATCAAGGGTGCATGATTGTAGACAAACAGGGATAAAAACCAAGAGTGCTGTGTTAAGCACTGGGAAAGGTTCTGATAAACTGGTAACAATGTGACTGATGGTTGTGATCTACATGTGTGATGTATATAGCTTGATGCTTGTCATGCTATATCCCTTACTACTGATCAAAGTTCCTGGTCACAGCCCAAGTTACCCAATAATTTCAAAGAAGAAAAAAAAAAGTTTATGTCTGCCATCTGCATACAAGTATGTTTGTATAACATTTAGATTCAGTTTGTCCACACACAATTCCAATGCATTCAAAGCCAAGGTCAAAATACCATTTAAAAGGTCAACCCCCTCTGCCCCCCCCCCCCCCCCAGTTCTGGCATCAAGCACTACATGAACAAAACAACTGATGCTAACAGATTGGGCCACAGAACCACAACCCGATGTGCCTGACACCTTTCAATTTGATATACATCTGACAAATTGACAAGTACGTATGTGAACATAGCACTTTCCTCCAGCAGAAAAAAAAACCCACTGTTTGAAAACAGGGTCAATATCCGTGGTCCAAAACTGAAAGTATCTAGCACCTTGTAAATGACTATTGGTCAAACCTGGAATTTTCACCAAAACATTAAAACAATACATGTACTTGTAAATTTCTCTAATAGCTTGTCATGAACAATTTAGGCAACAAATTTGCATTTTGAAATTCTTGTCCAGGGATGAAGCCAGCAAATAGCCAAAGTTGACAAAGTGGGCCACTCCTCTTGTTGTTTGTGATGTTTATCATTAATCCAGTGCAGTCTAAGCCACTCCTGCAAATGCTCTAGTAATGCAGCATGGAGCTGGCTTGATTAATTATCTGTTTATCTGGCCAACAAAGGTCCTGGATATTATCCAGCTCTTTTCTGACACATTGTTCCTCCTGCCAAATTTTACACATTTTCTGGTAACCAAGGAACACTGTAGCAGGTCAAAGATCATGTCATGTAAGTTCCGGCTTTTAAAAGATTTTCTTGGGAGTCACGACTCAGCAATTAAAAAAATTCGTTACAACTTACTGCTGACGCTACCTACATTCCCCACCACCATAATTTACCGGGAGGTGATAAAAATCATTGAAGCATGACCACTTCAAAAAAAAATTGTTAGAGATCCGCCAAAGGTCCAAGTTTGAAAGGCATCTGGATGACAGATTCGGACAAGAAGCCAAAAATGTGAATTACCACTGCAATCCCCCTTGACTTACATTGTAATCAACAGGAAAGTATGCATTAATGGACAAGTACTTGAATTGAAAAATTTGTTAACAAGAGGGCTGTGTGAACAGCCCATGCTCAGCCGACCTAGACATTCATACATTCATCACACTTGCAGCTCTGTGAACTTGGGATAGGATCAACATCACCCATGTGCTAAGTAAGTCTGACATTCATAGATGAACACTAACATGTGCAACATCAAGTTCCCACTTCAAGCAGTTCTCAAGTTATAGTGAAGAGTAAAATTCATGTACATATGTTGCACTGTGACCCCAGAAATGAAGTCAAAGTCACTCATGCACTGTCTAAGCATGTCGTTCATAGAGAAACATTAACATGTGCAACATCAAGGTCCTAACTCAAAACAGATCTCAAGTTATCAAGTGAACAGCAAATTTCGTGTCAGTGTCCTGTGACCTTGAGAATGAGGTCAAGGTCCAAACATCACTGGAGCAAGACCATTTGCACAAAATATTATAAAAGGTACACTCCTACCAAGTTTGGTACAAATCTGGCCAAAATTATTTAAGTTATAACTATTACAAGAAATTCCCATGTTAAACTTTCCTATTAAATCTTTTTAAAGATTATCGCAAAAAAAATCATAAAAAGTCCAAAAATCCCTGGAGTGTCACCATTTGAACAAACTTGGTAGAGACCCACCCAAAGTATATTGCCAGCAAGTTTGAAGTAAACCTGACACACAGTTTCTTCAGAGAGGTCCAAAAGCTACATCTCCACCAAGTTTCAGAAAATAAGAAACAGGTTTGGAGAGGTACAAAATATCTTTAGCTCAGAAATATTCACAAAAAATAAATAAAAATTTAAAAATTAAAAATAGAAAAAAATCACAACGCCACCTGTTGAACAAGTTAAGGTCTAGGGGTACCCAAAAGTGCCCCAATGCAATTTCAAAGCAATTGGCCAAGCACTTTCGGAGAAGACTTTTAAAAATTTCCCCCCTCAATTAAACAAAATCTTCACAACAAAATTTAAAAATCACTGAAACATGACCACTTGAATAGACTTGGTACAGACCCACCCAAGGTACATCTCCATAAGTTTGAAGTAGATATGACTGACAGTTTTTGAGAAGTCAAAACTGGGATTTTTTTAATAATATTTTTTAATGATACTTACCTATCCACAACATTTGATATGATCTCTCTGAGATGATAACAAAACATTTCTCTGTACATGTTCCTCTGGACTGGAGGCCATGTGGCGCCCTCTAATGGTTTACCTCGGCACCCAGTACCTGACCTCCACTATTGACCAATCACATCAGTTTCTCATAACAGACTAATCTTGGAATGACCTGATGCCATGTCGGCTGGGTGGCCCCTTATGCAGAGTATCAGTAAGTATTACTAATGAATATGAAATTTTAATCAATTTCACAAGTTCGTATCATAATATATTACCTATCCACAACCTTTGGAAGACATATAAACAAACTGGAGGTGGGAGATCATTTAGACTCCAGAACAGAGGAATCGCATCTCAAAACACTCTCCTCAAAAGAACAGATCCCCTAGAGGGACTCATAACTATGACATTGACAGGACAAACCGGCCCCCCAGAGGAAACAGAAGCCAGAGGATCCTGAACTAGATCATGGCTTACACATTGAGGGTGTAGCAATGCTTCTAAGAGCAACAAATTGTCCCTCAACATAGGACAGGTTCCTCAAGTGGAAGTAAGAAAAAGTACTGTGTGACCCCCACCAACATGCTGCCACAACCAAACGGGACGTGCTTCAGGGCATCCCAGGAGGTGATGGCTCTGACCTTGTGAACTCTCATTTGGTGCAACTGCTGGAGCTCCAGGATTTTGTCTACTGCTAAGTGGGCCAACTTGGCTGCCTTTATGACCCAGCCTGAGCTAGTGTTTGCACAGATTCTTGGTGAATCTGCTGAAACTGAAGTTTTTTTCTTTAAAGGTAGAAATAATTGGCATCTACCTTTCCTGATGAGATCTGTTCTTTTCAAATACTGTTAGTTGCTTTAATTTTGCTGTACTCTTATTTTTGCTTATTTTGCAGATGGCACAAAACCGTGAAAATAAAAGCACAGTGAAATAGTATTTTAACATTGTTTGATTAGGAATTATGCCCAAAACACTGAAATTAAAAATACAATGTACAGTTAATGTCAACAAATTAGAAAAACGTGAAAATTAGGAATTATGCCCAAAACACTGAAATTACAAATACAATGTACAGTTAATGTCAAAAAATTAGAAAAACGTGAAAATTTATAAACGCGGAAAAATAGCAGTTTACAGTAGAACTTAAGTGCTCTACCTGGATCCTGCTGATCCAACTGAGCAGACACAGCCTTTATGCAAATACCAGCAAAAAGGTGATCGGCCAATCAGGAGCAGGTTTTACTCATGAAGATATTGTTAGGTTTCAAAAACACTGATGTGCGGTCCTCCACACTGCCTAACTTGGAATGGTCAAGGGCACATATTTCAGGTCTACTGACCCCAGAGGCCAACATAACCAAAAAGACTGTTATACCAGAACAGCGAAAACCACTAATAGGTCCCACTCAGGGAAGACATTGCATCTCACTCATCACTCATCTGTCCAGGTAAAAGTTCTTGCTGAGACACAGCCATGCTCAGCCCATGGTTTCAGGTGAATAAAAACTCTGGAAGTGATATTGCTGATGTAAAGACACATACGTTTGCCTCAGCCTGTCCAAATTAGAATTTAATGCCTTTTAATGATGCAATCAAAGTTATGGTCTTTTAAGAGCCTTAAAAACAGGAAGTCAAAAGTCAGGACTTTTAATAGTGCATGGGAACCCTGCATCAGGCGTGCCAGCTGAGGGGCCCAATGCCCCACCTCTGCTGCTGCCTTTTCCTGCATGGCCCACTCTGCTTCTGCTGTCTTAAGGGCCGTTGCACTTCCAACTCTTACTCTAGCCCTGGAAAAGCTCCCACCTTCCACCGCCACCTCCACCTTGGGGGTTTTCCTCCATGATGTTCTTGGAAAAGGGCCTGCTGCATCTACACTTGGGACTCCTGGCAGTTGTCCTGGACCACCAGCTACAGCACCTCCGGGTCAAAAAGCCACACCTGGTTAATGGGTGAAGTGTACCGGCATGACCGCAGGTGAGTTGAGTACCAAATGTAGGGGGGGGGGGGGGGGGTGGGGGGAGGCATTGCTGGATCACCATGGCAGTGACATCCATACACTCCAAAATCTCCAGGATGTGATGCACAGAATGGCCCTGGGCTGCTCAAATTGGCCGATGATGTTCAGCACCTTGCATACCTATCAGGGTCCAGCACCGAAAAATCAGCTGGCCTGCACAAAAGGTGGCTCTCGGTTAGGACTTCTCCATTGGACCCAGACAATGACAGCAGGGCAATTCAATATGGCCAAGATAATCCTCTTGATGATCTTAAGCAACAAGTGAACTCCGGAAAGGGGGGGGGGGGGGGGGGAGCCATGACTTCTTCGCTGGAAATAGGGCAGCAAACTCCTCCTCAGCATGGGCTCCAGCTGTTCAGACATAACCTGGTTTGCTCCCTGATGTAGGTACAGAAGGGAAACGCGATCCTGCTCCTCTGACTTCTTGGAGGATCCGCCCCGCAGGTCAAAGTTTCTGTGAAGATTCCATGCCTTGACTCCACAAATGATCAATGATCAGGTCAATATTGTGTGCTGTCAATGCTGCATTGGGCAACCATTCCATGTCCTTTCCCTCGAGTTGTCGCACCTGCTCTTCCTGGTGCAGGCAGACAGTGATGTCTCAGAACATCTCCTTCAGGGTCTCACCTGCTACCATGTTCGGGTTGGTCACTAGACAGATCTGCTGACTAGACAGCGCTGCTGGTGTTCCTACAAAAGCATTCTGCCTCTGTGTGAAGGAAATGGCTCTGCAGGCAGGACTCCAACCCTTCTTCCGAGTCATCATGCTCCAACGGCATAGACGAGAGAGACTGCGACTGAGAATGATGATGCCTGTTCGCTTCCAGTGAGATCTGTTGACCTGGCAGGGGAGGAACAATATCCCTGTGGCTGATATCCTGTTCCCCCCAACTGGCAGCTAGAGCCAGCAGCGGGGAGAGTATAACCTTGTAGCTCTCACCTCATCTGCAGTGGGAGCCATCAATTTTCGGTGTTTCTAGTCCACAACATGAGAGTGCGGGGCTCAGGCTCCACTGGCTTCCACTTCTGGTCAGCTTGATCATCCTTCTTGCAACAGTAGGTGGTATCCTCGGTGACAGGGATGGTGTGCAGGAATGGTCAATGTAAAACCAGAAAATAGGATAGTGACTTGCCCTGTATGGATGACAGGGATCTTAACTGGCTCAGAAAAGGAAATAACCCCTCGACAGTGAAGGATCCCGCAATGGTGGCACTGAGTAACGAGACCTGTCTGTCATGTGACTGTATCTCACTCTGGAGTAGACCATGCGATTGGCACCTGGTACAGGTAGCTGAGCTGGGAAGTTTGCTGGCAGATCTTTTGGCAAGCATCCTCCTGTCGGCTGTAGCTGACAGAGACTGGTACAGGCACAGTGATGGTACATGCTGGGCCTGGGTGGATGACTTGGCTGGCATCAGTGACAGTGGCTGGATTTGCAAGAGGGTACTGAATAGTGATAGCAGCTATGTGTCTGGAGGGAGCTGCTTCACTGGTTCTGGAGACTGGGATGGTATCCATAACCATGACAGTCTGTGTAGCCAGAGATGAAATTGGACTGTGTAGGGTCTTCCTCCTCTTTTATGCCCTAAGTCCACCCTTGCCTCCTTGTCCCAAAACTTTTTAGGCCAGGACTTGCAGATGTCACAAGGGTTCTCGTGAGTGCACCCTCTAACGGACTCCAGGTAGTCACCACAGTGACTGTGTTTGTTCCAACTCACCATAGGGTGCCCCTTGGAATCTCTTTTGCAGAAGCTATCAAGAGACACCATCTTGACAATCAATGAAGACACGGGAATCACACCAACTGAGAAAGGCCTGATTAGTAACTACAAAGGAGGTTTGTGGAGTTCTTGCCTTGCTGGTTGGTGCACTGCTACCAAACTGCCAAAACATTGTAGAAAACAGCTGACAACAAATGACAATAAAATGCAGTGTGAAAAGGTCTGCAGAGTAGAACATGACATGGAAGCAAAGCCGCCAGAGAGAAAACGGACGTGATTGGTCCTCACCAGGGGTCAGGTACTGGGTCAATCGGTAGATGGTACCACGTGGCCTCCAGTCCAGAGGAACATGTACAGAGAAATGTTTTCTGATGGGATAGAGTTTTTGAGTGGATACAATCTCACAGATATCATACCAAATGTCGTAGATAGGTGATGTTTTATTACACAAATATATAAATTGTGGACGCCAACGGCTGGACAGAGGGACAACAGACTATGGATGAAGACCCATCACATAAGCTCATCTGACTGACAAGTCAGCTGAGCTAGTAATTGGCAGGGATAAGGTCTACTACATAAGATATATCAACCCTGAAAATTTCAAAGGGCTAATGCTTATAGTTCCTAAGATATGGTCTGGACAAAATTCTTGCACACTTAATGAACTTTGTTAATTAATCAAAGAAGGAGGGTAATAATCCACGTAAAAGTATGCCTTTGCACACCTAGATCATAAAATCTACCAACCCTGAAAATTTCAAAGGGCTAGCTCTTATAATTTCCAATATATGGCCCAAACAAAATTGTTGTGGATTTCACAAACTTTTTATTTCTGATCACATTAGTACTGTGCATAGCATGTTTCTTACACAAGACTCACTAACCAAGACGAAGAAAATATTTCTACACAGTAAACATGTAAGGATGCATAAGAGTTGGTCTGTCAATATCTTCATGACAAAGATTTTGTTTTTCATGCTAGTTGAAGATGAGTAATTCTCTGGGTTGTGTACAAGACATGCAAGGATGATGCACACTTGGCTGTCATCCCAGACTTGCTGGATCCCAGCATATTTGGCCTGGATTCCTGTCTGCAGTAATCAAACATGTTTGGCTGCTACACTGCCACTTCAAATTTTAACATTTTTCCTCATTCATTGACAAATTCTAGAAAAGTATGGTCTGGGTCAATAGTTTTACTCGCTGCAAGTCAGGCACTAAGTACCCTGCATGTGTACAAGACCCTTTACTCAGTTTTTGTGTACAGGATCAAGGGTTAATAGGGACCCAGTGTGTCTGTCTGTCCAGTGTCGGTCAACCAGAGAAAAGACTTGGCTTACCTTAGCAGAGAGTAGACTTTCCTGCTTGATCATCTCGTCCAGCTTGGCTTGTAGCTCTGCTTTTTCTTTCTCCTCTTTTTCCAGTTCTTCTTTGTGCTTCTTCTCTGCCTCCTGCAAAAAACAGGCATGCAATCATCAACACCCTATATTTATTGTGTCACAGTGATGTACCGTACATTTTACAATGACAGGCAGGCAATCATCAACACCCAGCATTTCTTGTGTTACAGTGATGTACTGTACATTCTACAGTGATCATGCAAGCCTCTAGCAACCTCAGTCTTTTCTCTGACTGCTGCCTCCATCCTTCCAAAAAGGGAGAGGGGGCAAAAATGTTTTTAATATCCCTTATTTTTATATGGTTCTAATGTTTTACAAAGGCATCTACTATTGCAGCCTGTTCCAGAACAAATTTTAAGCCTCAAAACATCCTTTGCCTATGTAGTTGCCAAAGTACATATTGTTTTTGTTGACTCATTGTGCCTGCCCGGCTTCTACCAGCAAACAAAATATACACAACTGGACATCTAAGTTTCAGAATCAAGTGCCATCACCTGCAGTTCCTCAGGTAACTGGGGGTTTCCTGTATATGTCAGTATGTACCTGTGCCATTTCTAGCCATCCACCTGTCAATCCTCTATCAACCTGGTTATCTTTAACTTTTCCCTGACAGTGTCTCTATTCCTGTAATTTGTAGACTCTAGCATGTGATACCTTTAATGTGTCATTTACATCCTCTCCAAGACCTGCTCCAAATTAATGATCCTGTGTTGTGTGAAGTCCCTCTCACATTTATACTTCAATAATCCTGCGGTCAAAGTGAACAACTTAAACATATATCAGATAAATTCCTCATCTGATGTTGCTTGCACAAGCAAAATGGGATGGGAAATTGAAAAAGTGCCGAGATAAGGCTTACACAGGACTGGTACTGACTGAAATGGGTTGAACACGCTATTTGTTGTTTTCCTCATAAAATAAAGGTATGACTGACATTCTGGAAATAGTGAATTGGAATTTTTCCACCCATCACTGAGAGTGTATCTTGTAACTGGGTCATTTGCTGCCACTGACCTGCAGTTTCTCCTGCAACTGGGCCATCTCCTGCAGCTGCTCCTGGTGTTTCTCGGCCAGCTGCTGCAGCTCATTCTGCGAGGCCTCACACATCTGTTTGAGATGAGCACACTCATCCTCTGTGTTACTCAAGGACCGCTGAAATCAAAATCACAAAATGTGTATTCCAAGAGACTTTCATGATCATAAATCTTATGTGATTTACAACAACAAACTCAAAACCTCAATGATTTCAGTCATTTTTTATTTTCACACACAAAAATAATAATAATAAAAAAATAAAACTAACCCCCCCCCAAATATGGTACATCTTTTTCAAAATTAATTTAACTTTAAATCTAAACATCAATGGGAGGTCAGAAGTGCAAAAGACAGGTAAATAATGTGCAACTGATAAGGTACAAAATACAATCAATTTCAAAAATTAAGACATATACTTGAATGTGTTGCCATGCAAACCAGGAAATTGCAGCAAAATTAAACCATGAACTCTTACCTCAAGATCTGACAATTTTCTTACAGCATCTAATTTTTCTTGTAAAACTCGCCTTAAGGATTCCTGAAAACATATTTATGTCTCAAGTTAATTCTCCCTACAAACCAAAACCTGTAACCCACCTGAAGATGGAGCTGTCAAATACATTCTCCTTTGATACATACATAAATGAAAACATGGGGGGACTGAACCAATTGATTCATGAGTACAGACTCCCTCTCCATGATAGTAATTAGTCAACTATACCAATTGTAACCCCATGCACAATAGTATTGCTTGCTATAGAAAATATTACATGCAGTTCATCTGAATGGCAACTAAGCATCCTAATAACCATTATTTGAAAGCGTATGACTACCATAAATTTATTTCAGATGAGAAACACTGGAATATTTATCATTTGGATATACTGTGTATGTTTCATACCACATGTAGCAGAGTGCAAAATAGTCTGAAATTTTACAGATTTCAAATGAACCAATTTTTACCAATCCATTGTGCTGTCAATTTAAAGTTTGTCTGATAAAACATGTTTAAACCATGAACGATAATTGGCTTTCTAATATTCACGTACTTCTTTGTATATGTAACCACCTGACTTTGATGTATATGATAATAATGATTTTCATAATAAATCTCTCACCTTTGAAGTTGTTTCATAATTATATTTGTCTTCCTGTAATGCTACCAGTTCTTGTCGTAATGTGTCCTCTGTTTGGTTCTGAAATGTACATGCATATTTTTTTTTCAATATAGCAACTAATGAATGTGAATTTAACATTTTACCAAAACAACAATATCAGGACTTTATTGAAACTGTGATATGGTATCACACAAACACAAAGTTCATATTGTTGTAACCAGTCAAAGGTGCTATAATGAAATAAGAAGCTCAAACATCAGTGGTATTAGTGCACACTGACATATACGTGAAAACAAGTTTATTTTCATTGGAATTTTACTTGTCCAGGGAAATAGACATACCAATTGATAAGCTTTGATTCAGCATCAAATTACCACATAAACATTTCCTTCATATTAAACTACATGTAAAATTTAAAGGTAGAGAAGTCATGCAGAATAAGTGGACCACTTTTTCCTTTAAGGGTGGGCATTTCAATTGTGATGTCACTCTATACCGGTCATGTGATAATTAGCTCTCTTGTATCCCTCTATGTGACCCAGAAATGGCAGGGTACCACTAGTTGAGGTGTTGCCCACTCCCCGGTGCCCACTTCCTGGGCTGATAAGCACTGACTTGCCCCATATATACAATACCTAGGTCGCCACCTGGTGGCAAAAACAGTTCTCTTTACCTTTAAGGTACATATATACAATCAAAGTTTCTTATAAGTTGACAGGAACAGACATAGAGAGTACAGAGCTTGGCTTACACATTTCGTGTATTGATGATATGGAGGTGTTGTAGGAATTTGAGTTCTTGAGATTTATAAATTTCACTCACCTTTGAGTATGCTTGTAACTGGTTCTCTAATACTTCTAATCTAGATAATAACCTATCTTCATCTATTAAAGCCTGCAAACAGAAAACAGTTACACTACAAACAACTGTCACAATCCCAAATAATTTGTTTGTCAGCTGTAAAATGGCATTCACACACTCTCCTGCCACATGTTACTTCAGGCAAACGCCACCATAAAATTTTCTCCACGTTTGTATAAATGGAACTGTCAATGTGTATCCAGTATCCACAACTGTGCACACAAGTAAAACAGATGCTGTCTTCAAATACGATATTTATGAGTGTTGTTAAACTCCATGACAGGACAAAACACACAACTGTCAATGGCATGATAATGTACGCATACAGGTGGCAGTCATTTGCCATGCAAGACTTCTGCCTATTTTCTGCTTATTCACGGTCACTGATAATCAAATTAAAAGCGTATTCAACTTGTGGTGTAACTGTATTCCTGCAATCTTTACTTACTTCTTACTTAATTTTACTCATTCCAAACATATTTGCAGGAATACTCTAGTGAATGACCACACCAGACAGGCTGTTTTATAAGCAAGGCCTGCCTAGCCTAGTCTACATGAGCACAGACGACTCACCTGCCATCCACTCTCGGAGGCTTCCTGTGTGTTCTGTATTAACCTCTGTAGAGCTGCGATCTTGCCTTGTAACATCTGTTCTCGGTGTAATGCTTCCTACAACCAACAACAACAATGGTCACTACATGCCACATTCACATTTAACATGTCTTAATCTCTTTTCTAATTGCTTTTTTTTTACATCTGTAAAAAGAGCGATTTCAATCCAAATGTCATGCTGAGAGATCTATTGACAATACATCAGCTAAAACTTTTCCCCCTTAAACCTACCATAAATAGTCCAGTGTGAAATGTCATAGAATGATACAGATTTCCTTGGCAATTTATCAGTGCAATGCACCATGTGTGTACCCAGGAAATCTGTGGACAGTCCCCAGAGGTTAATACAAGTATTTCAGTTAGTCCTGCAGGTTCACAGACTTGTTACATCATGTTAGCCTGATCACTGGTATTATCACACATTGGGGTTGATAGTACCAGCAGGCTGTTTTTACATTTTGGTCTAACTTGCCACACCCAACCTTTGCCCTGCTTCTCTTCTGTACAGCAACAGTAACTGACCTGATCATTTGCCAATTGACCAAAAGCTTGAGTATCTCACTTTAATTCGGGATACAGTATTTATAGATGGTGGAATTGATACAATATGAATTGTTGCAGGCTCCAGCTTAAACTCCTGAGTAACTTTCCTTGTGACTTTAAATTCAGTGAAAGATTTTCAAAGTCAAGAACAAACCTTGAACTAGTGAGGCTATTTTCAATCGGACTATTACTCAAGGGTACATGATACATTACATGGCATGCAAGCAGCATGTTGCCAAACCTACATGTAGAGATGAAGTATCTGAATTTCACATCATTGATACGTACTGCCCTCTAGTGGCAATGTTATACATCAAAATTATTCTTTAATGTATCTAATTATAGGTTTTAAGTCATGAAAGCTGTTTGTATTGATGAAGTGTCTGGATTTTTAGATCACTGTTATAAACTGCCCTCTAGTGGCAAATCTGTACATTAACTTTGTTCCAGACACAGCAAACTTTGTGCTGTTACACATCATCAGACCCTTGTCTCTTGTATTCTGCTATTATGAGCAATGATGGAAGTGGGTATCCCAGGTGCTTCAAATTTCAAACACAAAAATATAATTTTTTTGCTGTCCTGCCACAGCCAGATATCATCATTTCAAAGTCTTCTGTTCATAATTTTCCATAGTATTGTCTCACAAAACTCCATAAAAAATTGTCTAAATTTTAAAGGAAGACAAATAGTGGATATAATATACTCCACATCCCGAAGAATATAATTACTGTTTTCATGTGTTTTTACTGGACTGTGGCAACAAAAGTACAGTTTGAAGAATCTACTGTTCCAACACAAACCAAACTAATTCTTTATTGATACAGATGAAATGTAAGAACATACAAGACAGTGTCCCAGAAGCTACTTACTTGCAGGTATTGTGCCAACTGGTACACTTCCTGAGACTGGATCTGCAACCCCGCCCCCTGGGCTGAGTTCAGGAAAGGGTTGGAATGGCTACAAATAAACAAGAGCAAATGGAACAAATATATGTGTCATGTCACTCATGTTGCAGTTCAAAAATCACATATTCTTTCAATGACAGAAGCAAATTTTATTTTTACAAAAAATAAACATGTACAATACACATAAAAGTACAAAAGTGAGCAGGTCTACAGTTCAAAAGCTACATGCACATTTGCATATTTTCAAACATTTGGTTCAGTCAGCAGATATATGGTATCATTTTTAACCGCTACATTGTAACTATCTCTGTTCAATTTGTTCCAAATATAACAATAATAATCACAATAATCATGAATGAATATTATGTGGTCTACTTTTGGTGGCCAAGCTGTTCAACCAAAACAAACTGACAACTCTTTGTTCATTCTCTATTTTCTTTATACATATCAGTCTGTTAACAGCAACACATAATTGCCAAACTGTTTCTTTCATTTTTCAAAACCAAACTATGACAGTTCATTTTTACAAGTACTTATTCTAGTTCTCTCTTACAGTTTTAGTATGAAATATTCTCAATGTATGGTTTTCATGTACGAGTTTCCATTTTTCAGCGGCACACCATTACGTTTTTCTTGTGTTTCAGTTGATCTGTGTGGTTATATGAATGGCATAATGTATTGTCTTACTCAGCGCTGGCCTCTCTCCCGTCTGGGTAGAACAGTTGTATGGAGGCTATTATACACCCATGTGTTACTGCAAGTATACAAATAATATGATACGTTAACCCCATGACACCCATGTGTTACTGGAAGTGTACAAAAAGCTACATACACATCAACCCTTTGAGAAAATGCACTGCTGATGAGACAGTACAGTATTTAACCCTTTCCCCCTCAAGTCAGCCATATCCAGCCGCATCGAGTTCCCCCTCAAGTCTGCCAAATCCAGCCTTTTGCAATGCATGCATGGAAATCATTTTCCCTTTCTTTATCAAGTCATTTATAGGAAAATCATGAAATCCATCAGTTGAAGTACGCATTTTTGCATCATTTCCTTCATATCCCCATAACAACATTGTAATTAAAAAGCAGGATGGACCGTTTGTTCAGTGAAAAGTACAGATCGTGCAAAGAAGACCCTCGATCAACATTACACTATTTACAATGCATATCCAGCACATTCAAGGAATTAGAGTCTTCCCATGGCTTATGTCCAAATGTTTTGTTCACTATGCACCTTTCCCTTTAGTATAGTTTGTGTGGGATGTTTCTCCGTCAAAATTTAATAATGGACGGCAAAAATTCTCGTGTCACATTTATCTCGCCTGTTTTGGAAAGTTCATCAGAGTACAGCATCCATGTTTGTTGGTTTCAATACATTGCTCAGCAGTTATCGGAAATGGAAGTACTTTTTGGTTATCGTCAGCAGCCCAAAGTGTTTTCCGATGGTGCTGAAGTGTGCCTCAAGTATTCCGAGTACTATATTTGGATCCATGACCCCATAACTTTGAGTTTCCAAATATGGATATTATTGACAAATTTGACTGATTTTTATGATGGAAAATATCAACACAAAGCAGATTTAACCAATTGGAGGAGACTATCTCCAAATAGAACAGACTTTGGGCTTTCCCATGATACCACACATTCCAGACATTGTAACAAACATGGCCCTATGGGGAACGCAAACCTGTGGAAAATTGCATTTTTTTTCCCGCGCATTTCAACACTTTTACATGCCATAAACAACTATCAATGATTATTGATACCTCGTGGACAAATAAATCTCTACATTTTACCACAAATGAAATGTCACTACCGAAACCTATGATGTCGAATTAGTCATGCCACCCACACGTGCTGACATCTGGTCCTACCATGTGGGACCAGACAGACAGCGACTGTTTTGGTGCATTCATAGCACATTTTACCAGTCTTGAGGAATTAATTCGAGGAATAGAGTGGACTGAAACCCACATAATGTGCAGGGGAAAATGTTAAACCCATGATCCAATAATGTGTTACTGCAAATATACAACTACCATACCATACATTAATGTTAACCCCATGATACACCCATATGTTACTGCAACTGTCATGAATACACATGTGCAACCAACCTTAGGATCAATTCACAGGTTACAGACAGTCTATACAATGTACATATAACACACATGCATGCCTGTGCATAGTAAAGCTACAATATACCATCAGGTCAATTTCCAGACACATCTCAATGATGAACATGCTAGCTTCAGTCGCAGTGCAAAGAACTGACCACCAGGTTTTGAATGTTATGGCAACCTGAGACTCTTGAAGTAGCACTCATATGGTATTTCAGTCTAAAAGGCAAAATACCCCCATGTGGGATAAACAGAAACAGTGTTCCATTGTGTTATGGGGTATCTTGATCCTCTATGAGCCTCAAGTCTACTGCTACATGTACTCAATTCAATTAATATACATATATATGTATATGTATGTGTATATATATGTATATGTATGTGTATATATATATATATATATATATATATATATATATATATATATATGTATATGTATGTGTATATATATATATATACACATACATATATATGTATATTAATTGAATTGAGTACATGTAGCAGTAGACTTGAGGCTCATAGAGGATCAAGATACCCCATAACACAATGGAACATATATATATATATATATATATATATATATATATATATATATATATATACACACACACACACACACACACATACATACATACATACATACATACATACATACATATATATATATACATATACATAATTATGTAATTAATAGTGAAAAATTCAGATTCTTTACATTCTTTTAGCATTTTGTGAGTTAGAAAAGTGGTAGGGATGTTTCAAAGAGCAGGGTCACATAAAAGGGGTAATATAATAAATAATACAACACTTCAGCTTGGAGCTGTATTAAATTTGAATTACTTAATTTCTGACCAGATCAGTACCCATATTATCCCTTTTACATGCCCATGCCCATTTAAGCACATCTTACTTTTAATGCATGGAAAAAATAGATAAACATACTAACTTTCAATATTTTATCATCATCTTAGGAATTATATCTGAAGAACATTTGAAACATAAGCACACTAATTTTAATGAAAATTTACTTTGTGTCCGGGGTTCTTATAAGGTATAATATCATAGTTTAATTCTTATTTACCGCTCATTTCCTTGCCCTGATGTTTTCACTTGACCTGCTAAGAGAAACCACATGTCTCGGGTGTTATGGATGTGAAAATGATTGTTTGTTTAGCTTTGGAGAGGTCACTGTACTCATTGAGTGTGCGCAGAGTCACTGGGTTGGCCTGCTTTGTTGGGGAGACTCTCATGATTTTGTCAACAATTGGAGTGGTGATCTACATTAAGTATAGGTTAGACGCCAAGTAGAGTTTTCCAATTGAATTAGAAGACGAGCGCGCAGCGCGAGTCTTCTAATTCAATTGGAAAACTCTACGAGGCGTCTGACATACTTATACTCCAAAAGATGGGTATTATAAAAGCATTTCCTACTTGAAACAAAGTCAAAAGACTTGATTTCGAAGAGAAAAGCGACAAGTAAGAGTACATAATGTAACGACCTTTGACACTTGACCTGTCACGCTCCCTGACCCTATTCAATGCTGGTCAACAATAGACACGCTGTAATAAACATTATGTTAAATCAGTGAAGAATCGTCTCAGCTGTTTAGCGTAATGGACAGCACGCTCAGCCATGGATCACAAAATTCCTGGTTCGAGCCCTGCCAGGAACAAAATATTTTTTTCATTGAAAAGTGTAGACAAAAATTGTCGAAGTTCCATTGCAAAGTCCCGTCATGAGGTCACTTGCACTTCAGCAGATCTAATTCAATTAGACTCCTGGGAGGAGAGGAGCTCTATGAAAATTGACTCCGCTGAAAACAATAGAATTTGGGCGCTGAGGAGTGTAATTGTGGAAAGCCCTTATGTGGTCCACACAGGTCTCAGTGAACAGGGGTGATCTGGGTTGGTTTAATTTCTTGACACACAGCCGTTCATTCCCATGGTGCATATTTGTGACACCTACCAACCCATGCCATTTGAGGTCAGGTGTAAAAGGGGAGGAGGGAAGCCCATTACATTACAGTGAACCTTAAAGTCCTGAAAGTTTAACCCTGCATACAAGGAAGAATTTTGTATTTATCATCTAATCTACATGAAGTACATATATAGTCATCCTGCAATTACACCCTGGTGTGGTAAAATGCAATTTTAAAGCTTATTTGACAATATATAGAGAGGTTAAATTTATACCTGCTATATTCCAAAAGGCAAGGATAATGGAAAATGACCACACAGTGACCACAAGATATGGGCAGTCAACGATGTACAGGATGTGCAGCACCATCTTTAGGTGAATTTAGAACTAACCCAGATCTCTCCTATTGGGTTGTGTGACTCATTGGAAAACTCTGGAACACTGGTGAGAGTTCTTAGTCTTGATATATAAAGCATTTCATGAATGGGAGAGGGAGGAGAATTCTGAGATCTGATAGGAACTGTGTGACTTCAAGTCAGTGGGACTGAGCCACTGTTATTGCCAAGGGGACACTCATTTATACATGGTACCTGTGGAGTGTGGATAGTGTCTTTGAGTGGACTGGTATATTTGGTGTTAATTGTACCACACTGGAACCAAACTGCACCTCTGCGGAATTTGGATCAGCACTGCGCCTTCGAGCATCACATTGGAACCAAAACGTACCTCTGTGGGATTTGTACCAGACTATTTGGCGCCTGCTATAGGGCTTGGAACTGTGGGGCAGTACCTGTGGATAATCCCGCACCAAGGATTAGGATTTACCTACAGACTGTTTTACTAATTGGAATACTAGACTAGCCAAGTGTATCATTTCTTTACCTACTTTGCTCTGATTTTGATTGTTAATATATTGTTATTGTTAAACTTATTCGATCATTGTCATTCTTTGTTGAGTTCTGCTACAATCTAGAATATCCAGAAGGTGCCATCGTAACATCTGCTTATACGACAAGAAAAGGTGAACCCTACATAGCCGCTTCCCCTGCATTCCCTGAGCACGCTGTGATTGTGTTTTCTCCCCCAAGTCCCTCAGCTTGCACAGTTTTATGGGTTAACCTAACAACATGACTGATCTCATGCCAGTATGCATGAAAACATCTATCAATTTCAAGAAGCCTGTATGCTGGAAGCAGCTGGTCTGCGTTTTTTCCCTCATGCACCGACCACATATCTATCGAGCTGAACTTGTAACCAGCATGCTGCCTCACTGACATTTTTGCAACATCCCTGCCATAACTGACTCCCCTGGAGTCAAAGTTGTCCAGGAAAACTGTCTCCCACAGATTCTGTAATTGGACTTCCAGTTCAGTCAGCACATACTCATATAGGTCTGTTCAGCAGGCAAATCATCCACTCGTCAAAGAAAAAAAAATAAAAATAAAAATCCCCTGTAATAAACACTGCACATTTTCCCTGACACTTCTCCCCTCTGACCTTCAAGCTTAACTCTTTGTCTCTCACCTCAAGGTGGCAAGACATGCAGTGATGCAAGGAAATATACAGTGGCTGAGAAACTAAGCATGGTCTTGAGAAGGCCAAAGTTGAGCCCTTGCATGCAGTCATTGTACTTTGCATGTCTCACTGAGCCAAGCCACACCTGCTACACAAGGCACTGTGTGTACAGCAAAAACTTAACATACTCTAGCTATGCCCCTCAATAACCAGCCGGCCAAAAGGTAAGGCAGTCTAGTACCCTGAGTAACCAGTCTGCCAAAAGGTAAGGTGGTCTAGTCCCCTGAGTAACCAGTCTGCCAAAAGGTACGGCAGTCTAGTCTGCCGAAAGGTAAAGTAGTCTAGTCCTGAGTAACCAGTCTGCCAAAAGGTAAAATAGTCTAGTCCCCTGAATAAACAGTCAGCTGAAGTCAAGGTAGTCTAGCTATGCCCCTGAATAGCCATTCACGCAATTACCCACACAACAAATATTGCTTCATAAATACATATGATGCATGAATTTATTTCATCGCTTTTTAGCTCAGCTAAGTTGTCAGTCAGCTGAGCTTATGGGATGGGTGGTGATCTGTCATTCCTCATCCATCTATCCATTCACATTTCATATTTTCTACTTCTCCAAAACCACAAGCCATATTCTCTTCAAACTTGATGAAGATGTACCTTTGGGAGGGTCTCTACCAAGTTACTTCATGTGGGCATGGTCCAATGATTTTTTTGGATTTTTTATGAATTTTTGCTCACTTTTTGGAAAAATCTTAAAATTTTCTCCAAAACCAGCAAGAATTCGAAACTGCATAGGGACATTTCTAGGGATCCCCGAACATTAATTTGTTAACCAGGTAGCGCGGTGATTTCCTGCCCCCCCCCCCCTTTTTTTTAACCATAATGTGTTTACCCTATTTTCAACTTCTCCTGAAATCATCTTAGATTCTTCTGAAACTTGGTGGAAATGTAGCTGAAGGGTCAAACTAGATTGTTCGAGAGGTGATGATATGGTATTTCTTCATTAATGCATACATTCCCATTGATTACAATGCATTTCAATGGGGACTGCTATGGTAAGTCCCATTTTTGACTTCTCTTAAACTGTCAACCAGATTCTTGGTGGGGATGTACCTTGGGTGTTTTTTTTTTTTGTACCAATTTTGATCAAATGGTCATGCTCCAGTGATTTTTTCATTTTATAATTTTTTGGGTCCTTTTTTTGGCAAAATCTTAAAAATTTTCTTCTCCAAAACCACCAAGTGAACTGCTCTGAAGTTGCATAGGGACACTTCTCAAGACCTCCAGACCAAATTTGTTCAACAGGTCGCACTGTAATTACTTTTTGCTTTTTTTTAAAACATATTTTATGTGTTTTCACTTTTCTTGACTTTTTCTGCCAAATGGGTAAGTTGGATCCTATTTAGACTTATTGGGAATGTACGTGGACTTGATCTCCAGGGGGAAATCACGTATGGTGAGTGGTAGGTGGGTATGGTAGAAGGCCATAATTGGGGGGGGGGGGGGGAAGGAATCACATGTATAGTGGTTGGTAAGTGAGTATGGTAAAAGGTCACACTTCAGGGAAAATCACATGTATAGTGGGTGGTAGGTCGGTATGGTAGGAGGCCATACTTAGGGGGAAATCACGTGTAGTGGGTGGTAGGTCGGTATGGTAGGAGGCTATACTTAGGGGGAAATCACATGTGTAGTGGGTGGTAGGTGAGTATGTTAGGTGAAACAAAAAAGTCAATACCTGGCAAGCGCCTGGGCGACAAAGTGCCCAGGTATACTCAATGGCCCAATTTATTTCGTCAAAATGTTTCATTTTTGTATTAAGTCTGAGTGGTTTCGCCCTCTTTGGCTGGGCTCATCAGAGACTGAACCTAACAGATGCATCATTTATTTATATACCAGAACATAACGCCATCCTAGCAAAGAAAATTATGTTGTAGGCCTAACCTTGAACTCTGGGTTCAAACATTGGTTGAAACCGCCTGTATGACCTGTGTGTTTATTTTTGATTGCGTGACGGACGTCATGTACATACTGTAAACAGTTGGTAACTGGGAGAGCCATTATGTCTCCTCTATGTCAGGGAATCCCAGAGTCTTATTTTTCTCTGTGGATAGTTGCTCAATTGATGCATGATGGGAGAGATCATGGGCCCTATTCATGATTTGTGATCTCTGCAGATCATATATGATTGTGGGGAGTCAATATACAACTCCCCCCAAAAATTGGCACCCAGTTACAGACAGAAATCCCGAGTTTTTGTTGCATTAGTTAATGTTCTACTTTATGGTTAAGGGAAGTAAGAGAAAGCCATACTTCAGGGGGTATCACATGTATAGTAGGTGGTAGGTGATTATGGTAGGAGAGGCCATACTTCAGGGAGAATCACATGTACAGTGAGTGGTAGGTGGGTATGCTGCCTCCATGTCAGCAACCCATTTAATAAAACATTTGCCAACTCCTGGGTTGACATTATATTCTGTCAGAGCAGTTGGGTAATATCATTGTTGTGGCATTGTTCCAGACCGTGAATGGTTTCGCAACTCACCATGGTTTGCCGTCTTGAGTTCGCTTATCAAAGTGGAAGTAGGCTGAAACAACTTTCCTGCTGCTATATTAACAGAAACATCTGCATTGTGATTGTTGTGGTGCCATGATTTATTCATGGCCTTATCATGCTTGATATCATTGTGGAGATCTTCTGCCAAATTCACAACACTTGAACTTGGAAAGGTTTTTAAAATTCTGTGTAAAATAGGAATTTTTCCCATGATAGAATAGGATCCCAGGAAGGTTAAAAGTGAGCATTACAAACCTCAGCATGAAAGGGCATTGGCAGCCAATGGTTCTGCCCGAGGAAGGCGAGAGTGGGACACAGACGTATTCTCTGTCTGTTCCCTTAATCTTATCTTCATGCTTCTACTGTTTCCTGGTCACTAGTTTTCGGCTGCCTGCATCCCACTCCCACTTCGCTTGGGCGGGACTATCAGCTGTCAATGGTCTTCTGTGCAGTTTCTCTACCGCTCACCTTCACCCCATTCATGGGATCCCTTATTAAGCCATTAGACAATACACAGTATGCATACTAATTTCCTGCCACAAAGCACGGATTTGACGCCTGGCGATCACGGGGGTGGGGGGGGGTGGGGGGGGTGCAGGTCGCATCACTGTCAGAGACAGGCCATATACACATTTCTTACAAAATTAGCATTTTTTTGAGAAATTTAAGTTCACAAATGCTTAAGTGGTATTCGTCTAGTACTTCCCAAGCCATACAAAAGAAAAACCTCCACATGCCTTTGATAAGTATCCTGTATTTCCAAAATATTTGTAATATCTTGCTTGTCCCCACTGTGCCGACCTGTATCTTGAAATATCTCACCAAGCGAGACTAGGCAATCAGGTATGCAGTTGAGGCCGGAACTTAATACGCATATCTTCTATTAGATATATGCCAATAGAAGTGGGATCTGGCCACAGATATTTACATCTTTCAGCTAAATTGGCCAAAGAAATTTTAGATATCTTTAGTTTCAATCAACTATTTAAACTTTCATTATGTAACACTAATTAATTTACTGATTGAAACATTTTGAACCAGTTTGGCCTTAGAAACTCTAGTTTGGTTAACTTATTAGCAATAATTCAAGCTAAATTGGCTACCCATAAATAAATCCCTACTGCTAGCCAAGAATTCATGACACTATCATTGCATTTATATATTTACAGACTCAGACTCTAAAGTCTATTACTCAAAAGCACTAGTTTTTTTTTTTCTGCAATAGTTGGCCAAAATATTCGTTGCTCTTGTACTCCAGAACTTGTAAGCCACGTCTTATTTAGAAACTGTAGCAATATTTTCCAAGAAGGATCAGCTGATTTTCTGTCACTTTTAAGTTTGGATTTTCATTACATTTCAGGACGAAATCATGTACATGTAAATCCAAATCCTGACTACTATGACCTCTACTGGTCAAATACCTCAACTGTCTCGTGCTGTCCTGCACCACACCTTGACCTGACCAGGTCTGCTATCACCTTCTACACAATACACATCAGAAACATACGAACCTCAGGCAGGCCTGTCCACACGCTAAACACACAACATCACCACTCACTGTGAGAACATGATGAATGAGCCCCCCCTACTGCACATTCCAGGCCTAATTCTCATAATATCTTATGGCTGATCTATAGGTCCTGACTGGACATTATCTAATCTATACTGTATACATATACACTGGGGCCTGGTGGTCTGTCTTGTTATTTTGATGCCTGCTTATGATAGTGTAAGCAACCTTAATGACCAGCTGGTCCCTACACAGTACAGGACATACAACCTGGTGCTAGTGAGTGTGAGGATCACACCAGCACCCCCTGACGTCACCGCCTCCTACAGGCTATTTTTAACCAGGGTACCGCTATCATACCACACACTTAATAGGAACTTCAAACAGAAGTTGATCACCAGTTGATGCTGTATCGATTTGCTTTCTGGTCTTCCGGTTATAGCAAAGGCATTCTATAGATATGCACTGCACTCTGCCTAATCTTAGGCATTTGAAAAACAAGAAGGAATCTGCCAGGCAAACATGTATACACCCCCTCTTAAATAATGGTACAGTCCATGATTGTATAACCATGGCAACACTTGTTCACATTAAGAGAGGATAAGAGGGCCTACCACTGTACAAGCAGCTCACTCAACTCAAGTACCTGCACTATGCCTACAGAGACGTTCCATGTAAACAGTTCCAAATACAGCAGCCCACCACCTTGTACATGTAGACTATGCATTGACAATACAGATTATCCTCTTTTCTGTTTACTCATGACTAAGGCTCAATTAGAAAACAGAGAAATCCTCTTGTTTGGATAGAAAAGACACAATTCTTTTAGTTCCTCATTTTGCCACAAGAGGGCACAAGACATCAATTTAAAAATGTGGACATAATTGTGATGGCATATTTTTGCATTCAAGCATGATAATAAAGAGATTTTATGTATACTGCAAGAAATTATTTTAAATGTGGCTTATAATTATGTTAATCTAATTTGTAAAAGTATTAAAATTCATATCACTTCAGCTTCAAATGATATTCAAACACAGGTAAAAAAAGGATACTTTAGAGTGTTCACTTTCTGTTTATTTTTATGTGCACATAAATTCACGCAAAGTGTTCATATAAATTATCTCTCCTTATAAAAATATGAAACAATGTTGAGGAAAATTGAGGGTTATTTTGAGTCAAGATTGAAAAATGTCAACATAAAAAGCAAATCAGATTATAAAGTCTTAAAAGAGGGTAAACAAGGGACAATGGTTCTACATCGAAATTGTTTTATTTTCTTTCAATATCTGAATTCACAAGACATTGAACACTTGTCAGTTTACAAGTCTGATTACAATTATCTAGGACTGGTAATTAACATGTCATGAAAAGTGCTGCAACACAGTCATATCAAACATGGCCACATCTGAGTGTATACCATTTATGTCCTACTTTTACAAACATGACTGTATCTGAATATGTGCCACTTGTGCATCAAATAATTTAAGACACTTAAACCAACAAATAAATGGTGATTTATGTGATCTGCAATCCTACTTCTTTCCTGAACAACATATGGATTTACAGAGAGGACCACACAGATTCATTCCCATGGACAAAGAAGTAGAGAACTTTGTAAAGCAAAATGAAATAGTGGGCATGAACTTGACCATTGCAGTGACCCAACTTTGGGAAACATAACAGCTGTAAAGAGTTCACATATAAATGATGTGTGATGTTTTAATGTGCCAATAAGAGTGTGGACAGCAGCTTGGAAGTCCTTGCTGCAGTTATTTTCTCTCGTGCAAGTTTTAAAAGGTACGCATGAAAAAAAATGTTACGACTTGCAAATGGCATCAGAGTGGTGACACTGGTGGCAAAGTCCGTGCATGCATATATGTATATTTTATGTTCGGAACGAGCGGGACTCGAACCTGCAACCTTTGGCACCAATCGCCTAGCTGAAATGGGAAACGCACATATCCACTCGACCAAATCCCCATTCCTAAAAAAGAATGGTTCAATGGAGGTAGTTATGTGCGAATGCCATATCAACACGGTAATGCAGTGTATTTACTGAGTCGGCATTAATGAATATATGTATGTGTGTGTGTGTGTCTGAGTGAGTGTGTGTGTTTGTGTGTGTGGTTAGATGAAGCAAAAACCTGAAAAATGTCCCAACTTGTATCATCAACACTATCCCACAGGATTTGCAATGCAAGATTATATTAGGTGTCCACATATACTGTAATGCTGAATTTCATGTAATTCTGCTGATCCAATTCTGTAAACACAGCATGTGTCATCTCCTACCATACCTGATACATCATTTAGAAGTTTGTCCATAGATCTAGACACACTATGTGTCTAATTGAACATGCTAAAAGGGAGCGTTACTGCAAAAGGTAAGTCATTCAAACTGTCACCAAATAAAAACAATCTGGAACTGTTACTGACACTGTGATAAAAACACTGCACATTCACTGAACATTTATGGTTTGGACAATACAGATCAACAAACATCATGCTGGCATACGTTACTGGACAAATGTTCATAATCATTACAGGTTCCGTGTCTTCTGACTTTATTTATTATTTTGCTTCTTTAACATTTAACAAATACTGAAAGTGAGACAATTTGATAAAAAAAAGCATAAATGTTCTTATGTTTTGACATTTCCTCGTGACAAGATTTTTTTTGTCTGTCGCAATGTCTACAGTGTGAGGCCCACTATGCATATTTTAAACAGGCAGCTTAACCTAAATGTCTCAATCTCTTGTCTATGGAAATAGCAGTTAGAAATCCTGTCAAACAACATAATATGTTGGACAGTTCTGACAGTCTCTGTCCCAGCTATGTACTGTTGCGTACACCTCCAGTGGAGCCACTTAACACGTTTATTTACCAATGTCAGTCTCTGTTTAAACATCCATTACCTGGATCAGGGTACATTAGAATGTGACATGTCAGTGTGCACTCAGTTTCTCCATGGCAGCCACACACTCTGTTCTTTTATGTTGCAGTGTTTATCAACTGTCTTCACTAACACTTTGAGTGATTACAACAATTAAGGCCACTCTGTTTTTTGCACATTTCCAAGTCAACTGAACTGTTACCTAGGGATATTGCAGACACATTTCATTAGTCTACCCTTTTGTCTAGCCACACCTTTTTATAACCATTTGAAATACATAAAAAAGTAGAATAATCCTTGAATATTTTGCATGTTTTTAACTTCATGCATTTAATTCTTGGGTGTTAAATACAAGAGAATCTGGTCCATTTTAATTCTGCACTCTGTATTTTACCGGAAAATGCTCTACAGATTGCACATTCATTTCACTTGAATGAATCAATGAAAGTTAGACACGTCATTTTTCATTCAGAATGCAAGCCAACAGAGAGGCATACCCTGTAATTTCAACAATTCATGGCATTAAATTTGGGTCGCAGTGGCAGATGATTAATAAACTGAAATAACCTTTCATCAATATAGTACCCCTATTCTCTTTAGAGCTTTCATTCATTTTACCCCTGCCCATTAAAGTCAGTCAACAGCTTTCCTGTGCATGGTCTGGTGTCCACAACAATGAATGCTGTTGACCTTGGGGATTTTATTTCCCCTTTGAACTCATGAGTAGTTAAGACAGTTTTTGGTGTAGTTGGCTACTTAGTACCCATCCACACCAAGGGTTCATTGTTGCCTTTTGGGCAAGATATTTTACCTTTGAATTAACTCTTTAAGTGCCAAATTTTGGACCAAGTCAACATTTCTCGGCATGCATTGGGCGTAATGTGCCTTTTGCATGCCGAAAAAAGCTGTTGACCTGGGATAATTTCTCTGGAACTATGGGCATGCTGGTACTTGAATGATAGGTCTTTTTACAAGGAGTACGAATCTGAGATCCTAATGATAATTTAGACTAGTTTGACTTTAGTAGATCAACTTGAGACGTGATTGGCACTGAAAGAGTTGTGACTGAGTCAACTGCTTTCCTTGGCGTGGCTGGGTACCAAGTATCCAGCCATGCAAAGACCAGCTATTGACTGTCCATGTTGGAGTCTCCTCTATAATTCTCATCAAAATATTTTTATCACTATGAGTCAAAAACATTGAAGCAGACAACATTTGACCACCAGCCGGTCCCAGAGGGAAAGGATTAAACTAAAAAACTTGTACAGTTTTAGTGCCAAAGATGAATATAAATCGCATTAATTTACTGTGACTTCATGCACGGACAAAACAATGGACAAACTGCATAGGCCCACACCATAATGTCACAAAAAATAAATTAGATGAACATCAAGTGCTGTAACATAATACACCTGTCATTTTGTAAATTCTTCTGTGAATACACAGACTGTTGTTGCATATTAAGATCTTCTCTATGGGGTATAAATCACTGCAAGTTTTTATTTAGAAAGATCATCGTGTCCAGCACACAGGGTTCAATAAGACTCCTCTGTGAGATAATACGGTCTCCCGCATCACTAAAGATCCTGCTGGCGGAAATGGCAGTGAGAGGAATGGCCAGGTATTTCATGGCGAGCTTGGCCAACATGGGCGAGCAGGGCGCTCTCACACTCCACCACCACAACATGTCGCCTTGCACGGATAAATCCTCCTTTTGCTGGTAGCGGTCGATCTCGTACTTTACAAGTTCAGAGGAACTACTCGGCATCTGCCCTGTACCCTTCTTCTGAAAGGCAGCATCTGACAGAAACATGCTGAGCCCAGCTTTTTCAGTTACAGTAGTGGTCTGGTCAACTTTGACATGAATGTTTATGGGAGCTTCAGGCACAGGTTCCCCTGACTCCATGCCTTGTGAACAACCCATATCCAGCCCTGGTTCCACTTTGATTTTCTTCATTAGTGGCTCAGACTCAGTATCACCACTGGTGAATTCTACCATAGTCTGGGTTGTAACTGATGATATGGTCCCTGGAGACAAACTTTGCTTAGCTTGTCCAGGCTCAGAAATTATAGTTTGTGTCCTTGACCCATCCTTTTTGCTTTCTGTATCAAATGTGCCAACTTCACACCCCTCAGCCAATAAAATGTCATAAACACGCCCGCGTCTTTCTCCTGTCATAAAACTTAATGATTTAAAACGTGGATCAATCACTGTAGCCAGGGAGAGAAGTTTCTGCAGTGGCTCCTTACTGTAGCAATTTTGTAAAACTGAAACAATAGTGGATTTCATTTCAGTCACAAGTTCAGTGTCACTGTCATCGTGACAAAGCTCTACCTCGGTCAACTGATACATTATTGGGAGTATTGATGATGCAGTTGGCTGTTTCTCTTCACACATGATGGTGGTTGCGAGTTTCAATGGCTTCAAAGTTTTGATGATGTCAGTCACAAGGGTAATCTCATTCCCTGACAGCATCATGTCTTTATCGCCTCGCGCTTGGCCACTCAGTAGTGCTGCACAAATGGTGGAATGCTGCTCCAGTACTCTCTCTAACATGTCGTACGTCGAGTTCCATCGACCAGACGTATCCAAAATCAGGCTATTCTCTGTTGCTGGAGACGCACACAGCATCTTCTGCATATCTTGGAATGTTTTAAGAGCAATTGGGCTAACTTTGAACAGCTTGATGACTTCACGGACGCGATTCAGTACATTTGTGACACTGTTTATCTGGAAACATTTCTGCACAGCTTCACTGATTGTACATCCAAAGCAAGATAGAACTGGAATACCCATTTCTTGTAAAGCTTCGTCTATATATTTGTCTTTATTTGTTACCCATATTGTCTTATATTTCGGAATTTTCCAGTCTTCCAAAAATTTTTCGATCACATCCATCATCTGCCTTGTTGTTGTGCACCCTGTGACCTCGCAGGTCCTCAGGGCATATGAATGCATCTGAAAGTTGTCGCTGACAAAGTATGTGGTGAAGGTCACATATGACTCTAAATTCACTGCTGTCCACAAGTCTGTGGCAATGGCAACATGCAGAGCTTTACATATGTATTTTTCAATATTTTGTCGAATATCTAAATACATGGAGGGAAGTGTTGTATCTTGAAAGTACTGAGTGACTGGAATGGTGGCTCTGGGGTCCATGCAAGATACAAGTTGCTGAAACCCAGGGTCACTGACGATGGCCATAGGTCTCAAGTCTCGGGCCATACAGTAAGCTATAGCATAGCATGTATCTGGTCTCATTACATTTCCTCCTGAGTATTTTTCTGCCACTGCCACAGGAACCGGCTTTATAGCTGATGGTGTCACCTTGGATATCACCCCTGTCAACTTGCTCAAGTTTGGCATGATTCGGCGGTGCCAGTTGAGGAGATGAGAGTTGAGATTTGTAGTATTTCCTGTGTACTTGATCATGGCACGACAAACCTTACAGATTGCATTAGTCTTGTCAGGGTTGCCATCTTCATCCAAGTAAAAGCCAAAGTGGTTCCACACTGCACTTTTAGCCTTACCTGGGAAATCTACAATCTTCCTGCAGAGATTACCATCATCAGTCTCTGCCATGTTGACTGGACAAAGTACCTCACACTCCAAACACAGTATTCAGCAGTTTTCATCCACTGTCAATAAATATCGGCTCTTTGTCTGAGCAATGTCAACTGCACTATGATGAATTGTCACCATGCAGACTTGCCTGTTCTAACATTCAGTTTTCAGCCTCCATTTTGTCTGTTGTTGCATGTGACCAGACCAGTCTCTTTGTTGTTCCACACACACCATGTGTCACTCAAGTGCAATGTTCTATTTATCGTAATTCAGAACTTTGACCTTCAGCCACAATACAATCCAGATATCAAGGTCACTTTTCCCAGGAGAAGACCGTGAGTTAAATTCTGTTAATTATTGTCCCATCGGTCATAATTTTGGTGGCAGAAGAGTACCCAGTCAGCCCAGTAAATCTGACATGGATGTCTCTGTGTCCACACACCAAAACCTGCGTATCTGGGTCAATTATGCCAGGATCTGTGAATACAGCAGCTCAAAATAGCTTACACAAAAGCTTGCAGTGCAGCATGGTGCTTGCTGCGGTTATCGTCTAATTATACTTGGCGCAGCCAGCCAATCAGCGCTATCGGTTTTTATCGGTGACATCACAATGCAGCAGGCTGTGTCACGTATTCCACCCAGCCAGGCAGAGCTCATATATCGATGTGTGCTAAATAGGGTAACATTAACATTTGTGCCATGCATATCTAATAATAGGTGTGTGCCATTGGGCCCACACAAAGACCTGCCTGTCTGCTTGCATGTTACATGTAAGGCTTTATCATACTGTATTGATCTCACGATTGGAAATCTATATTTGAATTTAATCCTGGTCGCTATAGCTACCAATCCTCCATACATAGGTTTTGATTCTACGTGTTTGGTTTCCCCAACAATGAAACAGGTTACCGAGCGTATCTGCAGTAAAACACGGGTAGACAGCTGCATGGGAATCATCTTGGCCCTGGGCCTTTGCGTCAACTACGCTACAACTGTGATGCCAGAGGCATTCACCTCCATACAACAACACAAAGACAGCCACACTGTCGCTGAATTAGTTGCTTCATGATCAATGCATGGAGGAAAACAATACAAGTATTATAACTACTGTGTTCAGCTGGTTACAGGCAGAGCAACCTGACACTAGCCTCATTATGTACAGAAAAAAATACCCAGGCCATCAAAGGTACACACTCTATTACAGGCCAATATATCTGCACATTACCAAGAAAAACATCTGCCCTAATTTCTACTCTTCTTCAGGAAAAGGGCAAATGTGAAAATATACAGTTAACATGAAATCAAACTGAGTGGTTACCTCTGTAGACCTTGCAGTGCAAGCCACCTGCATATAATTTTATTACTTTTCTTTTCAAAATCCATATGTGTGCAAAACAAACATGAGGAATGTACTAACACACATGCTAACAAGGCACACGGAGACCTGTCATGACCAGTCTATCGCAGTACATGTACAAGACTTTACATAACTAAAAAATCATCTTGACCAGTCATTTCTTTTGTTATTATCAGATGTATATTAGTACTGTTCCTGGGCTCTAATAACATGCAACCAAATGCACGTTATCTCCTATCTCCCTTCCAACAAAAGTCATTGTATTTTTCTTTAATTTCTTAGAAATTTTCATTTTTCCCTTCTTTTTATAATGTAGTCAGTCTTCAGTGAGTGTTTACTCTCTTCCCCCTGTGTATTATCTGTGTAAAATAATGAAACAGCATGAAAAAATGGAAAATGAAAAAAAAAAGACAAACCATAATTACACTATGCAGAGTGACATAAAATTGTCCCTCAAGTTTACCTACCAGTCCTGTCACGCTGTTCTTTATTGCTGGCCTTAATGCAATCATAACCTTTTCAATAAAGGTAAAATATTAAACACAAAATAAAAATGTGATAATTTTATATTCACTGTGGACTTTTCCAATGGACAGCAAGGTTTAAAACTTTCTTCAACATGCATTGGTCACACTGGATAACTGAATGACACAAGACAAAATCTGGACTAGCCAATCAGAGGAGAGGTGGGGCTGGCAATGTGAGCCTATCAGACACGTCAGACATAATGCAGGTGCTGTAAACACATATTAACAGCTACAACAACAAACATACAAACATTAACAGAAAAATTACAACCTGCATCTCAACATCTCAACTGCTAAAATTGAGGTCACATCAGACAAATGTAACATATCTTTCAACTCAGAAAGTAAAATTTTACTGAAGCATTGAATAACTTTCCGACCTGTAGTTTTTTTTTTTTTTTTTAACAGATCAGAAATATAGAAATGCACTGCAATTAATACTAGTTGTCCAATCAGAAGGAAATATAACTTGTTCATGGGAAGCTCCTGGGTGATACGTCACTCAGTCACAAATTTACATTTTTTTTCTTTCTTTTTAAATAATGATTGACATTTGTCAGTTACAAAATAGTCAAGCTTTGATACTACATGGACTGGGAATACTACCGAGTTGCAAGATACAGCCAAACTGCTGCACAATGAGAATAGGTTGGAGTGGGGTGGAAAAAAAAGTTTCACTGCAAAAATTGGTTCATGTCTTTGGGCAGATTTATAGTGATGGAAGTCAAATATTTACTGGCTGATAATGTTGTAACACAGAACTGACACAGGTATGCTTTCCACAAAGGAGAATTCTTGGTGCAATGGCTAGATCTAGGTATGTAACGCTAGAAGTGTAATTTTCTCTCACCAGGTGGCTCTTCATACTGGACCATTGGTCCTGTGTGGTACTGCCCATGGTCTGGAAATATGGGGTTTACAATTAGAAACAATTTTCATAGAATTTTCTTTAATGAGTGCAGAATATTGCAAATTGCCAATCAACAGGGCCATAGTTCTCTGCTCACAGAGAAGGGCACAAAATGAACAAAAACAAAAAACAAAAAAAACCCCAGTGATTGTTAAATTCATAAACTGTGCAATGGGATAGCCCATAGATCATGCTTTGTGCAATGCACAAGGGCCAGTTATGTGTGCATGGCCAGGTTATACCTTAATATAAGCAAGTTATTCACTGAGGTAGGTTATATCTATTGATGGTGCAGGGTCTTTAATATAAAGAGTTCAACATTTAACTCATTCCACCCTGATAGAAGACTGAGTCAACAGCTTTCCTTGGCGCGCTCTGGGCGCAATGCGCCCAGAGCGCGCCAAGGAAAGCTGTTGACCATGGGCATATAATTTGGAATGATCTTCCATGCAAGTTTCATCCAAAATATTGAAAAATAATTCCTAAATTAGTAAAATACAATTAGCAGACGACATTTAGATATTAGCGGGAAAAAGCGTCATCAGGGTGGAATGAGTTAAATTCCATTTGCGAGTCAAAATACAGGCCAGAAGCATGGGTCCAGTGTTAAAACACTTCCTCGCTTTTATATGTCAATTAAACAATAAACAAAATGAAAATGTATGAAGTCAGTATAAACAGGAAGAATTGTGTTATAACCAGAGACCATGTTAGTTACAAGGAATAACTGGTGCACCCCCCTCAATAGCCATGCTTACAATATGTGTCTGCAACTGGTCAGACTGGGTTTTTCGTGAACTACGTACATGTACAGTTCACAAAAAAAGTATTATTAGTGAACAATAATTGCACTGCGCTGAAGTAACTTTTAACATACTTGAACAAAACATACAAGTCATTCACTTTCTTCTGTGTTGAGATGGAAGACGGAGACATGATTCTGAACTATTAGCACAAGATTCCAGTACATGAAACAGAATGTTGTAACATATTTGTCTTTGAAATTTATAAACATTTAACATTAATTTCAAAAATTAAGATTGTCGAACATATAGATATTTAAAGTTGACAAAAAAAAATTACATTGTAATCCCCCTTTTTTTATGGGAAACTTTATTCTTTCTTCCAGTCTTAATAAATATAAATGTATAGATAATAAACAGATGACATAAATGTAAAGATAATAAATATGCATACAGATCTCCTGACACACCACTAAAATTTTTCTAGAAAAAGTGAAGTCCCCATTCCTGAGGATATCAGCTGTGCAGGCGAGAAACTTGACTCTATCCTCCTAAAGCTTTGTGTTGTACAGCAGTGCTACAGCACTGACAGCCACCATTAGAGGACTGTACTCCTTCAGCAGTGGGTTGTATGGCAGTGCAGCATTAACATCCACCACAAGAGGACTTTACTCCTTGCCCAGTGTGTTGTATAGCAGAACTACAGCACTGACATCCACCACTAGAGGATGATCCTCCTTGAGCAGTGTGGTCTATAGCAGTATAGTGGTCCCTGTCTTAAGAGACCACCCCAAGAACAGACCTAAAAATGGTCTCTCATTAGAGGTACAATAACATGGGAACCATGGCAGCAAAGACCTGCCAAATGTGGTCTTTTATTGGAGTGGTCTCTCTGCCAGGTGCCTCTCATTGGAATGGTCTCTCAAGACAGGGACCACTGTACAACACTAATATCCACCATTAGAGGACGGTCCTTCTTGAGTAGCATGTTGTGTAGCAGTACAGCATTAACAGCCACCACTAGAAGACAGTCTACCTTAAGCTGTGTGTTTTATAGCTACTGTATTGACATCCACCACAACAGGACAGTCCTCCTTCCAGTATTAACATCCACCACTACAGGGTAGTCCTCCTTACAGTATTAACATCCACCACTACAGGACGGTCCTCCTTCCAGTATTAACATTCACCACTAGAGGACAGTCCTCCTTCCAGTATTAACATCCACCACTAGAGGACGGTCCTCCTTCCAGTATTAACATCCACCACTAGAGGGCGGTCCTCATGCGCAAGTATTTTAATGGCAGAACATGGACATATTTAGCACATTTAAATTTAGATCACTCAAATCCACCCATTTGATCATTTGACTCTCCTGAATTTTTTCTCTTAAATTAAAGCTTGGTAGACATATTCAGAACCTGAAATGATGAACTATAAGGTTGTGGCTATATGTATACGTACGATCATTGACAACGTAATGATTAACAGACACATGTATATGAACTACACTGTGTTGCTTGCATACAAATTCCTTCTACAATTCAAAACACTTCTAAACCATCATGTTACTTCCTGGGCAACACTGCTTCATGTACTGGAGAAATAGTACACTTCCTGTTATATGTCAATTTAGATGGGAAAGGGTTGATTGTATACCATACTGCATTTCACATTCCACTATAATCAACAAATCCTTAACATTCTGTTCAGTTGGGTTAAGTTAACAAAGGTTTCCTTGATGTGCCAGCAGTCTGTGTATGTGTGTGTGCCTTTTTTTTTGCATGTATAGCAGACCCTGGACATACAATAAATATATAATCATATGCCTACTATTAGTGGGGCAATGTTGAGAGCTTTCTGTGTGATGGAAAATAGCTGACTAGCCACCTTATCAGTCAACGCAACGTTAAATGAATTTCTTAGCCCCCATTTCTCAGGTACAGTAATGGAAGTAACCCACATTATTAACCTCTCCCCCCCCCCCCACCAATTTAAGATGAGTCTATAGTTTTGGCATTGGTTGGGCGCTAGCACCCAACCCACGCCAATGGAAGCTGTTGACCTGGGACATGTTACCTTGATACAGCTCATCTGCAATTTCATTAAAATTATTTTTCATTACTGTTAAAATTAGTCTAAAATATCGAAGCAGACATTTGACCACCTGCATGTTTTGGCTAGTTTACAGGGCAAATGGTTAAACATATATGTATACATGATGACAAAATATTGAAACATTTTAAGAATTTACTATTGAATATATTTCACCCTCATAATTGATCCAAACAATAGAGAATTAAATGATCCCAGAATTGTATTTGTGTCTTTTTGTCCAGAACCACTTCCTAGTAGTCATTACCCTATTCCGCAGTTCGAACTCCTTACTCTCTGTAAGCTAACTTGTCACTGTCTAACCTATACACATATGGAAGTACAGTGGTCCCTGTCTTGAGAGACCGCCCCTAGGGCAGGCAAAAATGTGGTCTCTCAAAACTGTGGTCTTTCATTAGAGGTACAATAACATGGAAAAGATAGCACAGTGTTCTGAGAGAGCAGTCTTTAAAAGATATGTGGTCTGAGTCAGGTCTCTCATTGGATGGGTCTCTCAAAACAGGTACCACTGTACTATTGTCCATATTGCACATATTCCTCTGTAGACTTTTGACACAGGCTGCATTAGCCCAAATAAATTAAAGGGTCTTCAGCGGTAACTACACAGAACATGTTTCGGAATAACACGAAAAGTTAAGGACCACATCATGTTATGGAGGGGGGGGGGGGGAGGGGAGGGTGAGAGAGATAGGGTTTTGATGTTGCAAATGATTCTGTATGTACAATGAAAATGGACACAGCTGAAGCTCCCAGAAAACAACAAAAATTGAAATAATTGTAACCTTTTTTCATTAAATCAGCCAAAACCACACAGTGGTTGAATCTTTTCTGCTTCACTGTTTGGGACTAATATCAACAGTAATGAAAAACCTGGGTGAAAATTGTAGATGACACCTATCAAGATGACAACATGCCCCTGGTCAACAGCTTGCTTTGGCATGGGTTGGGTGCTTAGCTTATGCCAAGGCAAGCTGCCAGCTTAATGTTAATTCAAGGAGGAAAGGGTTAAGCCAGTATCCCAAGCTAATTTTTGCCAGGACAGAAGCCCATGTCAACCCAGATATTACATATTATTACCGGCCCTGACCCTAACCTTTGCTGACAGGTCCCTGGGCTCCGTACCTACATTTACACTCATTTTCATCTAATGAAAATAACTACTGGATCTTACACGAGGGGGGGGGGGGGGGGAATGCCTGTGTGCAGTGTACAGCTGACAAGTCACACACTATCCCATAATATCCAACTCATGAGCTTGGCATTCATAATTCCTCCCCCAATGTGCGCTTGCTTCATGAGACTGGCAAGAGAAAGATGACAAGCAACAAATATCCCCTGATCTCCACCTCCTGAATCTAGCCTGTAGAATTAGTGTTGACATGCCACATGTTAACTCCAGATCTCCTCAAAGACCAGCCTGTAGATACTTGGCAAGCCATATACAATCCTGTAGTCTCCATCTCATGAGACTTACCTGTAAATAATTGACATGCAATGCATCATCCCCCCCCCCCCCAAATCCCATCTCCACTTCATGAGACTTACATGTAAACAGTTGACAAGTAATGCCATCCCTAGATCTCCACCTCAAGAGTTTCTCTTGCTGGTGGTTGACAACCCATACATTATCACCTGATCTCTTAGTTGCCATGACATACATTATCTCCAAATCAACTTTATGAGACCAGCATGTAGATTACTGATATCCCACATATTGTTTCTATTTTCAACTTCATAAGGCAAACCTGTTGGTGGTTGATATGCCATACAGTATCCCCTAATATCACCTTATGAGACCAGCACGTAGGTAAGTACATGCCATACAGTATCCTCTAATCTCCACCTTATGAGACCAGCATGTAGATAAGTACATGCCATACAGCATCCCCTAATATCCTCCTCATGAGACCAGCAGGTAGATAAGTACATGCCATACAGTATCCTCTAATCTCCACCTTATAAGACCAGCATGTAAATAACTATATGTCATACAACATCCCCTAATCTCCACCTCATGAGACCAGCATGTAGATAACTACATGCCACCTCTAATCTCTGACTCATGAGACCAGCATGTAGATAACTATATGCCATACATCATCCTCTACTCTCCACCTCAGGAGACCAGCATGTGGGAAAACTATATGCCATACAGACAAACCCTAATCTCCACCTCATGAGACCAGCATGTAGATAACTATATGTCATGCAGCATCCAATACTCCACTTTATGAGACTAATCTGCTGATAGTTGACATGCCATAGATCATCCCATAATTTCCACATTATGAAGAGCAGTCTGAATGTAACTGACAATCAGACAACATTCCCTGGTCTCCACTTCATGAAACTAGTCTACAGACAGTTGACATGTCACACACCAACTCCCAATCTCCACATCATGACCATTCATATGCCAACTTCCTTTAACCAGGATTCTTGCACTCAAGATGGATCTCAAGATATACTGTAAATTGCTTTCGCTGTACTCTTATTTTTGCCTATTTTGCTGATGGCACAAAACCGTGAAAATAAAAGCACAGTGAAATAGTATTTTAGCATTGTTTGAATAGGAATTATGCCCAACACAGTGAACTAAAAAACACAGTGAAATGTCAAAAATACAAAAACTATGAGAAATTATACACATAAAAATAAAGCAATTTACAGTATATGTAAATGTGGGAGTCTAAAACAAACCAAACTAGAACGGACTGATTTTCCAACAGAAAATCAAATGTCTCCCGGTGGAACACTTACGTCTCTGAATAAGCTACAGGTGATAACAAATTACAAATGACCAAGTTTGCTTGAAAATTACAATCCTATTTTAGCTCTCACCTAGATACATTACTCTAGCAATTTTCATCAAGTTCTTCAAGACTTATTGCAGAGAAAACAATTTCACATAAATGACCCTGTGACCTAGAAAATTAGGTCAAGGTCACCCAAATACAATCCCAACCTTGGTCTTACCTTGATACATAATCCTACCAAGTTTCATCAAATTCCATCAAGTTCTTCATGACTTATCGAACGGAAACCAATTTCACATAAGTGACCCTGTGACCTTGAGAATTCGCTCAAGGTCATCCAAATACATTCCCAACCTAGGTCTTGCCTAGATACATAGTCCTACCAAGTTTCATCAAATTCCATCAAGTTCTTCATGACTTATCGAACGGAAATCAATTTCACATAAGTGACCCTGTGACCTTGAAAATTAGGTCAAGGTCACCCAAATACAACCCCAACCTAGGTCTTGCCTAGATACATAATCCTACCAAGTTTCATCAAATTCTGTCAAGTCCTTCAAGACTCATCGCATGGAAACCAAGTGTTGAAGAACCTGAACAACAACAACAACAACAACAACAAGCAGAAGAAACGAGCACTAAAACAATATGTCCCCGGGCTTCCACCGGGAGACATAAATATTATCCCCATTTTTCAGTTCTGTTGTTTTTCACTCAAAACATAATTCCAATGCCATATATGGGGTGTTTTATAACATAAGCCCTGTATCATTTGTGCTAAGGTCAGGCAAATTCATATACACATTAACTCATTCCATACCAGTCCCTGATTTTTCCGTATATTTACCTAGATTTAAGACAACAATTACACATTTAAATTCTCTTATAGTCTTAAGTCAGTGGTTCTGGCTCTGCCTGGCAAGTCGTGCTGCAGTTGCTGCAAGGGCAGCTGCAGCATGACTTGCCAGGCAGTGCCAGAACCACTGGCCAAGGCCTGTGACCATAGTATGGTATGAGTTAAACATGAGCATCACACATGTGATGAGAGGAGCCTCCCATCACACATTGACATAAGTACTCTGGAGCCTGAACAGTCTGGCTCTAGGCTTCTGTATGCAACAGTTGCTCATCCCACTGTGCACAGTCAATATCATTTAGCCAGTCTGCTCTGCCCTATCAGTTACACTGACTATACTAGCACTTCCTGTACCATGGTATTGTCCTACATTCTGCTGTTGATACACATGAACCTGGCTTCCTTGATATCTTATTTTGAGGAAGTGAACTTGTTACTGACATACCAACTAAGCTTCAAAATAATCATATTTAACTCTTTCCCTGTACAAATTTGCTAAGGAGTTTAAATTGCATTATTTCACAATATAGCAAAACTCTATCTTTAAAGCATTTTTATATCATCATCATCATCATCATCTTCATCATCATCATCATCATCATCATCATCATCATCATCATCATCATCATCATCATCATCATCATCATCATCAGTTTGTGAGCATACAGTTACAAACTGTAGTTAGCCACTCTATTCCATGTCCACTTGATTTACTGGGTTTTTACCTATATGTTATACCAAGTGAATTCTATTAGTGCTAGTTTATGGGTGGAGTCAACAGCTTACCTTACAATGCTTTGAATGCAATGCACACTAAGGAAAGCTGTTGACCTGGACCAATCTCTTCCACCTGTGCAATACAGGTGTGCTTTGGTGCACGAAGGGCAAAATGTCTTTTTCCTATAAACTTGAATCTGGAATCATTAGAGTGCCTGAAATGATCAGCTGAGTGAGATTCTGCTGTGAGTAGTACAGTGCTCCCTCTTTATAACACCCCTCCTTACAAGGCGGTTTCTGATATAACACGGTGGGTACCATGGCTCCCACTGAAATACTTTTCCCATTACTTCTATGTTAAAAGCCCTTCTGTTATAAGGCGGTTTTGCTATAACACGGTATACCCTGTGGACCCCCAACACCAGCATTATAAAGAGGGAGCACTGTACTGAGAAGGAAGTGTAACAGTACCACAAGTTCAAGATGAATACTGTGACCCTTGTTTTTACAGACCTGCCATAAGACAGTACCATCTGAAAAACCCATTTTTTTAAAAGTTCCAAAATCTGCTGTTCTTATGTTATTTTACCTGCCAAGAGAGACAACTTCTTTGGCAGCACACAATCATGATTTTTCTACAATAGGGACTACTCTACTGATGGAATAAGCCATTGACAGCTCTAGGAAGCTAACCCCTGAAGAAAAAAGATGTAACTGTTTGTATACCACTTTTCGCAATTAACCCTTCCCCCCTTAAATGGACAAAAACCAGCTGGTGGTCAAACATCACCTGCTTCACTGTTTCTGACTTCAACAATACAGATAAACAATTTGTATAAGAATTGGTGATGAGACCTTTCAAGATAAAATGACCCATAACAGATTTACTTGGCATGGATTAGGTACTTATTGTCCATGCCATGCTACTGAAAATTGTTGACTCAAGGGGGTAAGGACACCAGGTGTCTTGCCTCCAAAGCACACCTGCCATGTACATGTACTATCTCTACTGCACTTGCAGTGTAGATAACATAGAGATAGGCCTATTTAGGTGGCATCCAAGTGTCTAAAAATCTAATTCTCATTAAACTTAATCTCCACTTTCTTATCATCCAAAACCATATGCCTATGGTCAATTGCTTTCATTGTCCCAGTCTGGATTCATCTGCTCCTGACAGTGAGAGTACTATGGAAAGCTCTTGACTTAGTCCCCAAAGGGTCAATCTGCTGTTCTGCTGGTATTGGTTAAACCTGTAAGATACCCTGGACCAATACCAGTTTATCCTATACATGATAGCTACACTGTGCACTCACTCCAGCCGACAGGCTGGTCTGCTACAGAGGCTTTTAATAAACTTGCTTTTTAATGGAAATAATATATCCCCATGACATGTGATAAACTCCAAGACTGACATGACATTCAAGCTGGAATCTGATCAAGTATACATAATACTCACATGACTCCAGAGAATAATTTATTGAAAGCTCTCAGAAGCAGACAAGGACTGCTAGGGCTAACAATGGGACTGGCTCATCTTCATAAAGTTTCTGTTAATGTTCATTTTTATTGAAGCAAATTTTGCATCAAATTATATACCGCCAATTTACCATAAACCTGTCATGCTGCTTCGTGATTCAGGCACACACCGAGCCTTTCATTTTAACATGTACCTGAAAGACGAAACCAGTCAACGATGTATGCAAGCTCCTTATATACATTGTACACACACTGATGTTAACCCATGGCTTTTCTGTTCAAATTGCCTAAAAGTGACTGGATATGAAGTGTCTTCTCCTTCACTGTTTTCACTTAATTATAGCTTTAAAGTTACCCTTTTCGGCTTTGATTCTGCAGCCAAAACCAAAAGGGGTCAATTTAAAGCTTTTTCTGAAATATTCCTGCATAAAAGTCCTTCAATATTCCCCCCAAACCTCACAAAACCACTATTTCCACAAAATCCTTGAAGTGTCGTCCATGTTTCGCCGCTCATTCAGCTATCTTGAAAATTGAGCATACACCCCCCCCCCCCCCATTTTGAAGAGCCATCTTGCGGTTACAAATGCAAAATTAACCAGTGGGCCTAAATTGGGTTGATTTAAACAAGATTTATAACCGATTTTTATATGTCTTTTGTTTAATCATCACTAAATAGCACAAATTAATGAGTACAATTTTCAACAACAACAAAAATTGTGTCAATGAAAACAAAAAATACTAATCAATTGCACAATATTCTGCATCCACGGTAGTGATTAGGGATGGGTGTGTGTGTGTGTGTGTGTGTGTGTGTGTGAGAATTAGATCTCCGGCCCTTTTCAAACCATTTGAGTCATATCAACTCAGACTGGTACAAAGTAGTCAGGTGACCTGAATCCTACAACGTCATTGGTCACTCACTGTCATGCATCCTCAATCATTTAGAATTCCAGGTTAACAGTAACATTTTTGGCTGAGAATTGTAGTAAGATCTGTCCTGATGGCACACCAAAGTCAGTAGCTTTCCTTGGCCTGACATGGGTGCATTATTACCATACCAAGGAAAACTATTGACTCGCTCTTATTCTGACCAAGAATAGGTTAAAACTAGAACAGTTGTCGCCAACAAGACTGGATACCCCCCGCTTGGACACTGTGACCTTGATCTACATAGCTCAAGTTCACAGTTGCTCATGACACACTATGTAGTGAAGGAGAATAAGCATACAAAGTTTTATGAAGATATGATCATTAATGAAGGACTTACAGTCCGTACAAGGGTTTGGCTACAGATGCCAGCTGTGAACTTGACCTATACACCTTAAGGTCAATGTTGTTACATGACACAACCTCAAGTGATAAACAACAGTAATGTACAGTTGGAGGAAGATCTATGAAATGATAAAGGGGTTATGGCCTGGGCAAGGCTTTTCCGCAGACGGATGGACAGATGGACATGGTAAATGACATACCCTTTTGTAAGAAGCAATAATAAGTTAGAGGAAGATTTCGGGTCCACACAAGAATGTCTACCACCAAATGGCCACTGTGACCTTGATCTACATAGCTCAAGGTCACGATTGCCCCATGACACACTATGTAGTGAAGGAGAATAAGCATACAAAGTTTCAGGAAGATGTGATTACTAATGAAGGACTTATGGTCTGGACAACGGTTTGGCTACAGATGCCAGCTGTGACCTTGACCTATAAACCTCAAGATCAATGTTGTTTCATGACACAGCCTCAAGTGATAAACAACAGTAATGTGCAGTTGGAGGAAGATCTATGAAATAATACAGGAGTTATGGCCTGAACAAGGCTTTTCCCCAGATGGACAGACAGACGGGCGGACAGACATATGGACATGGTGAAACCAGTAACCCACCCTTGGGGTGGGTAAGGGGGTTGGGGTGGGGCTGGTGTATAATAAACCTGCACATGATTATGACTGCAATAACTGTGAGCTGACAATCACAAAACATACCCGCATCGCTTCCTCCATAACGCCAACCTTGCTCCACTTTTAAGGACAGTGTTTTTGTTTAAACAGTGATATGAACAGTAATACATTGCTTCTTTCTCAAGTAGACATGGCACTATGTGCAGTGTGCAGATGGAAAGAAAGATCTCTGTTGCTGACTCCCTTCAGAAATTTTTACATAATTCATGTTTTGAGAAATGTGCAGTTGTCTGGCTGTCAATATCACATGCTCCAACAACCATAAATGATGTACATAATGTATGAAAATGATACTATCCTGCTACAAAATTAAGTATGTAAATCAATACAAACTGTCTTCACAACTCTCTTCTCAGCAGGAAATACGCTTGTATCAGAAGCAATATCTCTTCTACTGATATAACACAGTTGACAGTTTTATATGTCATAGCTACTCAGTATCCCAGAACATCAGCACTTCCAGATACCCTTTTTGACCTTAGCACCAATGAAATGTCTGAGATGTTGACTCATAGCCCTTCACAATGAGGGGCTTTTCTAAACATCCTTACTCATAACATTTCTTTTTAAAGTTTGATCAACAAAAATTCTGGGGATATTTTCAATGCCAAATTGTTGACCGAGTCAAGCTTTCCTTTTTCCTGTACATGGGGCTCAACACTCACTTTTTCAGGTGCTTGTTCAAATCTTGCACAGTGTTGATTATTTAACATTTCTTTGGTCTCTTTCCGTATCTTTTCAATGTTAAATTTGGGCTGGTACATCCAAAAATGTACTCGCCCCAAACTGAATATTTTCAAGATCTAGTAGTCCTAGGTTCTTGGGCAACCACTAATGTGGAGCCCTACTATCTCATTCCATACCAGTCCCTGATTTTTCCATAAATTTACCTACATTTAAGACAACAATTGCATATTTAAATTCTTCATGAAAAGAGCTTTCGTTCAAGTACCAACATACCTATTGTCTTAAGTCAGTGGTTCCGGCACTGCCTGTCACTTCATGCTGCAGCTGCCGCAAGGGTAGCTGCAGCATGACTTGCCTGGCAGTACCAGAACCACTGACCAAGGCCTGTCACCATAGTAAGGAATGAGTTATACACGTTGTATAACAGCTTTTAAAACTCTTTCCATACTTAAAAAGTGGCAGCCTGTGTCAGTGGTTTCTGTATTGTGTGGCAAGTCATCTTCCTAGGCAAGTACTATTCATTACCCACAAAGCCATTGGCTAGAAATGTCAATTTAGCATACATGTACCCACATTTTATAAGCTTTAACTCATTCCATACCAGTCCCTGATATTTATGTATCTTTACTTAGATTTAAGATGACAATTGCATATTTAAATTCTTCATGAAAAGAGCTTTCATTCAAGTACCAACATGCCTATAGTCTTAAGTCAGTGGATCTGGCACTGCCCGCCAAGTCATGCTGCAGCTGCTGCAAGGACAGCTGCAGCATGACTTGCCAGGCAATGCCAGAACCTCTGACCAAGGCCTGTGACCATAGTATGGAATGAGTTAATGAAACTGGCTAAATGCACATGTATTAGAGAATTTCTTCCACTTTTGACATATGTATTTATGGTGTTTTGCTTAAATATGAAGCATCTTAAACTGTAGAATTTTGCCGATGTTTTAGCTAACCTGATCAGCATTTGGCTAAAGAGCTTAATATTGTTTTTGCAAAATTGGCCACAGGAGTAAAATTTGCATATAATGTCAAGAGTGTGTCAAGGAAAGCTATTGACTGAAGTTTCTAGGGTACATGTACTATTAGTTACTATGCTGTCTCCAAGGGGTTAACATATATGTAACTACATTATATTTGTTACTAAGCTGTCTCCAGGGGGTTAACATATATGTAACTATTAGTTACTAAACTGTGTCCAAGGGGTTAACATATATGTAACTATTAGTTACTAAGCTGTAGCTTTTGACATTTAGGAGGATCCTGAGTGGGAAGATACTGAAAGCTTCATACCTTTGATACCTGTGACGTACATCATGACTTTTTGGGGGGTACAGTTCTATTTTAAGTCCCTCACCCCACCCCCACTGCCTATCTTCCTACATTATCAAACAATGCAATATTTTCAAACAGTCTCTCTCATCTTGGGATGGGGGGGGTGATGAAGGAAAGAAAAACAGAAATGGTGTGGACAATGGAGTTGTAACAGCACCACTGATGAAAGTAGGTTTCATCAATTCTGAAAAACATGGAAAACTCATTCCTTCCTCTGACAGGCACAAACAGGCAGCCAAGCTACACTGTCACTGTGACATTTCCACAACTGTTTTCTCAAGAGCACTGCTGAACAGTGTTGGTGCATGTAGCCATCGGTATCGGGAGGGGGGGGGGAGTAAATAAACAGCTGACACATTATTGCATGGGTAAAAGCTAACAATTTCTGCAAAACAGAAGACACCCCATCCCTTTAAAATTTTCAGCCTTCATTTCTTGCCAAATTTGCATATTTTAGAACATATCCTGATTAGAATATTTTGTAAAAAAATTTTGCTCAAAACACTTGTTTTAAAACTGAAAACTTTGACCCATGTTATTGCTCTGCCCACCTCCCTCTTTGAGTGGGCATCAACTTTGCTTCAAAACAAATTAGCAGGAAAGCTAAGCTGTAGCTTTTGACTGAAACATCATTCTGAACTTAAGATACCAACTGGAAAGTGGGGGGGGGGGAAAAAAAAAGATAGACATACCTTCAATGCAAGCATTGACTCAAGGGTCCACCATTCGCTCAAATTAGGTCATGGTGACACCAAAATCTAATCAGTTTGTCTTGCCAGGTAAAGTAAGCACACTGCCAAATTTGAGCAAAATACATGTGGGCATTCCGTAAATAAGAACGTGCACATCAGGATGGATGGATGGACAACCCAAAAACATAAAGGATCCCCCCATGGGGTGGACCTTTAAAAATGCAAAACAAACAACCTGGGCACCATAAGTTAGAGGATGACAAGGATGGTTCATTTATACGAACATTAACAGAAATGGGGGAAAAAAAAAATCTGACATCAGCTTGTAGACTTTGGAATTGATTGTGTTTCTCCATAACATAACAGTCTGCAGTCAAATGTCAAAATATCTGGTCATGCAACTAACACTCAGACTGTCACCAACTGCCAATGGTAACATTACATGTATGTACTGGTACCTGGGAATGTCCAAGGAAAGCCAGAACTGATGGTAGTTATAGACTGGAGAAGGCAAAGGACACCACTAACAGTACCACAGACTGATTTGACATACATAAAATGTGCTACATTTTACCAAGTACACACACAACAAACAATCAAACAAATAAATGAATGGATGAATAAACAAATTAATGTTTTTTTCTCAAAGGATGATTTTTATATACAAGTGTACCTGCATATTGTATATGCCATAACATTTTGCCCATTCAAACTAAGACTTCATTGACAAGCCAAGGGTATAAATGATGTATTCTATGTTTTGCATCAAGACAGTTTATCAATGCTTACCGGAGAAGAGGAAAACGTAACACAAAGTACCCTTTCAAGACACATCAAAGGCTGCAGATAAACTGGTGAACCATGCCATTTTACTTATTGTGAGCTACATGATGAACAAGTGATACTTTAATGGTTTTGTTTTTTGTGTTATATTTGTATTCTGTGGGCAAGTCACACTTGATGCAGTAACAGTTGTTAGAACTGTCACAAACTGGGTCCATTTAATGCTAAACACGTAGCTGATGATCTTAGCTATGTCCCCAACACATGATTTTACCATTGCGTATACACAGCATTTTAGTAAAATTGTGAGGTGCTTGATTATCTTTCCTAATCGACAATGCAGGAAAATTAACACACATACAATGCCTTAACATATCCATCAGACAAGGTTTATCTCTCCTGATACAGGTTTGCTTGTACTTCTACTTTTGCATTTATCAGGTTTCAAGATAATTCTTTCCACAGCAGTATGAATTCTGCAAGAAAGGAGCACTTCATCACATTTGTTTATAAATTGTGGGAGAAGAATACAGTGTACACATGAAACTAAAATATGAAATCAAGCAAGTTCTATCTGTTGTAAAAATCACTGGTGCTGCTGTCATTTCTGACAAATGGGCTGAGAAAGGTTTGCAAGCACTTCTAATTTATTTTATTTAACTAAGACAGATCAATTGGGCTCACAGAACTAGCAGAAGGCACACATATTGGGCACAGTCTGTCTGGTGTAAAAATTTCAAAAGGCCTGGTATTGTGGTTTCCAAGACATATAGCCTGGACAAACTTGCCAGGACAGACAACTAGTCACCATATCCCCCCCCCCCCCCCCAGCCCAGGTCACCACAAAGGATATCAACAAGTAAGGAGGGCTGCCTACGTCAAAAACAGTATTAACCCCTTCCCCCTTGAATTGACAACTGAGTCAACAGCTTTCCTTGGCATGAGTGCCCAACTTATACCAAGGAAAGTTGTTGACCTGGGGCATGCAATCTTGATAGGGCTCATCTACAATTCTCAATCAAAATTGTTTTTCATTACTGTTGAACTTAATTGCAAACAATGAAACAGATGACATTTGACCACCAGCCAGTTTTCACTGGTTTAAGGGGGAAAGGGTTAATTAGGCACCGCCTTATGTTGTCCTTTTGATTACACCAAGGAAGCTATATATTAAACCGTCTTGTTTCCATCTAATAATTTTGCTTCCGGCACCTTGTACTATGGATACACTTTCTTGTTCACAAAGCCTGATTTATGAGAAAAGCTGCGGGAGATAATTATTCAGGATTTTGTCCATGCATGAGACCATCATGTGCTTAACCCCCCAAGCACCATCAACTTGATGTTGAAACAGTCTTGTATGAAACTGTGATGTATCATGCTGCCACCCTCTATATTTTCCACGTTTTGGGCAGAAAAGGAAGCTAATACACGTCAGAGAAGAGGGGGCGGGGAAGCAAGACTTTCAATATACATGTTGGTACTTGAATGAAAGCCATTTTTATATGGAAGTTGCGTATTCAATTCCTGTTTCATCCCAGTTCAATATACACAGGAAAAACCTGTCAGCATTTCGGCAGTAAATTAAAAGACTGCATTATTGTGGACAGGGATGCTTATACAGGTGGAGACATGCATGCTACTCAAAACAAAAGGGACATGACAGGCCATGAAATAGTGTCATGTTGTGAATGCCACTAGGATGGAACATGTATGCATGTGAACACTGCAAAATTATACACACAGCTACATGTTGACTGAAATTGACTTTCATTGCTGGAGTCCTAAAGTAACCGAAGCATATTCCTGTGAAATATCAGATACTGAACGTGGAACAATTATAATTACAGCTGTCAGGTATGGAAGTAGGCATACGGCCTTCTGAGACACCGCTCCATGGATGCTGAAAACATAGAGCATCATGGTCTTTGTTTAGCCTTGATCTTCAGTGGTGTGTGATATTGATAACATGGCACCCAGAACAGATCCTTCCAATATTGTTCAGTTGAATGGTCACTGATTGTATCAATAAATGTTGAATTGCAAAGTGAAACCAAGTTGAGTGAGCGTGTTAACTTTGCACTGAGCTAAATAACAATAAATGATGGCAAATGGCTGGTCCCATTCATAACAAAGAATTTCTCCAATTATGTCCTGACATGTGAGAGATGCCTTAACAAACAGACAGCATATGCTTTCAAATAGATATACACCATACACAACATCTGATAATTGCTGTCAAAGTCCACTTCAAGGATCCACTGAGTTGCTCATGTGGACTGTTATCTCTAACACTGTATTCAGTAGCCCTGGCACTTGACTTGACATCAACAGCCAAGCATATTTACTGAATGTGATATCTAGGCTGCACAACAGTTTATGACCCATTATAAATGTTTTACAACTGTGCAAAATATTCACCCTCATCTGCCTGATAGAGCATAATGCATCATACAGCTTATTACTACCTCTGCCTCTGACAGAACAGCCAGCCCCCTCCCTCCTGCTTTCACAATCAAACAATCAACATGCTGACCTTACTGAAAGGTTTTAAATTTAGTTCCTTGATTAACTGATCTTCCTGTCACTCTGACAAAATGTCTCCAGCACTAATCTGGCACTTTCCAATCTTTTCTGATTTTTAGGTCAAAATTTGATTTGAGCTGCAGCATGTACTCCATAAAATCCTGTCAGAAATACCATGTGCAGCACTTAATAGCCCTCTGCACCCTTCATCCACTTCAATTACCCTCCCAGCCAATTTGTAATATAGAAATTAATGTCTACTGACTTGGATTTTACCTTTCAAGGTCACTCAAGGTCAAATATGACAGCACCAAATGAAAGCACATGTGCGTTTGCCAATTCATGTTTAACAGTAACTATGGTCCTAAAATGCACCATTTTCAAGATACTATTAGTTGCTCTGTAAAGCAGCCCAAGGTACAGAAATATACATCCATGGATGACATCTGTCATCCACTAGCTATCATCCACCGGAGTATATTTCTGTAAACTGGGATCCTTAATGGAGTAACAATTTTATCTTGAATTATTAAGGAACTGACAAAATTATTTCCTCCCTTGATAATGAGGGAAACCTGCGGCCTGCAGCCACATGGTCATTGTCATCTACACGGTTCCAGAGTGACGGTATCCTAAGATACGGAATCAAGCCGGGGATACAGACTGGTACATCTGGCACATGCTGCCCATTTTAACCAATGACATAGCTTGTTAGTTTCCAAAACGAGATAAAAGCCAATATTACACCATGACCCTGATTTGACCTTTTAAGACCCCTCAAGGTAAAATGTAATATGTAATAGAATAGTCATTGTATAACAAACTGGATACCCCCTGCTCTGCACACACACACACAGGTCCTGTGACCTTGAGAATGAGGTCATGGTCACTTAACCTTTAAAGCCCTAATTTAAGATTGAGTCAACAGCTTTTCTTGGGACACTTTGCACGCATTGAGCGCAAGGTGTCCCTAGGGAAAGCTATTGACAAAGACCATTTTTTGCTTCAGACTTGGCTTGCTGGTATTTGAATGGAAGGTATCTTCATGAGGAATTTGAATCTTTTAACCATTATATGTTTAATGGTAATGAGAAAATGACTATAGCCATGATTAGCACTTTAAGGGTTAATACTGTTGCCAGTGTTTCCGTTAACCCCCAAATGAGGGTAGATTACCCTTTCCAAACCTGAGGTACCCCTTGCGAAAATTCTGAAGTGTCACAAGTCTTGTTTATTTACATGTAACACTGGTAAAAATCTAGTCTTTTCGCCTGATTTTCCCTTCTTGTGACCCCCTGAAAAAATTCCTAACGAAAACACTGGTTGCCTGTGAATCATGACACATTTTACTCTCAAGTGTTCTCCAACTGACGGACAATTTGTTCAGATTGAAAACAGTATACCCAAAGACTTCATTTAGATGGGAGGGGGGGGGGCGTTAAAAGTAATTGGGTCAAATATAGAAACCTGCTTCTCTTCAAGGGCTATGGTGGTAGTAAGTGATCTGCAGACATACCCCTGGGTCTACGAGGCTGAGGGGTAAAAAACATACACATTTTACAGTCTGCGTAAACTCCAGAAAAGTTTCAATACATGCTCATGAACTCTGTTGTTCCCACCAAAAAAGTGCATTGTAGCAATGAAAGTTAAAACTGAGTTATTATAAGGAATGATATTCAGTTGTGTAGGGGCAGATTATAGTGAGGACAACTTCAAACTTTAACTTAAACTAAAAAACAACAATGCCAGTTATGTGAATGCATGTATACACACAGAAACCCAATACAGGAAATGTGTCTGACTTTACACAAATAAACCAAAACATATGGTATAAGTCAATCCACATTCCGTGAAACTCTTTGCACAGGAAATGTCACGTATTCCCTGACCTTTTGTGTTCCATGATCACTCATGTAGCAGTTGCAGTTTAACCCTTTCTCCATAACCAATCAGATGTCAAGTGTCAGCTGCCTCAATGTGTTTTGTGTGTGTGGGGAGGGGGAGGGGGGGTATTTTTGGTTTGGTTTTGTCATTCCCAAAGAACATACGACATGAGGCATGTGGATGAGACCTAAAGGACCTCATGCTCTAGGTCAACAGTTTTCTTGGCCATGGTTTTGGCACTCAATGCCCAACCTGTGCCAAGGAAGGTTGACTCATTCTCAATCCAAGGTGCAGTGGGGGAAGGGGTTAAAATTTCTTTGCGGGGACTGATGCATAAACACACAATAATGCTTAGCACACGTCAATGGTCACATATGACATTGTACATCCAGTACCAGGTCAAAATGACAACATGCTCTCACAGCTGCACACAAATCCAGACACACAGGTCATGTCGGTCAAAGGTCAGAGGTCAAAAGTTGATCATGCAATATTCCAAAGGCATCAAGCCCATCCCTTGACCCAATGTTACTGTGTAGGGTCTGCCTGAGAAGTAAAGGAGATACATTAGAGCTGTATGTTAACCACCTGTCCTTCAGCTCACACTGTCAACATACCCAAATTCAAATGGTCTTCATCATGTTAAGGTCATATCTTTTTTTTTTTTATTTCCAGTTCCAAGAACCTCCATGCATTTCTACTAAACTCAAAATATGGACCTTTTTTTTCCTCTTCAGGAAACTGAAGCTAATGTCAAGGTTATATGCATACACCCAGTGCAAGGTCATGCTCCCACATCCAATCTCAAACCGGGGCAAGGACATGTCTGTCAGCTACTGTATTTCTGATTCGTGCAACGAGATTTTCAAACCATAAGCCATGGTTAATCTAATGCCAGCAAAAAACTATCCCCCTCTCCACCGCCATATAATAAAGAAATCCACCTGTTCTTATTTTATGACACCGGACGCCTTGTCTTCATGTCACTTCAGACATTTACCCTGGGTTGCCTTCCACAGTGTGGCACCAGGATGATCCAGCATCAATTCAGCTTTCAAGAAGCAGCAAAACACAGTAAAAGCCATCCACTTACCCTTCCTGGAATTCTCCATGACATCCACCCCAAACTGTACAATGTCCCCTGAGTAGATCTCCTGAGCCGGGCTCTCTTCCGATCCCTTGCTGAGGCGTTTGTTGTTAATGAAGGTACCATTGCTGCTTTTTGTGTCTTGAAGGTAGAACTGAAACACACAAAGGCATTATGTGATATGTGGCATTGCTACAGCCAAGAATGGCATGACATAACACCTCTTGGTGGTACATTTTACACTGATACTGAGGCCTACTTCAACAGACCCGGCCACCAGCACTCTTGCCAGAATGTATTGACGTGGTCATGGGGTTTTATTTCAACAATTTTAAAGGCTTGAATTTCTTCCTCTAAAGTAATACAGTGGTACCTACCTGTTGTAAGACCAGTCATGAGAGACCACATGGCTTTTAATACCACTCTTTCAGACATTTGACCATGTCTGTGCAAAACATCCCTCCCCAAAAATGAGAGTAAATAACAGGTATCAGTGTACTGATGGGTGAAAGCTGACCATTTTTGCAAAATGGAAAACATCTCTTCAAAATTTTCTGCCCTCATGTCTTGCCAAATTTATATGGTTTAGAAGGCAAAGTATCCTGTCAAAATATTTTGGTAAAACTTTGCTTACAACAGAATTCCTTTTAAAACTGAAGACTTTCACCCATGTATACTGTAATCATCAATTCCACGGAGGTCATAAAAAAAGTTGCAGGGTAAGGGTTGTTTGCTTTGGGTGATCTCTTATTTTTTGGAGAAGTTTCTAAGACTTTCATCTACAAGGCACAGATCTGGTATACCTTTACATGTGAGATAGGATCTGTTATTTTTTTTGTGACTTTGAAGATACTTGATCCCATTACTTCGCTAATGTACCTACAATGAAAGGCCATGTGCTATATAAGACCATTCTGACTGATGGGGTGGGGGACAAAGGAAAGCAGGAATGCAAATAAGAATTGTACTACATGTATATGCAAGCATGAGTGACAGATGGTCTATAACTAAAGTCTTGTATGTATGCTTAAGGTCCCATTATGCCTTGCACTATGACTTTATCTGCAACATTTCATGAGTAGTTAAAAACAAAATGAAAAAAATAAACTTGCCTACTTTAATCCTGAGAGCGAGACTGATCAGGAACAGCAATTTGCTAATATGCTTGCCCTTTTTCATCTTGCCTAAGTATGGCACTAAAAGCTATCCAGGTTCCTATTGGTTGGAACATTATTCTAACACACTGCCTAACTTAACTTGACAAGAATGTGGACATTTCTGTCCTGACTTGACAATCCTGGGACAGACCTAGACTTAAAATATCTGCAGCAAAAATTGGAAATATTTATAAGCATAATCAAAAAAGAATTTGTCATGGTCCTTCAATAATTCACTTGAAAATGTTTTTGCCATTCACACATTTCATTCGCTAAATTAAAAAAACATTAGCATTTGGGTGATTGGCTAGTGGTCAGAGTGGTGGTCCCTGCGTTTCTCTTGTATCTGTGACTTACTTATGTATGTGACACTTGTGCAACATTTGCTGGCATAACAGCTCAATGCAAATCCAGCCAGAAATACCAGCCATGTGTACTTCGTCATTATGGTGGTGGCCTCCCACATATAGTAATACCTCATTGTGACAACATGCACATACCTGACATATTCACAGAAACAAAGGTTTGAGAGACTTGAACTCAAATTCCTTTGCTGTTTGGCTCAAATATCAGACATATTCAGACATCCGTGAAAATTTTGCAAGAAACTGATAGTTACGAGATTTCACTGTGCAATTTATGGCATCTGTTGACTGGAAGGAGGTTTTGTAATATTCAAGGGTATTATGCTCCCTTTACAAGTGTATAACATTGTAACATTGTTCATGACCGGCAGATCACAAAGTAGCAAAGTGGATCTTTTGGCTCTCACTTTTGCACTTTCCAGCTTACTTCACTACTGACAAACTGTTGTGTATTCAAGCAGGTTTCCAGCCTTCTGCTGTATAGTCAGGAGAATGAAACACTGCAAATAACATTAGGTTTACTGATACTGTACAAAGCATTTAGCCAGAATAATATTTGGACTATCTGCTAATAGCAAATAAAGCTGAACAAGTCGGTTATATGCCAGACAATGAGTCTGATAACAATATTTGCACTAACCAAAATGGGAACATTAAAAGCCTTGCAGCAAACAGTCAGGACATTCCCATGAATGCATGACATGACTTCATGTCTGTGCAGCATGGTTTTAATCTTATCAAACAAACCAAACAAAAAACACTGTTCCCTCAAACCTGAAAAATATATGGGACATACATAAGGCAACCAAATTCAGACAGTACTTGAGACCCACTTCTGCCCCTTGGTGACTGTCAGGTTGACCTGGTAGCTCCCCCTCCTACTCCAAAACAACTTCAAATCGAAAATACCCCTACACACATCTGTATCACAATTATTCTGGAGCACCCAGGGGCCTCACCCAAATACAAGAGCAGCTGCCAGTCATCCAAGGTGAGGAAGTCATAACAACATGGCTGAGAGCTGACCTGTGACACATAGGGTCGGCTTGACCCCATCAAACATATCTTAGAACACCTGAAAATATACACTGCCACTAACTCATAACATGAAGGAAACAGTACATTATTACCTCTAATTTATACATTAAGAAATAATATATGGGGCAGTTGTAAACAAATTGATTTCATCAAGGGCATTGTAACTCCATGGCCAACCAGTCAAAATCCAAGACCTTGACCCACCTTTTCAGCTGGATTTGAGTTTAAGTGAAAAATATGGAAATAAGCACACATGTTGATGTGTAAAACATGAATTTCTCTTTTACCATGCTGATGAAGAGATTTAAATGAGGGCCAGACATGTGGTATTCATATGACCTATGTACAGAATGCATACAGCGCTAAGCCACAACAACCCCCTGGTACGTAGCTAATATGGATCCTTTAAGGCAAGCTGACATCTTACGGGATTTCTACAAAAAGTGTCAGACTTTATGTGATCACTTTATGCCAACCAATGCAACTGTTGGATAAACCAGCACACCACTACTTTGACCCTACCTTGTACAACTGTGTCAATTCTGTAAAACAACACACCAACATTCAATATGAACACTTATTTGGATGAATTTTGGATCGTGTTTCAATCAACACAGCCAGTGCCATGGCATTTGAGGTTTCCTTTTACCCTCTTTTAACCTACAGAGATCTTGAAACTGATCTGGAAATTAAATCATCTAACCTATCACCTTGGCATACTCATGTAGCCCTTCCATCACACTTATATCCTACAGTCCACATTTTCACTTGGGCTTCAAACAAAAATATTGCATCTTATGAACAGGTAATGAAAGCTGTCCAGTGACCACCATTTCCTTCCATCTCTCTGCTATGAATAAATTGCATAAATCCAATTTCCACTTGACCCTTCCAAGCACATAAAAAACTTCTGCTCACTTTCAAGCACCCACTCCAACTGAGCATAGCATATTGGCCTCTCGCAGGTTACTACTTTGACCAGCAACTTGAAACTGACCATACTGAGACCCAGCTTAGAGTCAATTCCGTACATATGATATAACCTTACCTTCCAACTGCAACAACTTTATACTGCTCAGAATTTAATTCTGCCTTCCTATTTCTTTTTTCAATTACATTTATCATAAGAATAACTTGGTGAAAGACACTCTATTGTACTACCAGTAATTCATGTAACAATAACATGCTCTTTATAAATTCCTGTAACCACAAGCAAGACTTACTGCAGGCAAGGTGCATCTTTGAGATTTCATGCTGGTGACATCCCTTTTATTATTTACAAGAACTGTATTTTTATATATAGTATTAAATTCACCGTCGGACCCTTACATCAATGATAAACAGGAAAACTAATCAGGTACATAATGACAGTATCATTCCTGAACAATAATTCAAATTGTTCACCAGATGTGCCAAAATCACCAAGTGGCACATACCATGCAAAATGGCCTTATCAGATTAATTAGTAAAAAAACACAAGGGCACAAAAAAAGATATTATCTATACCCTAGCTGGCCTGTAAACCACTGGGGGGAGTAGTCGTCAGACTTGTGCAATTTTTAAGCATGCTGTAACCATCATGTTTGCAGCTTAGTGGGTTCCTCACAATACATTATAATTTTGAGTATTTTCAAGAAATGATACTTATACATGAAATTAACCCTCAACATTCTTATTTGTACAATGAACAAAAAACTTTTCTTTTAATGTTTGTACATGTTAAATAATTAATATTAATAATTTCAGTGGCAAGTTGTTCTCCAAGGGAGCTTGTGATTTTCAATCTCCACTAGCCCTGTAGGGATGTGGACTTTTGAAAATTTGTCTTTCTCTACCCATAAGAGATCAAGACAACTATGGCAATGGCAATGGATTAAAATGGTATAAAACATTAATTTCCACTTAATTTTCAGCCTGCCTTGGTACCATTTTGGTCTGAATGTGATATATACAGTAATGTGGTGCATGCATTAATAGCAAAGATCAGTTTTGCCTTATGTCATAACCAGATAACACTAATTCATACATGTATTATCAGCAAAAAATTAATATATTTTATCACCCACACCACAGCAGGACCTGCTATTTCTAACATCACTGTTCATATGAAATGCTTGCCACTAAGGTGTCTTTGGTTAAACAGTCCACACTGGTCAGGCACACACTGTAAAATGGAAGCTTTAATTCCCTATCTAATTTTTGTCAATATTTTCCACAACTTCCCCACATATAATCAAACCCCATTGTAACACCACATATTTGACACATTTACTTTCTGGTCAACATGAATTTTGTAGAACTTTGAGTTCAATTCCTTTGCTATTTGACTCATTTATCTGACATATTCAAATATCTGACACACTTTTCTGGGAAGAGATGATGTCAACATCACGGTTTTCCCCAGTTTTGGACAGCAGAAAGGTGGTGAACCTGATGGCAACCTAGAGTGTCTTGTTCCAGGACAGATGTTGACCAAATGTTGCATAAATGTTACTGAAATAACCTATTCTTTAATGAAAAAGGAGAAAGGTGGTGAAGAAAAGATGAAAGGTGGTCCGCCTTGTGTCTGTTCACTACTCAATATATTGAGGTTTCATTGTATATTGATTAAAAAGCAGCTCTCCCACCTGAGTCAGTGATAAAAAGTTCTAATCTACTAATGGCATATAAAGAGGATTTTGTGACAACACAAGGGCAACAAAATAAGCACATATCACGCAGTGATCATCTCGTGTAGAACTTCTTATTTCCTGTTCCTGATTACACAGAGACCACCATGAACTAACATGTGTAATTGATACATTGACTATTTCCTACAAGGAGACAAAAAATGCAGTGTATCTGCAGTACCCAGATCAGCAAAACCTAAGAGTCTCCTCCAGAAGATTTCCTGAATCTTTGTATTGATTTACTGGCTGTGGAGGCCTCTCAATGGTCTGGCCACCACATCTTTTAAACTGAGGGAATATAGTTGTCCCTGTCTTTTCAGAACTCTCCAACGACAAGACCACCTGTCCTGAACAACCACCTTTTCAGGATACTTCACTTAATTCAAATGTTTCTCTTTTTCGTAAAAAATTAATTTTTTAAAACTAGAGCCATGCAGGGGGGGGGGGGGGGGTACATGATTCAAGCCACTTCAAAGTTTTTCTACAATGCTCATCCAAGCATGGTGTGACCAATGAAGTTTGACAGTGATGGTACAAATCTGTAGTGACCTTCATTATCAATCATTTATCAATCAAGTATGAAAGCTCTATCTAGTGTAGTTTGTAAAATAATGCCACTCCGAAGTTTTTGTTGATGGACGGGCTGACGGACGTCTCTAGTATGTTACACTTATGTACAAAAACATGAGCCATATTCATAAATTTAAAACCCAACAATGACAGCAAAGAGATTCCATAGTCACCAAAACATCTACCATTCATCTTCCAATACCACCGTGAAGAAACAAATTTCACTGCTGACCTTGAGACAGGCAGTCACCCACAAAAGGCAACTGGTGGTTTTAAACCGGTCCCCTCAACCTTTGAAATATTCTTCATCAAATACAGACTAAAGTGTTTCCAAAATGTATAGGCCTAACCACTCAAAATCCAAATTGTATCAGTTCTGCCAAAAGTAAAAAGAGAATTGGTTGGCCTATCACTTTTTGGTTCTCCTGACTAGCTCCTGAGCTGAGTTTACAGCAAAAGAAGAAAGTAGGCCTATATCGTTTTTGTGATATTTATGAATCTGGAACGATATGTAATTAATAAGTTCAGTTATTAAATCACTGTTAAAGATTATCAAATGCAAGGAGAAGACTTCTACCAGACCCTTACAATACAATTGAACTTCTACAGATGGACGTCTCTAGTATGTTACACTTATGTAGAAAAACATGGATGCACGGATAGGTGGTCTGAAACTCGGCGCTTAGTTTTGCCAACAGCTTACTCTGATGAGACAAAAAATGGCTCCTGCAGTCACTATTTGATGGTCAAGAGCTCCTTCTTTTTTTTTCCATTCTGAAATTTCAGGCCATGAGAGCTGAGATCAGCCTTGAAACCACAGCATTCTGAAATGCAAGGGACCACAAGGTTTTAAAAAAATATGAAATGTTTGGTGATTGGGCACAAGGCAGTGACACTGATCATTCCAGTGATGTTCCAATAGCTTTGGTCCAAATTAGCTAGTACTGTGAGCTATGCTGCAATGCAGCAATCGCACCCCTGCTCTGTACTTGGCAACTGGCCTTTCTCCATTGTTGGGTAGGTCACTTGATTCTCGGCCGTCTCACACGGTTCTGCCATCGGTTTGTTGTGTGTTGTTTTTCTGCAATCGTCCAGTTGTTATAGGGAAATAACATGGGCACTGGGTGTTCTGGTGTCAGACCTTTACCCTCAACAAAATGTCTCGAACAAATTCTGTCAAATTTGCTTCATAATCTTCTGGTCTTTTCACCATATTCAACCACTTCCATCGTTTCTGAGTTTCTTTGGAGGAAAACTGTGGAAAGCTACCCCTTGCATCCAGGGGTATTTATCCAATTTAGTTAGTTTTCTTACAGTCAGGAACTTTGCATTTGTAGACTGCCATTGTAGCTTGTAAATACTGCCGTCGTACGTTGGAAAATAACAATCAACTTTGCGATGTCATTTCCCTGCACTTTATGGCACAATATGGCTGCTATATTGAAACGACCTAACCTGCCACAAGGTGCAGCGGTCTCAACTTCCTTTGACACCACCATGCCAATATAGCAGACTTGCACCCTCTTTTCTAAATGCAGAGTCAATTATGACATTTTTTTCATATCTTCAATAACAGGAAAAACAGATAATTTTACACCTATATACTACAACCAATGGAAAGACGAATGCAATCCTCTTTAAGGTTTAGGACTAACTTCAGCAATAATGAAAAATTAGTTGGGCAAAAATTGTAGATGTGACCTATCATGGTAAAAAGTCCCACATCAACAGCTTTCCTTGATGTCATTTGGGTGCTTAGTAGCCAACTTTTACCAAGAAAAGCTGTTGACTGAGTCTTAATTCAAGGGGGAGGGGAGGATTAAAAGAGGGAACAGGCACCAAGAATGAAGTACAAGTGCACATAAAGGTTGGTATGGTGTGTAAAGCCAGCCACTTGTATCTTATAGCAGCAGAGAACAGCAGCTTCAGTCAGTCAGACAGGAACACAATGTCCCTCTTACATGGCGTGCCTTGACATTTTGCTGCAGATGCATTAATTCTTCACGTACTCCACCCACATAGAGTTTCTTGTAAAGAGTCTGTTCAGAGCATAATTATCAGCCCTTCCATGTTTCCTAGCCTTTGACAGTTTTTTATACACATCTGAAGGAAAAGAGTAATAACACTAAATTGAGATATCAAGTAAATTACTCTAATTTCGTTTTTCTTTATTTCAAAATACCTGAGCATAATTTGTAATGCCACCTGGCTAGTAAGCCCTTGTTAACCCTTCCTTAGCTAGCTAGCTATTTGTCTGCCTGTTTTTTGTTAATTGCCGATCATGCTGAATTAAATATTGCGGTGGCCACATAAAGATCTTCACGGCATTCCCGCAGACATTTATTAAATGTAAACAAAGACACTGTATGTTCATTTCCAGTCAATCAAACTGTGCAGCTTTTGTTGCAGAAACAATTTTTTTTTTTTGCATAAATGCTACAATTATATTCATACAGACTTCAAAATAAACATCTGATCAATTGTGTTTGATACATTTGTCAATAAAAATCCACAAAACAGCCGGTAAAATTTCGTATTTTGCAGCCTCAAACTTTGTACGTTCTCTTGCCGGTTCCAGGCATGTTTGGTATCAATGGAACCGCCAGAACCTCGTCGATATCATCATGCCGCTTTCCTATTGGCTTAATTTTTTATTCACGCCCACCAAACGTAATCTTGCATACATTTACTATCTCCAAGGTAAAAATCTAAGAATAGAAGGCAGGGAAATTCTCGCCCTGCTTCAGAGCGTTGATTGACTTACAGGTCATGCAAATAAGTTTGCCAAGTCTTAGTCTGAGCAAGTGGTCAAGCATGCACAGTGCCCACTTTCAAAACACAAGCATGGTGGAGTTGATCACTGATACCAACGGTACTTTCATGTTTTCACGTCACATACACACTGAAATTTAGTGACATATCGATGTAGATATTTTGAAAACATTCAGAATGTTCCTGCTTAACCACTGAAAGAAATACAGAGTGGAAATGCATGCAATTAATGTTAAAATGGAAAACTGGTGCACTGGTATGTATTGTCAATCAATCTCGTGGATGGTCTGTACTGAAAAAACCTGTGTGTGTTGTTTTATTTCACTGAGATACCACATTATTTATATAATTTTGGCACTATTGCGCAATAGTAACAGTAGTAAACATCTAATATGTTGTACATCTGAAGGTGAATGTGCCATGTTGCCATGCCTCATTAATTACGCCCACTAAAAGTTGATCTTCGGCATGTACTACATTGGGCAGATAAACTTGCAGCACAGGAGAAGCAAGTATCTTTAGGTGGGTTTTTACCCCTGCAGCAGAGGCAGGGTTAAACAGTTTTCCTCTTGCATAGGGTACCAAATGACCACTATGAAAAGTTTCTCCTTCAAACTAATTTTGTAAAGCAAAGGGTTAATATATTGATAAACGTGGGTCTCTTGTCAAATGACATACAGACCTTCAGCAAAGTGCTAAAAAGCTTTCATCCATAAATGCACCACTGTGTGTGGGTGGACTCAGCAAGCAAGAAGTCATGGAAACCTTCATTTATGCCCTCCATCTCTACAACTTGCACACGAGAAATTATACTCTGAGTGGGTGGGTGTATTTCTACACATTGGGAAGATTTTAATTTTGTGTGCTCCTATATCTCATTGGCACAGAGACATGCTGTGGTTTCCACCTGATTACATCTCCATAATTCTCAGGGAAATTCAAAGTCTGCTTCCTCTTATGAGATCCGATTAATAGCTCCAAAATATAATGTTGATGTAATTATTTCATTGCTCAATGGCAGACACTTCCTCTGCTACATGTCTGTTGAATTGAAGGACATGTTCATTCCACTACTATCTACTCTACCATGTAGCACAAGGACATGCTCATTCCCCTAGTATCTACTCTGCCAGGTAGCATAAGGACATGCTCATTCCACTACTAGACCCAATGATTTTCCATTTCAAAAAAGAAGAAATTCCGTTTCATCAGCAAATATTTTCAAATGCCATTTCACTGCTATATATTTATTTATAATTTACAGAAGGAAAAGTACCATATTCCATTTCAAAAATGCACAATTTCACTTTGGTTTTGGAAAAAAAATGAACATCATTGGCCCTGCACTACTATCTACTCTACCAGGTAGCACAAGGACATGCTCATTCCACTACTATCTACTTTGCAAGGTAGCACAAGGACATGCTCATTCCACTACTATCTACTCTGCCAGGTAGCACAAGGGTGGACAAATAAAACCTGTAATTTTATACTTAGGATTAGAAATGCAAGCATAACCAAGAAGGAATGGAAAGTGAACAGAATAGAAAGGAAAACTAAAATAGATTTGCTTCACAGCAAATCTGTCTGTGCTTCTACATCCTTTCATAAAGGAACTATCACACCATAGATATACAAAGTTTTTCTTACTATTAGTTCTAAAAAATTCAGACAAAAAAAGCAAAATGTCTGTGTTGATACACAGACCTAGATGTTGGTGTCGATTAGAATGTGTTAACCCCCTTCTCCTTTAAATTGAGATTGTGTCAACAACTTTCCATGGCATGGGTTAGGCACTCAGTGCCCAACCCTGATAGGTCTCACTTTAAAATAATTCTCATTGAAATTGGTTTTCAATGCTGGCGAACTTAGTCAAACATTGAAACAGACAACACTTGACCACCAGTCGCATTTGGCTGGTTTAAGGGGGAGAGGGTTATGGTATGGGACAAGTTTTTCTTAACAGAGTATACTCAGAGAAACTATTCATTCTATGGTGCAGCTAATTGATGACATGCAACCTGCATGCGGCCCCTTTGTTGTGATATGACCTATCAGGGAATCAGACAACCTGGGAGACATTGGTCCCTGTATTCATTGATCACCTTCCATACACACCACACTGTACATGTACATATGTATGTGCTTGGCTTTGTAGCATTCCTCTCATTCATGCCTCCTAAAATTATGGCTTATTCTTTCATGTAGTATTTTCACCATGTGATATATGATTGTTTAGCCATACATCTCAACTTTTTGATAAGAAGAAAAGCAGGCCCATGTGTCAGTGTCATATAAAATACTTATATATACACAAATATGCAAAAATGAAGGCAAACGTAGAAGACATTTACAATATTGCTAAAGTACACTATAAATATCAATACAAACAGCATGTTACCCAGAGATGGAGCCACCAGCATATGGTAATATTGCATGACACACCACTTCCTGCTGGCAATAACAGACCAATCAGATGTGGCAGGTTTGTTTATGCCCCATGTGGCTCTAGCTGTGCTTGCTGTGTAGTTAGCCCTTAAAGCGCTGATTTAAGATTGACTTAACAGCTTTCCCCAAGGCACTTTGAGCACAAAGTGTCCCGAGGAGAGTTGTTGACTAAGACTACTTTTTGCTTTAGACTAGGCATGCTGGTATTTGAATGAAAGGTATCTTCATGAGGAATTTAAATCTTTTAACCATTATACATTTAACAGTAATGAGAAAAAAACTACAGCAGTGATTAGCACTTCATGGGTTAATGAAAGTGTACTGGTACCTCCGTCTGTTTTTGATATACCCTTTTACAGCAAAACAAATCAGGATTGCATACTAAAGTGCCTCCATTTCAGGCACACTAAACAACATGGTGAAGGGGCAATATAAATGTTTAGTAGTAACTCTTTGAGTATTTGACATCTTCTGTGCTGAAATCAGCCTGTACACCGAACAGCCAATCAATCCTATTACAAGACAATGGCCTCAAGCAACTGGCCCTATTTCTGCTTGCTCTTAACTACTTCAATGTCAGAATGTACTCCAATACATCTTTCTTACACATTGGCATACAAGTCTGACATGGTATTCTATTACTTTCATTCAAAAACATTCCCATCAGAGTGAAAACTAAATAATATTTTTTTTACTGATGTGTTTTAATATAAAATTGGCCTTGTAAAGCAATAAAGGCTTAACGTTTCAATGTCTGGTGGTCTAGAATACATTAACCCTTTCATAGCTTTGGTAACATAATAAATGCATAATCTTTGTATTCATTTACAAAGGAACTGCTAGCAGGACACAATAGCCCACACCTCTATCCTAAAGGAAATATCTACGTTCCTGGAAGAGACTCAAGTTGTGACATTTCCCGGAGAAACTTTGAATTAATTGTTAATCCTTTACTGCTCGACCAGCACTTACATACCCTGAATGTCAAATATCACATTTCACACAAATGCTTTATTTTCTCTTTTGTTTGATAGCTCGTTCATAAAAACAGTCTTAACAAGAATTGTAGAAGAGACTTATTCAGACAACATGACCTAGGTCAATGACTTTGTTGACTAGACTTATCTTAACAACATGATCCAGCTCAATGACTTTGTAGATCAGACTTATCCAGATAACATGACCAAGGTCAGTGACTTTGTATACGAGACTTGTATAGAAAACATGACCTAGGGTCAGTGACTTTCTAGATGAGACTAATCTAGACAACATGACCTAGGTCATTGACTTTCCTAGACGAGATTTATCTGTACAACATGATCTAAGTCACTGACTTTGTAGAGGAGACTTATCTAGACAACATGACCTAGGTCAGTGACTTTCTCTGGCATCAGCTGGGCTGCAACTTGCCACCCTACACTTGCTATGCGAAGTGCAGCTTTTCACTAAATCTCAATCTTACCAAGCACAGGTTAATACATATCACAAGTATCATCCTACAGACATCAGTGCATCTGTAAAATGAAGTCTGCCTACACATGTTGGGAGTATGTACCTATATATAGCACTGTCCTTCAGCAGATTCCTTTCAATGCATCATGTATGTAAACAAACTGTCTGCTCATCCAGCTGATGTCAAAAGAAATCATAACCATCTCTCTGAGCTCTATCTGCATGAAATATGACTGTCTTGACAGACAACCTGTCTTGACAGAGGCCATGTTTACCTGGCCCTGACATACTACCCATCATGGTTGCCCTTGGCCCCTTAAGCGGACACCTTTGAAATTTAAAATTAAAGTGCTCACTGATGTGCAGTACTTGTAAAGAGATTCCAATACTGGAAACAAAACAAATTTTCCACTGGCACAATAATTAGTGATAATTTTTACGTCTGTCAGCATTTACATGTGTCATTAGTTCCTTACATACTAGGTACAGCGAAAAGAAATCTTTGTTTGTATGTACTTGATATGAAATAAATTAACTTGTTAAACAATTTCAGAGCCAACATATCAGTCAAAATGATTATTTTAAATATATGATAAGGAACATATCTGGGTCCAAATCATCATGCTGAATACAAATGATGATGCATATATCTGAGTCATAATCATTAGTTAGAATACAAATGATGATGAATGTATCTGCATCAAAGTCATAATTTTGAGTATCTGTTTTTCACAAGAAGGCATTTACATATGCTTATGAAAATGGTGACCATTTTGAATGGCCTGAGAGGTGGCATGGTAACAGTGCTTAAACTATCAGTGTCCAGAAATAACTAGTATCATGTAATTTGCTACACAAATGTGTCATCACTATGTACTCTTTGTAAGTACTATTCTACACTTTGAAAATCTTATTTCATTCCTTGAACTGTGTAAACAATACCCCATAGGATCACCATGTAATCATTATGATTCACCACTACGTTACTCTGCAGTTGTGCAGAGGATTCACCATATTACCCTGATATCATGCCCACAATTCACCAGTAAGTTACTGAGCAATTATGTACACAATTAACATGGAGGTTACTCTTTATTGTACACAGTCATCCCCATGAGTTCACTCACTAAATGTGTTTAGTAGTCACCAGGCAGTGACTTGATTCGTGTTCTCAATTCACCTGAAGGTGACTGTCAAACTGTACACACGACTGTGGAGGTTGTTAACTGTGCACAGCAGTCACCAGAAGACCGCTCTATCAGCACATGTATGCATACTACCCACCAGGAACTTAATGTCCGATTGTGTTCCTGATTCCCCAGGTTACTCTTTTAGAGTGCACAGGAGTTACCGGAGATGACTGTGTACATAATTCACCAGGAGATGACTGTGTACATAATTCACCACGAGATGACTGTGTACATAATTCACCAGGAGATGACTGTGTACATAATTCACCAGGAGATGACTGTGTACATAATTCACCACGAGATGACTGCGTGCATAATTGTTGTGCACAGGAGTCACCAGAATTATACTCTTTATTTGTGTACAAGAACATCAACAGGCTACTCTCTGAATTATGTAAATGATTCACCTGGAGGCTATTCTCTAATTGTGTAAAGGAGTTACCGGAAGGTTCTGACAGTGTGCAGGACTCATCAGAAGGTTACTCTGTAATTGTGCACAAGCATTACTAGGAGGTTACTCTCTAATATTATTGTGTACAAAAGTCACCAGGTTACTTTCTAATTATGTACAGGAGTCACTAGGAGGTTACTGTCTAATTATGTATAAGAGTTACTAGGAGGTTACTAGGAGGTTACTCACTAATTATGTACAAGAGTCACCAGAGGTTAGTAACTCTCTAATTATGTTTTAGAGTCACTAGCAAGTTACTCTCTAATTATGTACAAGAGTCACTTGGAGTTTAATAACTATGTACAAGAGTCACCAGGTGGTTACTTTCCAATTATGTACAGGAGTCACTAGGAGGCTACCCTCAATATACAAGATTCACCACAAGTTACTCTCTAATTATGTACAGGAGTCACAAGGAGTTCACTATTTAATATGTACAAGAGTCACCAGGAGGTTACTCTCTAATTAAGTATAGAAGTCACTATGAGGTCACTCAGTTCTTTACCTGAAATGGTCTGTTTCACAACAGTGGACTGGTCCTATGGCAGGCTGCCCTGCCAGGTCACATATGGTGCCTCCAGCCACTGTCAACGTGATCAGCTTCTGACTATTTAATCTAAACATTTCTTCCAGCCAAAAATCTGTACTAATACCCATGTAATGACCTGCCCCAGGCTCATAACAGATCCAATTATTTTGTTTGTATAATATACTGTGCTCCACTGGCATGATGCCTTCAGTGCGTGTGTGTTTTGTTTATCTGAATGTAAGCACACTCACTCATTAATAGAAAAAGTGTACCATAGGATTCAAAATGACTGCTGTAAACATCCTATATGTCATGATGACATCAAGCAATATTCTGATACCTTAACTTGACCATATACCCTCCCCCCCCCCAAAAAATGCCAAACCTGAACACCAAACATTGTATGCTCTACTTTTGGTTACATGTACATGTAATGTAAAATAATTTGAACTAGAACAGGCTGCTTTTCCAACAGAAAATCGAATGTCTCCCGTGCACCCTTGCAGTGTTGAAGATAATCGAAATCATCACGTTTACATTGATTTTAGATGAAATGCCGAAGTGACCTTCAAAACTAAGTCAAGATCACCAATTTGTAATCCCAAGCAAGGTCTTATATAGGAACACATTCACCAAAAATTTCAACTTTCCTCGTCAAATCTTTCTTGAGTTATTGTGTTCACAACATGTGATGAAGAAGAAGAACATGAAGAAATGGCAGAAATAGACGCAAAAACAATATGTCCTGCCGTTGCACAGGAGACGTAATAAAAACTGCAGATGAGGACTAGCAAGGTAACATGCCCCAATTGACAGCTTTCTTTGGAATGGGTTTTGCACTTAGCCCATGCAAGAAAGCTATTGACTAAGTCTTAACTCAATGGCCAAAGCGTCAACCATCATTTGAACTGGTGTAGTTTAGAAGACAGACTAAAATGGTAACTCAATAGCAGTACAGACAATGGCAGCATGCAGTGCTCCACATGACCTGTTACTAAGAGAACTCTTTGATACTGCTCTATACTCCTACAGTCTTCTATGTCTGTGTGCAGAAAGGCATCAGCAATGACAATATGCATCCTTTATAAAATAATGCTTCCTCAATGACAACTGTACACAAATCCTAACATCTTGAATGTCAGTTGCACACAATGGGGAATTTTTTTTTCTTAGATTTTTTTTTTTTTACCATTTAAAGGAGAGCCTTCCCTGCTAGACTCTTTTATGCTACTGAATAAAGAATAAGTTGTTTTTTTCTTTTCTTTCTTTTTTTTTTTTAAAGATAGATTAAGGCTCTTTGGCATTACCTACAAACATAACCACACACATTATGCAGGTCAGTCATGTGTCCTGATACCTATGTGTTAGGTCACATAACACAAGGATCTAGATGTGAGTGAGTCATAAAGGAAATATATTTGATTACATTATGCTGGTGTCACACCAGTATAAACATGACACCAGTCACATCTAGTTGGCAAACTACGTGCTTTCATTTTGAAATAATGCATTAACCCTGTACCAGTGGAACTGAGTTTATACAGTTTTACTTCAATGTCAAACCACGATGGCACTGCTGGCAGTGATGTTAATATAGTGCACAGCTGGCAGTGGTGGTAATATAATGCACTGCTGGCAGTGGTGATATATATATAGAATTCCACATGGCCATGTCTTAGGGAATGGATTTGGACAGCACAAGTTTTAAAACTGTTCACTGCGAGCCTGTGGCGAAAATCGTTCCACACTTACCGTACTGGACGCCATAATAGTCGCAGCTGGAGGGGTAAAATAATTTTTTCAAAGCCATACCTGCGACTATTATGCCGACTACAGTCTAAACTTCCCGGGGACTTAGCCTGGGAGGAAGTTTTCTGGACGATGGAAAAGACCGGTGGCCATGTTTGTTTACATTGCCGGTGTACATACATTGTGATCGTCGTCAAAAAGTCTCAATAATGCAATAAAATGTATAACTATAGGCTTACCCTTACTTTAATCTGCGTATTCTTGTTCATAGTTTAATATGCAGACAGAAAAACGGGGGAAATACGCTCGATCAGTGTTCATTAGACAAGCATGCATATTTGCCATGTGTTAGTCACATGACACAGTTGTGTTTATGCAATCTCGCGAGAGTCTCGAAAACGAGATTAGTCATGGCGGCACCCTAATGGAAACGCATGTGGATCATCCACGATGTTTTTGCAGCGAGATTTAAGAAATTTAAATGACAAAATTTTAAAACAAATACCAAAGTTTGATAACTCATAATGTTTTTAAGTAGCTGTATGATAGCATTTACCCGCTGATAGCGAGAATCTGACACAAAATGACAGTTTCAACATGAAAGTGAGGAGCGAGATTCTAGTTCACTTTTCACATACCGAGACAAAATAAAAAGGCAACATAGGTGGATGTTTTTAAGTTTATTTACTTTCATTTTAACTTTATTCACCAGCTTTAAATCATAGATTTTTGTTCATTCCTTGTCATGAGCAGCCTGGTTATACTTCTTCATGGTGATATCCGGGAGACCGTTTTTTTTAATTTTTTGGGGTGCGACTATTGTGCCGCACATACCTTGAGGTGTCTTATTCCCCCTCCACAGTTGGGGGTGCGACTTTTGTGCAGGTGAGACTATTATGGCGTCCAGTACGGTATGTTGGGAACAATTGTGTTTCCACATGGGTAACTATGGGAAAAAATATAATGCATTGCTGGCAGTGGTGGTAATATAATGCAGTGCTGGCAATATCAAAGCCCTACCTCTGAAGCTTCTCAAGTTATCATGCGAACACCAAATTCACTAATGTGGCTCTGTGACCTTGGAAATTGGGTCAAGGTCACCCAACTTTGAACTTGACCCAGCCCTTAAGGAGGACACTAATCCTGTGTAATGTGAAAGCCTCAGCTCAAAAACTTCTTAAGTGATTATGGGGACACCAAATTCACTAATGTGGCTGTGACTTTGGCAATTGGGTCAAGGTCACCCATCTTTACTTATTCTAGCCCTTATAGAGGACTAAAATCCTGTGCAATATAAAAGCCCTAGCTTAAAAACTTCTCAAGTTATCACACGTAAATGATCTAGACCAACGCATGGAACCTGCAATCACAATAGGGGACTCACCTTCGGCAGTCCCCTAACTATTTTTGCAGAGAATTTAGTTCAGACCTTATGTCAGCCGTAGCACTAGCTCAAATAGCCACATGCTATTCAAACTTCAAAATGGCTATTAAAAGTAGCAAAGAGCTCCTAAAATTTCCCCCAAATTCTGTATTTTGTGCATAAGTTTAACAGCTTTCAAGACTGTGTAGGTGTTTTCTAGAAAGACTTGAATTTTGGCTACTGATTTAAGAAACCTAGCACCAGCCTCCAGACTTATCATCATGGTATGTCCCATGGACATATTATCATGGTATGTCCCATGGACCTATCATGATGGCATGTCCCACGTTGATAGCTTTCTTTGGCATGGGTTGGGCACACTGTAACCAACCTGCACCAAGAAAAGACATTGACTCAGTCTTACTGTGACCAGACAGTTTACACCATCTCAATCATTTGCTGTGGCAAGCAATTAATTTTCAGTGTAATGTGAAAGAAGAGGCACAACTTTTGGTGTCTGTATATATTAACATACACAAATTCTCACCCTTACACAGTAACTGGAAGAAATTACAGCAGATTTTGTGAGCAACTATAATATATAGTTTAGCCAGTACCACTTTCACACAAGAAAACATAAGCACTTTGATACATAAGACAGCAGCTCATTTCACCAGAGATGCGTAGTCAGCGCTAATCTCTGAATCACATAGTTTAGATCTGGCACAGGAAGAGTTAAAAAATAGATTGACAATTATCAAAATTGCACAACAAGTATGTACACACAAGCATTTTATATGACAGGGTCAAGGGTCAAGGTCAAAGTGACCTAATGTTGGTGTGCAATACACCCCGATCCTATGAAGCATCCCCATACTAAATTTGACAGGTGTTTGTGATGTGGTACAGGAAATATCATCCAAATATGCTTTGTTAGAAGGGCAAATTGGAGAACAAGACATGAACCTGTGGTACCCGATGGGGTACAAGTAACTACAAACCTTGGGTTTTTTGTTTTATTTTTTGTTTGTTTGGTTTTTTTTTGGGGGGGGGAGGGTCATAAGCAGTGAAAAGAAATGTGTATGCTCACTGCACATTCCCCAACTTATTCATCACATAGTCATTTCTCATCAGAGTAAATTTTCCTTCCCATGATTTTTGTAATGGTTTGTGCCATTTCTTTAATAATTTTGGAACCACAATTTCTCCTAAATAATTAATAAACACTTCATATTTCATGATATCTGTGCTGACTGAACAACATGGATCTTTGCACAAAGTTTCAGTTTCATGTGCATAGTGTTTCCAAAATCTATTCATAAACTGTGCTGTTAGGAAGGCTCCATGACAAGAGCCATACTTCTTGATGTAGCTGTGTATCTTTTTTTTGCCTATATTGATGCTCTTTACCATTTTTTGCTGCATACTCTATTGTGATTAAAATCATATCCTCATGTAATCTTTTGTTTTCATAGTAGATTCTTTCTCATGAATGTACAGTAGTCCCTCCTTTGAAAGACCACTCCTTTGGGAGACCACTTCCTTTGAGAGACTACAATTGTCAAGTCTCTCTGTAGTACTTTTCATGTTATTTATACCTCCTTTGAGGGACCATCTGCTTTATATGACCGCCTTTTGGGTGCCACTAGGGGCAGTCTCTCAAAGGCGGGACTACTGTACTGTTTCCTCTTGAATGTACTGTAGCACCTATGAATCTATTGTTAAATTGAGGTTCCTGTGAAACAAACTACTTTTGGTGACCAGCTATGCTGGTCTTCTGAATTTTTCATTTTTTAGCAAAACAATTTTCTCTCTTGCCAAATGAGGATTTGACCCTAGTCAGATAGGTTACCTCGTTGTAGACCTCTCCTCTATTCACTGCTCTGGTCTATGGCTCATGATAAATGGAGGCAAACTTGTTGGTGTTGATGTACATGTAATCACTCATGCGTACAAGTCGAAAGCTATTATGCATGGGTGTATCATCACTCAGATAGTTCCTGATGGCATCTCTGCTAATTACTATTAAAATAATGACACAGAAAAATGCAAGTATTGTAATGTATCTGGTATTAAGTTAGAGAAAAGACTTGTATCTATTGATTCTTGATTCACGAATCAACTTGGCCACAAGGGCCTCGTGATCAAGAATCTACCAATACTCGTCCTTTTTGCACAACGTAAACAGTCTTACCATATATATTTATATATATGTATGTATGTATGTATGTATGTATGTATGTATGTATGTATATATTATCAGGAATCTTCCAACTAGAGCAAGCTGATGATTACCACTTTCCTCAGGAATATACCTGACCATGCTGACGATGAACCTGTGTTCCCAATAAGCATACTCCTTGCATTTCATCTGCTAGTATCTTCAGTCACAGACTGAATAACAAGAATTACAGCACCAGTTATAGTGTACTGTTCTGTTAACTGTGCTAAATCATGGCACTGTCCTTATGCAGTCTGTTCTGTTTACAGATCACATAAAAAGTGCCATTTTTACTTCATAAACAAAGATCACGTATCATGGCAGAAAATACTCAATCTTCTCCCCACAGAAGATTTGAAAGGTGTACCACCTAGTTATGTCACTTGAGCTCAAGTGACTGGGGATGATGCCTGGCCAGGTACAAGCAGCATTTGATGGATAGATCCTGCCTGGGTTGCTCCTCTGCCTGCTGTAAAGCTCACAACTGGGCATGCCAGCCTTTCACTGCCCATGTTTATTCCTGAAGTTTCCAGAAAACTAAACAGTTGAGCATCAGGGTTAGAACTACTGTACCACCATAAAGCACAGAGGCAAACATGTGGTGCTTGCTGGCTGCTTTTGGGCATGGATCAGCTATAACATGCAGCAGGCTGGTGGCTGTTTAAGGCTGGTTCTCATCTGTACACAACTACCTTCTACATGTAGCATATTGCATCTCTACGTCTCCACCTGCAATTGATGGAATACAATCTGCTGACTAGTTGGATGTAATCAGACTGACCCCAAGTCAGGCTGATTAAAAAGCTACTGACCAAGGTTACTCATCCCTTCTGATCCTCACTCACAAACCTCTACTTCTATTGGGTACACAGCCTCCAACTGAAGCATGGTCTTCAGTGACAGAAAAAATGTAAGACCAGAAAATGTAGAGTCAGGCTGGTGATAGGAATTCTACAGCAGTAGCCAATCTGGCTAAAGCAACATTAAACTCTTCAGGCAAGTGGTGATTATTAGCAAAAATAAAAAGCAGACAGTTTTAAATAATCTTTAATAAATAATAAGTAAACTTCCATTAATATGCATTTCAAAATTTTAATAAATTCTGAAAAATACTTACAGTTAATTTGGTTCGAACCAACCAAAATTTCTTACCTAAATCACACATTTTAAGCCACTATATATTTGGCTAATAAACAGCACTAGCCTAGTATGAACAGCAGTTTACAACTGCTAAGCATCAAGGCAACTTACTCTTCCTGAATATTAAGATTTGTTCTGTTTTTGAAAACATGAAAATGTGTGACAGACAATAACAAGCAACATGACACCATAACATATGCTCAGCTGACTGATAAGTCGGCTGAACTAGACATCAAGGACTGATAAGGAATGAGTCACTATTCTTATCCAAATACTTTTTATTATAAAATCTGACATATTCCCATAGCTGGCAAGTTTGAAAAATGGGGGGGAGACATGGTGTCATTATAACAAGGTTGCACTGTACATGTGCAGTGGTAGCACTGTTTATGTGCAGTGGTGGCAGTATGAATGTGGGAAGGGAGCATAACAGAAATCTGCTGATATGCCAACTTCTTCATGTATCTGCGGCCATCAAGGAAGCTGACCTTATGACCGCAGAAGGTGGGTGATCGTGTGACATGCAGACCCATCCAACCTGTCAACGGATGCAAGAAAAAAAATCCAATTGCATCACTGCCTATAGGTTATTTGTACTTCTACAATAGCCAGCAGAAGTTAGCCTGCAACACATGGAAGTGGAATCAATTTTCTGTCAGGCAACTTGAAGGGACAGCTAAATGTCTGGTACCTAAAGCCAGCTTCACTCAGAATACAGGGCTGTGCAGACTTACATCATGATGGATAATTGGCAAAGTTACACATTATGAAAATAACAGCAATAATATTTTACACAGCTTTTAACATCACAGAAACATTGTATTAAACACAATACAATGTGTCAATAAATATAGTTTGACTAGTTTTGATCAATACAGTAAAATTATTACTTTAACGGTGATTCTATCTCTACAGAACACTGAAATGAAAACCCATCTCCTCTATTATTTGTTCTGAATCCCCAACCACCTTTACATCCACACAAACAACACAATGTCCATTGTGACTACAGTGGTACCCTTCTACTGAGCCCCCCCCCCCCCCCAAGACAGGTCACCCTTTCTACAAAGGCCACTTCTTCATTGCATAATAGTGGTAGTTCCAGTTTCATTGTATTGTCCCTCTCAAGACAGACCACTCCTCTAATGTAGCCACTTTTTATTTACATATGGGTGACCTTATTAGGAGGGGCCACTGTATAGCTCTATATCTAATGGAATAAATAGTTTCATTTGTCAAGACCTTACTCTTGAAACCTCTTGTGCTACTCAGTCAGGTTTAGAAACAAGAGCAATGATTAGGTCATCAAGGCTCCCTCCCCTTCCCCCCAAGCAGGGACTGCTGGTGTCATTAGCCAATCAGCCAAATGTTATTGTTTCATTCATTTAGCTTAAGAAATTTGTAAATGGCTAATCAGGGTTCATACAGCATAGCAAAGCCAAAATTCCATACTTTTTCAAGTACTTTCCAAACCATTTTTTCCAAAATTCCAAACTCAATTATCCGTGGTTTTATGGGTATGTATGTGTATATATATATATATATAGTGGTTCCCCTTTTATAAGGCCACCCCAAATGTTTCCTTATTACGAGAGGTGGTCTCTCTTCAGGGGGAAAATATAATGAAAATGCCATACTTGTTGCGCAGCAAAGTAGCCTTTGCAGAGGGAGTGGCATCTCTTTGGGGGTGGCTTACAAGAGGGGGACCAATGTATACAATTTATATATTGAACAAAAAAACAACAACTTCTTGTTTGATACTAGCAAGCGCTGCTTCCCCCATATTTTTCAAGTGCACATTACTTGCACACACCTTGCATCTTGCGCTGTATTTGTCCTGTTTTACAGGCAAAACCCAGTCCTTTTATTTGGGGTTTTCAAGCCAAAGTTCATTATATGTACAGCCTCCCATTGTTGTTGTGGCTTGGTGTACAACTTATGCCCGCGACGAACATTTAAGGTCATTTATCCATAATTCAGGGCTCGACAATTTTTTCAAAAATCACTTGTCTGCTGGGCAAGTAGATTTCAAAGTCCACTTGTCCTGATTAATTTTCTATAAACATCGTTTTTTTCAAACAATGCTAAGGCCTAGGCTAGACAAACCCTTTACCCTAAAATGTATTTGCCGCTTATTGTCGCTTGCAAAATCGCAAAAAATGTCAAATTTTATGATTCTAGCTGCAACTGTTTGACAGTGAAACTGGCAAAACATCAAAAATACAAATTGAAAGTAAGCTATTTGCTTGGGGTGACTAACGATGAAAAATACATTGTAATTTCTGGGACTATAGGAGTCCGTATAAACTTAAATAACGATTAAATAGTTGCATTGGCTTCAGTTCAGGATCCTTTCTCTCTGCCTCGGATGGCGTGATGCACTGATGGGATGCATATCGTTTGCGTATCTACCATGAATGCTATCGGTACATCGTAGTAAATTTGCGTATACAGTATTGGCAAGTTCCTCGCAATAAACGGTGTTCTTAAATCAAATTCAAACGAAAATTTTAATATTTCAAATCAGATATCGAGCGTGCGCACCGTCAACATCTTTCCTGCAACTGTACACAAACAGCTGCTTTGGCCATGTGGTCTGACGCGCAACACATCACCCGATTGGTCAATTCAGTCACATGAAAAAATGAGCCAATCACAGCTCGTGCTACGGTGTTTTCATCATGGCTTCCGCCCAGTGAACATGTGTGAATTTACGGAGGGAACACACAAACGGGAAGCTTTGTTTTTGTTGCAGCATACGAAAATAAAGATTCCGGTGTTTATTCCAACAATTATTTGGAGTCACAGGCAAATACGCAAAGGTATGGGATAGCTGGAATTGCCGAATGCGTCCCAAATCAGTCCGTGAGACTGCGTCAGTTCACCGCAGATCTAATCCAGTGTCCCCGCTGTCACTTGCGTGTGACTGGCAGGTGTGTGCTGTTTTTGCCTAATTTTTTTCTAACACTGTTTGAACCCACCGATAAATAGCATTTCATGTTAATTTGCAGATGAATTTGCCCTGCAAAATATTATTATTTTTTGACGGATTTTACTTGTAAAAAAATCCAACTAGCCCGCAGGGATAGCACTTTTTTATTTCCACCAGCCCGAGCCCAATTCTGACAAGCCCGAGCTTTCTGACATACAAATAGATTTTTTCATTGTTTGTTTGGTTTTTTTAAACCGGAAAATCGATTTTCCATACTTTTCAAGACTTCTTTATGAAATTCCATACTTTTCAAGGCCTGGAACAGAGGGCATTCAAATTCCATACTTTTCAAGCCTTTTCAAACTCTGTGCGAACCCTGCTAATTATTTTTTAACATGAATTACATAAGAGTTAAGTCAAATTCTGCAGTGATTACTCTTTTATTTCCCAATTTGGCTACAAATTCTTCAGGCCCATATCTGTTCCTGCCCAACCATCAGATTTTATGCCCATGTGATATTAACCTTGAGGTCAGGCACCCCCAATTACAATCCCAACTGAAGTCTTACCTAGGTACAATCCTGTGAATGAGTGACTTTCATCAAATCATTTCAGAGTTATCACAAGCAAAACAATTTTTTTCCCAATGGACATGTGACTTGGATCTTGAGGTCAGGATTACCCACAATTTTCTTGAGTCTTATCATCTGGAATCACCTCCTAGTCTTTATTACCCTATTCTGTATTCACATTCTGTATGTCACTCCATAAGCTAACCTGGAGGCAGGGTAAACTTCAAGTGAATATTGATCTGGAGGAGAGATTTTTGCTCACTTGATGTCCAAGCTATGCCCTCCATCACCAACTCATTTCTCTCAATCTGACACGCCTAGTGGCCTATAAATACCATGTCAAACTCATCTGTATTCTAGAATATAATAGTACTAGGCATAATTTGTATACCCTATCAATTTGGAATGTCTAGCTTAATTACTTTTCGAGGTATTGAATTTTATCTTGCCAATACATTTTGGCTCATAATTTCCATCAGACTGTAGGTGGTGCCACCAGTTTATCCATCAATTGAGATTTCAACCTCCACAATCCCACTAAATATTATGGTAGAGGATTCGCAAGATTTCCACAGTGACTGCTACATTCCAATTGCCCATATGACCTTCACCTTTCAACACAGATTAAAAATTTATTCAATTTGAAATGTGCGCTGTGCATTCAGTTATCCATACATGATCTATTTGTGCAAATTGCGTAATAACTTTTTGACTTCTTGAACAAAAACTATCAACTTAGACAAGTGCCAAACTCTTTAATAATTGGTACATCAGCATTGGTGGATTGAATCGTTGTTTCATTCCGTCTTGCCTGGTCATATTTGCTCTATAACAACTGGGTCATGGTGACCTAAAAGGAAGGTCACAAGGTGGATTTATTTACAATGTACTCGCACACAATTTTGATCTGGAGAAGGCTTTATATCATTCAACATATTTTGGCTCATAGTTTCTGTCCAACAATAGGTGACACCACTAATTTCATATACAATCGAGATTTGACCATAAATTTCATGAAGCTCTATCAAAAATAAAAGATGTCTGAGTGATCGCAAGTTTTTCACATTTGACCCATATTCATGTAGTAGGTGGCAGCACCAGTATCAAACTCATCCTAGATTTTCATACACCAGCTATGTCCTGAAAGTTGTATGGGACTGTCTTGAAAACTGTGGAATGATTGCATTCACATGCAAAAGTATGGACAGACATAAGGGATTGCATAAGCTTTGTGGCCTTCAGTCAGCAGAGCTAAAAATGAAATCCAGAAGGGCAGAAAAGCTGATTACTTCTTGACACCCACATTTTCATGCTCTAATAACAGAAAGACACCACACCTGACTATCCCTGATTACCACTGACACATTCAACCACGTACAGTATTAAAACATATCAATGATCTCCATCAAAAACATGCTCTCCTAGGTATTTAAATGAGAAGTAATTGGTAACAAATATTTCTATTTCTCTATCATCAATAACTAATACAATTTATTAAAAATGGCAGTAAAATGCATACTTTTGTCACATAGTTTCAGTTTTGACTGCTGGGCAGGGTTATTGAGTACAGGCAGAATACTCTGTTCCAGTGTTCTGACATTTGTTTTCCATAAAGACCATATACTCAGTGTTTTCTGAAAGTCCAAGCTCCTGCAATCTACCTCTGCACTTTTTACATTGTACAGAGGGGTATAGGATTTACAGCTAAAACAGATTCAGTTAATAAGCTGCATGTTCTCTCTCTCTCTCTCTCTCTCTCTCTCTCTCTCTCTCTCTCTCCTCTCTCTCTCTCTCTCTCTCTCTCTCTCTCTCTCTCCTCTCCTCTCTCCTCTCTCTCTCTCTCTCTCTTCTCTCTCTCTCTCTCCTCTCTCTCTCTCTCTCTCTCTCTCTCTCCTCTCTCTCTCTCTCTCTCTCTCTCTTCCTCTCTCTCTCTCTCTCTCTCTCTCTCTCTCTCTCTCTCTCTCTCTCTCTCTCCTCACACACACACACACACTCTCTCTCTCTCTCTCTCTCTCTCTCTCTCTCTCTCTCTCACACACACACACACACACACACACACACACTGATACTAATCCACACACCCAGTAAGGTGGTGGGGACATTAGTAAATAGAGGTTTGACGATGTTGTATGGGTATGCAATATGTAGTCCTCAGGGTAACTTGCACACAAAATTGGGACTTAATAGACTACAATGCCTGTGGGCATAAGGCCACTGTTGACAGTAATGGAGGTCACCAGGCTGGCATCAGCTTCTCAATTCCACAAGCGGCATCAGCAATGACCCCTGTGTCTTGTATCTGCAATACAAGTCTTAGACTCAGCAAGACAACTGTTGTGTGGCCTTGGTTCCCGTTTTTATCAACAATCCAGTTCTGTGGTCTACTTTATCATTACATCTGAACTGTAGCTGTTAATTTGCTGGAAATTAATAGAGATGGAAAAAGGGAGGGAAATGAAAATTAAGATGGGGGGGATGAGAAACAGGACAATAGAACATTGAGTACTTGAGCATAATTTGTTTCTGGACAAAACATACATACCATATGAGTATAAATATGACTGAAAAAAAATGGATCTGTCATGTGCAATCACAATCAACCAATAGCAGAAACCTATAGTGCACACAAGATTTTCCCCAAAGCCCTAGAATTCTAGGGATTTAAAATTGGTTTCCCTATTATACTAAATAGGAGGCTACAGCTTTCATTTTTGCATTGTAGCTATTTTTAGCAGCTCTCCTACTCTTTCAGAATTTCCTGGGGGAAACTCTGCATAAAGCAGTTTATGATTTGGATAACACAGTCTTGCTAAACCACACAAGAAGTTTGTATTTTGAGTTGTGATGCAGCAAATTATGCAAACTACATTAATTTGATCCATGTGATACAGACACACGTCAATCTGATGATTCGAGTCTTCAACTTCACCCAAACTGTTTGTTACATTGTTACGCAGCTCCAATGCATCATTCATTTCCGCCAACAGTAGTCGCTGTGGAGATGTTTGCTTTTACTCGGCTGGGCACCAAGTGCCCTATGTTGTGCACTGTGTTTGCAACTTCGGTACAATCGATATATTAAAATATAGGTTAAAAGTCCCAAGGTTCCCGATGTATGATTATTACATATTTTAAATTTTAAACAGATTGAACACACTGTTTCAGAGATATTCCTTAAACTTTTTTTTGCACTGTCTGACCCACCTCAGTAGATACTTTGCATAGCATAACCATTCAAATCTGTGCCAAAAGTGCACTGGGCACAACGTATGGCTTCAGCCTAGTAGGGCCTGTATTTTTCCGTTTCAAAATGAGTGTTTTTCCGTTTTGGGAAACTACAAATTCCGTTTCATTTCCGTTTCACTAATTCTAGGGCTCCATTTTAGCACTGGTCAATAAAAAAGGAAAAACAGTTGATCTTATCGCCTCTGGAAAATGTTGATCCATCGACGAACGGCAAAGTGACTCCATATTGTTTACTATGTACGCTGACAGCCTCCACCTACAGACGGCGCTATTATCATTGTACCTCTGTTGCGCGTTATATCTATATGCCATGCAAATGAATGGATATGGTAGTAATGGGGTCTATAGCGCGCAAATGTGCGGCCTGTCGTTAAATTTGCTGCACGTGGTATCGATAACGCCGCCGACTCGTCAAATTTGGATACAAGTCCGTGTGTTTTGCTTTATGCGATGACATATGTGGTGATTTTGAATTATTTGAGAGGCAAATTCACAAATTCCGCTTAATTTCCGTGGCATTTGCCGATTTCCGTTCCAAATAATAAATTCCGTTTGAGATCATAGATTCCGCAAATTCCGTCCGTTTTCCGCGATCGCGGAAAAGTACTGGCCCTAGCCTAGCTACGATCCACTCCACATCTGACCAGATCATCTGCCACAACAAATGTCAGAAAATGTTATCTACTCAAATTTAATGTCTGGGTTCAGGGATACAATAGTAACTTAATTGGGTATGGTGAATGGGCTAACTGAACCAATCGGCCAATCTCCTCTTTGTCAAAGTGACGGTGACGGCTCGGTGTGATGTGACCGTTACCCGTGGATGTAGCCGTTAACATGTCCGGCAAGGTAACGTTGAATAACAGATCCTAATATTGTAAACTGATCGATTTACATGGGCATTATCAATTTTATTATAAATTGTAATCAACTTGTCAACGTTGCACTTCCATGTTTTGTTTCACTTGGAACCGTGCTTTTGGTTATCCGCTACCCATCACATTCTGTTTACATTGTCACTGAGCACGTGTGAGGAAATCCCCTTTTATGAGAGGGGATTGCAGCTGACATAACAAGTCTATCCCAACATACAGGTTAAGCTGTGTTGCTGAGTGAGGGGAGTCAGAGCACAGGCGCTCGAGACCATTCCTCCCCGCCCGACTGCTACCGCGAAAATTGGCTGATGATACAGAATACCTGTGCTAAATGACGGTGCTTTTCATCCTCCAACCTCTCCGATCAAGACTGAGCCACAGCGTACACTTGTTCAAAGAGGGATCTGGCAGGCTGGTAACAATGTGGTGTCGGTGGAGAAGCCAGCAGAGTGCTTTGCACTTGCAGACTTCTTGTTGTCCTTGAACCTACCACAGTGGGTCTGAATGGAATGACATAAATGACAACCAGACACATTTGAGCTTACACTTATAGATATCCCAGGTGCATATAAAACATTACCTTATTCATGATAAGCACCAGATTTTGTTGCACACAAAACCCTGCTTCCGGACAAAGATAAAAAAAACAAACATTACACATACATGTATGTGAGGCACACCACTGAACGTTGCCTGTTGGTCACAAAAAAGAATCCCAGACACCATCAGATTGAATCTATGCCAGTCTGCCAGCCTGTGAGAGATGATACTTTCACACTGAGATGTTGAGGGCAATATTCCTCACAGACTGTTCTGGCACTGCACAGTCTACAACTCCCAGTGATAATGGTCTCCTGCAATTCCACAGCATGGTGGACATGTTAACAGTCTACAAGTACTTTAGTTTGATATGATCATTAAGAATGGTCTTGACAACAATAATTTTTGTTTCAGAATGATCCTACTATGTGGTTGGGTACGGCAGGTATATCAACATACAAAATGTGAAGGAATTATCTAAAAGAGAAAATTATAATGAAATGATGGTTATTCTGTATATGATTCCTAATGAGCTATTCTTGAGATTATCCAAGTATTACAAATTTCACAAAACATTACCCCACATAATCAAATGCATGAAACATAAAGATCTCAACAGTACATGTATTACGTTTGTGTGCAAAAAAAAAAAAAAAAATGGCTCCATAGGGACACAGAACTACTGGCAAATATCTGAAAAATGAGCCTTCCATACAAATTAACCCTTATCTGCTCCAATCGACTAAAAATGCCTGGCTGTCAAATGTCTGCTTCAATACCTTTACTTCATTTACACTGACACAAAGTGTTGTGCCAGAGCTTCACACAAAGTATTGGAGATAAGACATCCCGAGACAGAATGTCAACAGTTTCCCATGGTGTGGGTTGTGCATTGGAACCCAACTATCCCAATGAAAGTTGTTAACTCACATTTTATTGTAACCAGCAATAGGTTAAGTAACAGAATTGTACAACCTAACCAGGCCCGCGGTTTTGGAATTCCAGGCAGCAGCCAGCCTGCCTTCCAAGGTCACTTGGTCTATGACATGAATTTCCAGAAACCAGAAGACATAATACACTTACTGGAGTCACAAATGTAAACAAGATTATGACCAATTTAAACAAATAAGATTTCAGTTTTCACGTATCTTTGGCAAGGAAGGCTTTCCCTATACACATAGCTACCGATATTCCTCTCACAGTACATATTTTTATATTTATATATGTGCCAAACACAGCCCATGCCTCTGCTCATGTTCATTGAAGTCAGTCTTCTGCCAAGACACTTGCAGAAAAGATTCCTGACACCATTCATGATATGCTCATGAGCAGGGCTCACATGTCTTCTAGCCTGGAACAAGTAAACACCCAATTTGGACATGATAAAGTTTCATAGTACCACACAATAAAAAACAAATGGGCTCTAAGGCTCTGCTGACCACCATCGCCAAAAATATCATTTTCTGAAATGTGTTCAATCCGTGAACTTGAAAAATTAATCAAGGTTAGCCATATTATGCAATATCAAACTTCCACATGATACACATTTGTGGTACAATTGGCATCATATGTCTTATTCTTTATCAAAATTTTGAATTAAATGTCCATTTCTTAAGTGTTTAATGACCTTGAAAAATAGGTCACAGTCACACAATCATTGGGTCATGGTGACCAATAGTGTAGATACCAAGTTGAGTTTTATATACAATGTACTGAACTGCAATTTGGATCTAGAGGCTCAATTCTCTTTGTCACTGATGTCCAAATTACACCCTACCATTAAAAAATCACCTCTTCCAACTTAATGGGTCTGCTGACCTTACAAAAAGGTCAAGATCACTCATCTTCCATAATATATTAGCATTGGACATGTTCTATAAATTTGGCTTGTCTAATTTAATTGTTTTTCAAGATATAGAATTTTGTATTTTTCAAGATTTAAACTCATAATTTCCATCTAATTATTGGAGAAGATGGAGCTGTTTTTCAATAATTTTTTAATTTTCAATTCCCACTTGCCCTGTGGATTTTTTAAACATTATCTTGCCCTGCCCATAAGATATATATATATATATATATATATATATATATATATATATATATATATAAAATTTATTTTGAGAGGGTGACTCAGTTAGTGTGTGAGACACACTAATCTTCCCTGAGGCCCTCTAAATTTTACAGTTTAGTAAAGGATCAGATGTAAGCAAAAATCTCACATGTACATAAGATGAGCACTGAGTTAATTACACTGATAATAGCATTGATTTTTTTTTTTTTTAATGCAATTCAAGTAAATGGTTGGTGCAGTATCTCTTGAACACGTTAAGGAAGGAGAACTTTGGATTTGCATTGGTAAACTATTCCATATGGCGGTACCACTACAACCTATTGTTCTTTTCATAAAGTCCCTCCTAGGTCGGTTCAGGTATAGCTGGTCATCAGTGGCTGACCATAAATTCACAGCATGGAAATCCTTTACACGTACAAACATATTCTTCAAATATGTTGATGCCATATCATTCACAGATTTATATACAAGCACTGCCTTTTTAAATGTAATCTGATCTTCCAGTGTCATCCAGTCCAGTTTGTGAATCAAGTCCTTGTAACTAACAAAATTTGTGCCTGTCACAAGGTATGCAGCTACTTTATGCAGCCATTCCACTTTCTTTAGCAAAGCCCTATTACAGTTGCCCCACATGGTGCAACAGTAGTCAAAGTATGGCAGTATGTAAGCATTCACATACAGTTTCCTCACATGAAATGGCAAAGAGTCGTGTATTTTCCTCAAAATATTAAGATTTATAGCTATTTTCTTACATAGGTGGGCAACCTGTGGATCCCAAGTCAAAAACCTGTCAACACCGAGCCTTAAAACTTTTTGTTCATTTACAGTCTCCAGTAAATGTCCATCCAAGTAAATACTTAAAAGGTCCTCGCCTTCTAAGATCAAGACATCAATTGCTAAACCACTTTCTTTGCCCCTTGTACTGTTGTAGACTTCATGCAATTCTTAAGTTAACCTTGTTCAGTGTTGAAAATTATGGTCATAAGAAGCCTGAACACCCTGTTTTTCACCCAAATAAACCCTGAGTTACCCAATTCCAAATGTCCATAAATCTGCATGCTGGTATTGCCCATTTAAAATTACCAGCAGATATCTGACATTTTCTGCCTCTTTTTGATCAGGAATGGAAAAGCTGTGGACTCAGTAGCAACACAGCTTTAAAAGTGAGTTTTCACTTATTTTATTTTGAAAAACAGGGCACCCGTGTTTTTTTCAAGTTAATATAGACATAATATCGCCTTCAAATGAAGAATAAACAATTAGTCCAATGATGCCAGCTTTATATCACATAATGTGACACAAAAGTTACATATCTGGGAGACTGGTGTAAACATAAATCTTTGACGATCAAATCATGCAAACATTTCAACTTGCAAAATGTGGCCTGCTTCAATGTTGCAACCTAAATTTCTCATGAATTAACTTCATGACCGAGCCATGCTCAAAAGACCTCTAGGGATACAATGCCCCAAGTCAATAGCTTTACTTGACATTGGTTGGATGTAATGCACATGAAGCAAAGCTGTTGATTCAGTTTTATTCTATCCATGCAAAGTTTAATCTACATGTATCTCAAATTGGAACCACATTTTAACCTAACAAAACTAAACATAAATAATCCTCCACATTGTGACAGTGGTTCAAGAAAAAAAAGTTCAGACGGCAACAGCTAAGCTGGTATATCTGTCAAATCATTAACATTTTCTGAGTGTACCAAGTTGAGATACAGGCAGGGCCAGAGTGTACCAAGTTAATGTGTGTATACACATGCAGGGACAGATCTAGACTTCAAAAATCTACAGGAAAAATTGGGAATACAGACATCATTTACAAAAATTCAGTCTTGGCTGTTTAATAATTCATTTTAGAATACATATACTTAAGCCATTTTCACATTTCTTTACCAAATTCAAGATTTATTTAACATTTGGCTTATTGGCTAATGGTCAGAGTGATCCCTGCATATGTATGTGTTTGACTGTTTGTGGCTCCTGATTTATGAATACCGTACTGGACGCCATAATAGTCGCAGCTGGAGGAGTAAAATAATTTTTCCAAAGCCATACCTGCGACCATTATGCCGACTACAGTCTAAATTTCCCGGGGACTTAGCCTGAGAGGAAGTTTTCTTGGCGATGGAAAAGACCGGCGGCCATGTTTGTTTACATTGCCGGTGTACATACATTGTAGATTGATTGATTAAGAGTTGTGATCCTCGTCAAAAAGTCTCAATAATGCAATAAAATGTATAACTATAGGCTTACCCTAACTATAATCTGCATATTCTTGTTCATAGTTTAATATGCAGACAGAAAAACGGGGGAAATACGCTGGATCAGTGTTCATAAGACAAGCATGCATGTTTGCCATGTGTTAGTCACATGACACACTTGTGATGATTTACAGAAGCCTGTTTATGCAGTCTCGCGAGAGTCTCGAAAACAAGATGAATTATGGCGGCACCCTAATGGAAACACATATGGATCATCCACGATGTTTTTGCAGCGAGATTTAAGAAATTTAAATGACAAAATTTTAAAACAAATACCAAAGTTTGATAACTCATAATGTTTTTAAGTAGCCGTATGATAGCATTTACCTGTTGATAGCGAGAATCTGACACAAAACGGCAGTTTCAACATGAAAGTAAGGAGCGAGATTCCAGTTCACTTTTCACATACGTCCAGTACAGTAACAAAAATTTGTTGAACTTTGCTGAAATTTCAATAATAAGCTCTACAGTGATTCATAGTTCAGCACCTATTTTGAAATTTCATGCGCCTGATCTAAGTGAGCACTGTCTTGACTTTCCAAGCTCATAAAGGCATAACTACATGTATACAGACAAAATATGATTTGTTAAAAGCTTTTTTGGTTTCCTTTTCTTATTTAATGTTCACAAAGCCCTATCCAAGGAAAGAACAACAATCAGCCATCATAAGCATGATTAAGTATCAACTTCACATATTGCCTGACGGAGATCCAATTATACAGGTCAGCAAACCCAACTTAATGCCCATGTACTTGGCAGTCTGTGACAGTCCAGAAAATTGGGTGTATATGCATGGGCCGAGTACACAAAATATGTTGCCACACACCTAACTGTCATGCTCAATACTATGATTTTCTTACATTATAGTCATTTATGCCTTTTCCATCTATTGACAGTGATCCTCGGCACATTTACCCATTTCTATAACTCGAATTCGCAAAATACATTCATACAGATATGAAGTATGATCAATATAAATCATACTGATATAGCCAAGTCAAACAGCTGACACCACCTAGATGTCTCAGTTGACTCAGTAATGACTTCAATGATAGCTGGCTCACCTGGCAGAATACTGCGTACAAGATAAAAAGTGCAAAATGACACAATGAATCAATCATGCCACGAAACTACAGTTTACATTTATCCATTGCAGAAATTCTTAGCACACTTACATTAACATATGTACTATACCCTTGCTCTTGCAATAATTTAGTCCCTCATAAGGAGCATTATTCAGGACAAAGGAGTTGGTGTTTTTATAGACATGCCAGCAGATTTTTTACTTAATGAACTAGCCCACCTGTGGACAAATTAAAACCCTATCAAAGTGTAAACATTTTAAAAAAAAATTAAAGTGACTCTAGACACTGTTTTTAGATTATGAAATGATGTGTTTGATGTGTCCACTTTGATGTGAACCTTTATCTTTTCTGGCCTTACTTTCACCTGCATTTGTTCTGACCTACACATGTAAAGTACATTTTCATTATGATAGCTAAAGCCCCAAACACACACACACATATTTATCATAATGTGTACTGACAAAGCTTTCACACGTGAATGAATGGGAAACAGACTGAGAGATTCAGTCCTGAATAGCCAGATGACCCAGCCTTGACATCACACTATGACATCCAGCATGGCGATCACAACCAATTCAATTCTGTTGCTGGCAGCGACTTTTCATTTTTGTGAAAAGTTCCAGCATAGCTTTTTATATTGACACAGATATTCACACTGTTTCCTGTTGTAGTCAAGTTGCTGCAATCATTTGATGCTGTGACTATATCCCAAGCCAATCCTGGAAGGTATCACTGTACAGACTTTCCATCACATCAAGCATGCAATCATCCAGTCTTATGCACACCGTATGACCTCACACCTAACAGCAATGCTGTCTATAACAGGACAACAAATTATTAATTTACAAATATGGGTATACTTCTAAATATGTTAACATTATGCCCGCAACGGCTCACCACTTTGTAAAATGCCAACATTTAGTCTTCCCAAAAGATGCATATAATTATTGCTGAATTTTAAGGGTATATGATGTGCTACGCAGTTGCAATGATTTTTTAAAATTCATTTTATCCTGCTATTGTGGATAAAAATACCAACTGCATCAAGCAGTCTATGCACGACTTTTAACAATGTGCAATGTCAAAGCAGACAATTGTCTACCCAGTAATAGATCTAGATGAGTCAGTCTGTGGGATACATGACTGTGTCTAATTATATTGTTGTCACATTATTGAGAAGCCTGCAGAGGGCACGGATCAATATCACACGTAACGTCACGGAATCCATGCACTGAGAATGCACACACTTTACATTTAATTTGTCATGATTTACAGTCATATCCTATCTGCCATTGATCTGAGTGACTCCACAAGTTTCCTGTTATCAGGAATCAACACAGGGACCTTTATGCTGCAAATTTATTATCAGCTTACATGATTTTTCACCATCAATTGTCCCTAATTAACAAGCATTAATTAAAAGAACTGTTGGGTGCAATGAAGTGTTTGTACCATCATCAAAATCTGATACAAATGCACACAAAATAAAAATCATGGATAAATTGTGGGTATTACTTGGGAGAGGAAGAGAAACTGCGACAGACTAATCTTGTGTTGACCAATCACTATACAATCTCATTACCTGAGACATTAAAGCAGAAAAAACTTATATATACAGTGGAACCTCCCTATACCGAACACCCTTTGGACCAGAAAAAGTGTTCAGTATAGTGAGGTGTTCGGTATAGGGAGGTTTGATAGCATTGAAAGTATATATTTGGGACCGAGAAATGGTGTTCAGTATAGAGAGGTGTTCGGTATATGGAGGTGTTCGGTTAGAGAGGTTTTACTGTATTCTGAAACAGTCTCCAATAATATGCATTAAAATATTTTTGCTTTAATCTACTAGTTAAGCCAAACTGAAGAAATGTAAACACTTGGCTAAATCATAACGTTTGGCCAACTGGGGGTTGGTACCACTGGTCTTTCTCAGAAGACAGTGAAATGTTGGACAAGTAAGCCAACATCTTAGGTCAAGCATTGTCACACAGTGTTACTATATTTGTATTACATGTAACTGAACTTTGGTTCACCCAGTTCATTCCACATTGGCGAGAAATTTCTTCATATTCAGTTGAAATTGGTGTGACTTGCATGCTCTTTATTAGAACTATGTCTTTGCATATGTATAAAAGTACTCATGCATTTGTTACTTTCTTGCTTGCCTGCTCAGACAGGCCTTCTGGTGCCTGCTAATTCTTCCAAGAGTGAATTCATCTACAGCTGCCTGTACCAAGAAAACTGAACAACCAAATGAGTTTTATTGCATCACCATGAAAAAACCTAAACGTTTTCCTAATTCATGAACTTAACATCCTGCATTAATTTTACCTATCCCACACCAAGAAATGTGTTAAGCAGCATTACAAATAAGGTCTTATCTGCTGGTCTGAGATATGTGAATTTGCTTGCAGATAAGTTATTGTGACTCTGTACAAAACACAATTTATGGTGTAGTTTAATGACAGTAACTCATTACCTATTCTTTGTGTTTTTCTGATAAGTGATTTTTTTCTAGAAATTGTTATGTTCATTATGCTGCTTTACATACCTGATATAATTATGTAATACATGTATATCAGCTCAGTGACCCAGCTTCACTGACCTTTTTATTAACCCTTACATACTACAATCCAACCAAGTTTCATCCTCATTTTGTTCCATTTTCCAGCAGTTATTGTCCAGAAATCAATTTTTACATTACTGATGATGTGACTTGGAAAATCAGTTCAAGGTGACCGTGACACAATCCCAACCTGGCTCTCTCCCTGATAAAATAGTAAAACCAGCAAGTGGAGCATACGAGTCACCAGACTGGCTGAGTGCTTGCATGAGGCCAGGCTGTGTGACAGAGTATGCTTCATGCAGCTGCTTTTACTTTTACAGTAACTGGTTCCCTGTCTGATTCCAATAGTCATACCACAGCACCACCAGGCTATCATGACCACCACACAAAAGTCTCCTTCTACTGGGATGTGTCCCTTATACCCATTGCATCCCTGCATCCCAAGCCCTGCAGCGAAAGCTTTGCATCCTGGGCCCTGCCCCCCAAGCCTTGCATCCCATAGTACATGGACAAATAAATCTATACATTTTACCGCAAATGAAATGTCACTACTGAAAACTGCGATGTTGAATCAGTCATACTATTACTACTCACATGTGCTAACGCATCTTCCTAGAATGCAGGAACAGAAACGACTGTTTTGGTGTGTTCATAGCACATTTTTACTGTTCATGAGGAATTAATTTGAGGCATAGAGTGGACTGATACCCAAGTAATGTGAGGGGGAAAGGGTTAAACCAGCAAACTTAGGGCTCTGCTATTCTGTTTTCAGTCGCAGTCCTCAGGGCTAGAAAGTCTGGCACTTAACTAGCCCCCCCCCCCCCTTGTCTAAGAAGGATTGTCTGTAGAAGCTAATACCATTCAGAAAAACTAAAATTTGAGGTTGCCCCCAGGGGTAGTGTTTTGCAATTGTAATTTGCTCAGATTGGAATCTGATTTGTTCTGGAATAGCGGATATGCAAATTTGTGAGCTTTGAACCTATCTGTTTTTTGAAGTTATCTTCATCCATTTTGGACCAGCATGCAATTTCACCTATAGTAAACAATGGCCTCCCACACAATACACATTCAATTGCCCGCATATCCTACCCATAATACCATGCACCCTACACCTTCCTGTGAAGATTTTGCATACGACACGCAACCTGAATCCCACATACTTCATATTACTGGTTCTGTGACCTTGAAAATTAGGTCCAGGTGACCCAAATACTATCCCAACTAGTTATCGCCTGGATATGATCCTAGCAAGTTTCACACAACTTTTGCTAACTTCTTCAGTTGTTACTACACAGAAACCAATTTCATATGTGACCCTGAGAATTGGGTCAAGGTGACCTACATAAACTCCTAATATATGTTCCACCTTACTTTGATGCGAGTGTTGACTGAAGGGTCCGCCATTTGCTCAAATTAAGTCGTGATGATACCAAAATCTAATCAGTTCATCTTGGCATGCTAGATAAGCACACTGCCAAATTTGAGCAAAATACAAATTGCAGCATTCTGGAGATATTGCGGTAACGAGCCCTAAAGAGCATGTAATTAGGCTGCAATTTGTTCAAATTAGGTCATGGTGACACCAAATTCTAATCATTCATCTTGCCACATAAGGTAAGCATATTACCAACTTTAAGCAAAATTACATGGATGCATTCTGCAGATATTGCCGTAACGAGAATGTGCACATCCGGACGGAAAATCCAAAAAACAGAAAGGGTCCCCCCCATGGGGCGGACCCTTAAAAAACATTCAGCCCAAATGTCATATTTCAATATTTACATCTTATTTGTTATCAACCATAGGCCTACGAAGTATTGAACTCTAAGACTTGATTGTAAAAAGGAATGGTACATTATTCATATGCAATTGGTAATTAATGGCCATGGTCCAATCAGAGACATTCATGTAGAATTGTAAGCAGTCCCAAGCTCGATCGTTTTATGTTTCAGATTCCAAACCACGAGTTTCATCAGTTGCAGCATGAAGCCATCCACATACACTGTCAAACGGTGCTAAAGTTATAGTAAACCACTAGGGGAAACATTAATGATCTCTATGAGAACAGAATTTGTTAATAATTCTGTGTACTTGCACAAGTTACAATGGTAGTTTGATGATAAAATCTGTTTTTAAGTTCCAGCCTGGTATAGTTCCATCAAATTGAAAGTAACAGTACAACCATGCAGATTCTGTGGACTTCCAATACATGTATAACACAATGTGTGCTTGCCGTTAATAACAAAGTTGACACGCCCCTCTATATTGGACATTATCAATTTTCTTATATAAAGCAGCGTCCTCTTCCAAAGATAACAGCAGTCTGTGCTAAGTTTTTCTCTTATTGGTCATTTTGCTCAAATTTTAAAAGTCTCAATATTTTAACATGTAACTTGCTTGCATTTTCTATTGGTCCGGGGAATTTTTCATTGGTAAAAACTGACGGACCAGTACTTTTGGCATGGACTGTAACAGGGGCCACATTCACAATAAATTGTAATCAAATACAGAGTTCAGGATCAAAAAGAAAATCAACTTGTTTGATTTCAAATTACTTAATCCTGGGTCCAACAGGGTATATATACAATTCTAGCATGAACCAATCCCTGGTTTTTATGAGTATTGGACAAAACAGATGGTTGACATTTGACGATTATGGCCTTATCTTAGCCCCTCCCCCCTTGAATTGACACTTGAGTCAACAACTTTCCTTGACATGAGTTGGGCACTAAGTGCATAACTCATGCCAAGGAAAATTGTTGACCTGGGGCATGTGATCTTGATAGGGCTCATCTACAATTCTCAGTCAAAATTGTTTTTCATTACTGTTTAAATTAGGTGAAAAAACTGAAGCAGACAACATTTGACCACCAGCTGGTTTTGGTCGGTTTAAGGGGGAAAAGGTTAATTTGACCCAGATTTAAAGATAAAGTATTGCAATAAACTGAGATCGTTTAATAAAACAGAAAGGTTAAACACAAAGTTCATATCACATCAAAGAATGCAGATTGGTTAATCACAGAAGTTTTGATGAAATATTGGGTAAAGAATTCAGCAGTTCAGGGTCAAAAGCACATCAATTTAATATTAGGATCAAACTCACAATCAGATCAAATTCTGGGTGAATAGAGCTACAGATGTGCATGTGACTGATATGTGACAAACCATAGCCTGATGGGCTAAAGGTAAACAGTCACATGCACTACTTTGGTGGATTTGACAGGGAGGTGCTTTTATGGGAGAAAATGGTAATTTAGTCATATAGGCATCACCCATAATTACTAGAATTACCATTAAAATGTAATGTTAACCTAATCAAATTGGTATATTTCCCTCAATTGTGATTTGGAAATGTTATACTGTGATATCAGACTCACATTCATAAGGTTCAAGAGCAAGAGGAGTATGTTTCTGGTAAAACTGTAGCAGTTGCAATTCTGATTACAGATTGCTTGTTTTTATCTGATCACTGATCCTAAAATCTTGACTGCTTTCCATCTTTTGAGAAATATATCAATTCCTTGACCTGTGTGTCAAGTCTCATGCACTGAATTGGCCTCCAAAACAAGTGATTATTACTGCAAGCAAACCATAGTTCTTTCCCCTTAATTTGTATTCATAAATGGTGTTGCTGCAATTTTATAATCAACATCTCTATTTTTTTTTATTTGATGAAAAAAGTAATTGATTAATAATCTTACCACAATGTGGCATACTTGTTCAAGCATACACATATTTGGACAAGGCTTCCATTTTTGTCAAAGACAAGTGAACCTACTTAGTATTTACAAAACTATGGACTTGCTAATGTTTATAATGGAGTTCAATGACAACAGGCCACTAAATCATGATTCTGCTGCGGAGGGCCTTCCCCCGGAAATTTTTAAAATTTAGATGCTCCAGAATAGATTCTGGCACTTCTGGTAGCTGAGGGATCAAGAAGGCTTTGATATTTAGCCCCAGAATGCTCCAGCTTGTATGTTACTTTCAAATATTTTATGGCACGGAGTCTTACCCTCAGAATAGTTTAGTGTACAGATATACCGGTACCTATTTTACCCTCTGGCAGAAACCCTGACAGCAAGCAAATCTTAACAAAGCCAAGGTGACTCATTGACCACAAAATTCAATCTTAACTCAAAAGTTTATCACAATTCTACAATCAATGAATGCAAACAGCATTCTTGTTGTTTGCAGTCCATATATATGACCCGGCCATAAGTACATAATAATATCCACCAACATATCAAAACTATTTTGCCCAAGGCTTCTAATGATCTAGGAGGCTTCATCAAGTTCATGTTGCAAATACTTTGGATAAATAATCTTATTGGCAAGGCATGATCTGCACACTTTTCACAAATAATTAAGGCAAACTATGCTATAAAATCCAAATATTTCTTTCCCACCATATATTTCGTCTTTACAGTGGTCCCTGTCTTGCGGGGTCACTCCAATGAAAGGCCACTTTTGGCAGGTCCATACTGCTATTTTTTCCATCTTATTTTCCCTCTAATGAAAGGCCACTTTTTGCCTGCCTTTTGGGTGGCCTCTGAAGACAGGGACTACTGTACTACATTTAACTATAAGCCTAATTAATTCTGGCTGAAAATTTGTCTATGTTTTTACATCATGGACAAAATATCCACTCAGCAAATCATTTTTCATTCAAACATAACTATCACCCTGTGCTTTGAATATGTACATTACCTGTATGTCTAAACATAGTTTGCATCAACAATTCATCTACAGTGCTGGCAAGTTCAGTAAGCAGAATGTTTTTCCATTAAGCAAATCTGAAGGGACTAGACCGTAGATGGAAGAGGCTTTTCTGGTTTTTCGACGTAAGACTAGTTTCGGTGATCTCTTCACCTCATCAGTTACGAAACCGACCGTTGAAAAAACTGCGTGTGCCTGTTTATATACGTTTGGGTTGCTACGTAAAACACGTGCTATTGTTTACGTTGATTCAAAGAATTTTTCTTTGAAAATAGGTGTTTTCCTAATATGGAAACAGCCAGATGTTTGATGACTGTGGGTCAATCAGTACTTATCTTAGGCTTGTTTAGAATTAGAACAACAGAATAGTTGTTCCAATGGCCCTGGATAAGGACTATGGAAATATTTAGGAACATTTCCCTTGTGAATAAATATGCAGTTATTTTCAAATTAACACTATATGTGTTAATTGAGTGGTACATAGCATGGGAAAATGAGCTCAGACAATAAAAATTTAGTATTAGACTGAGCAAGGGAGCTCACTTTCCCATGATATTGAGGCCGAATGGCTCAATCGAGCGTAGTTGGTGCATCCAATGCTTCTCCCGAGGAGTCGGGATGTATTCTAGGATATGGACTTCAATGTTCAGTCCATCATGTTTTTCCATTAAGGGTGAAAAATGTGGAAATTGCCGTGTATTGGTTTGTTGAATTGGATAGCCTTCAGCAAAAACTGGAAGGTGTGGAAAATACTATGTAATCTGAACACAATCCATGCAAGGAAAGCAATGCAAACATACACTTAAAACTTACCTTTCCATTTTCATACCACAGTAAAGCATGGTTTCTGGAAAGCACCTTACAGTCAAATATGGCATTATTTGGTGCTGGTCTTGCTCTTGCCACAGAGCGCCCGATTTTAACAGGCTCATGTAGTGATACATGACGTTCTTGGAATGGATGAGAGTTCGGTAGACTTGTAAATATTGCCAGTGCTGACATTGTTCCCTCACGACTTCGGACTTAATTCAAGTAGGATCTGGTGGAAAATAATGACTGATCTCAGACTCGCCACAAAAGCTCCATGAGGATTGGAGGCCTTGAATTTGTTTCCAGATTACATGTTTTGCAAGCATACATTCGCATTTGTGTGCAGCATGAATTTCTTTGGACATTTAAGTGTCTTCAACTGCAGAATACACATAAGGTCAATGTTCACACAAATTACTTTTTTCCACAAATGTCAACATTCACATTTCCTTCTGATCTCTGCAGAAATGAAGCCCTCACTCCTGTACTCCATGCCATTAAACCATCTTCAAGCACTATATGAGAGAAAGGTCCAAGCAGCTAGCTTTCTGAAACAGACAAAGAAAGTCTGGATGACAACCTGAAATACTCAAACTGTCAAAACATAAAATTTGTGTCAAACATTCTGCACAGTAGCAGCCATCTTGGAAAGCTGACCCTGTCATTCAATGGGGTCAACATGCCACAAAGCGTATTTATCTTTAATGTCGCGACTCCATAAATGCCTGCATGAAAATTTGATTAGCATAGCATATATTTTGCAGGCCTTTAAGCCTTTTTATAATCAGGATACTTACCCAAAACTCATGAAAATAAAGCACGCTTTACAGGGACAGCCATGATGAATTTTTGTTGCAGAAGCCTCGTTTCGAAATCATAAGAAAAAAATCTCTAAATGAAATGTAAGAGTTTTCTAACAGATTAGGCCAAAATATAAAACTTATCATTGTTACATTATGATGCAAAAACTGAAATTTTGATAATACTTGTAAAAAATTATCTGTAAATGATTATATTTTCTACACTATGATTTAAGATATGTTTGAGGGTAGAGAGCACGAATGAAACAAAATGGCGTCTGATTACATGGAAGGGCGAAGATCGCTGGAAAATTCATCCAGTGATGATTCTCTGAAGTCTCCAACTCTGTTACCATGGGATCGATTCTCGAATTGGTTACATTGTGTGTGCGTTGTCACATTCGATTTGGAATTAGGGCAAGCGATGGAGGTAAAATAACCTATGACTACTTGCCGCTACCAGCTTACGCACCTGTCATTCATTTCAGTGTTTAACTGAAAACAAAGATGCTGGTTGCTGTCAATTTGCTGCAACTGTTATTTTTGTTATTTTTACAAATTGTGAATACAAACGACTACATTGACAGATTGGTTTATTTTGTTGTACCTTTAATTTATGTTTAAACAGAACACAATGTAAACATTTTAAGTAGGAGCTGATACTGAAACTACTGGAATCAAGAAGCCTGCTTTCAGTATCAGTATTGACAGTAATTAAGCTCAGGACGCCACTATTTTCACGGTACCGTGACAGCAGACTGGCAGTCTATTTTCACGGTACTGTAATAACAGACTGGCAGTCTATTTCCATGGTTCCGAGATAACAGACTGGTATTTCCCGGTACTGTAACTTGTAATAGCAGACTGGCCATCTATTTTCATGGTACAGGTTACAACTTAGCGAATATAGCTGGCTATATTCACGGTATACAATTATTTGCCCATTTATGCAACACCAAAGCAGTAGATGATCCGTTTGCATGGTGTCACGACCACATGCCCAGTGCTCGAAAAATATATACCTGGCAGACAGTCCCTCCCGCTGCATTACGGTATATTATTAATACTTTTGACATTGGTGTTGTTGGCTTGGACCTTGGTAATGGGGTATGTACATTTCAAATTGAAAAGCTGATTGACAAGATAGAGTTGACAATATATATCATTAGGGAGGGGGGAGGTGGATTTTTGGGGAAAAAAAATGTTTTGCGCTTGACTTAAGTCTTGAATGGTCGCCCCTTAAACAGTCCAGTGTGTCACAATACGCCCCAACAGCAATGACCACAAATTACAGTGTATTTGTAAGCTTTCAAAGTGTTGTCCACTGATGTATTTAAACCAACATTTAAACACTACCATAGATAGTCTGCATGCGCTGAACTTGTCAAGTGGAATGAGGTCGTTGAAAGTGGACTGGAAATATGTCAAAGTGACCCAGTTACATCTGACAGGCTGAAACCCACAGTGAAAATAGCTAAAATCACAATATCATGAAAGTAGCCAGCTGGTCCATTTTAAGGGTATAGTGAAAATAGTCAGTCCATTAAACTTATAAACCAGTAAAGCCTATAGTTTTGCCATGGCCATCTACAGAGACTAGATATGCGTGGTAAAATTGCCCAAGAGTCGTAAAATATTTGTCTTCTTGTTGGGATCCTTCTGTTGACACCCCTTGGATTTTTTTGTCAACACCACATTTAGCTATATGCAGCCAGCAAAGAAACTAGAAATGGTGATAAATACTTAGTTCACTATGTTCTGACATTTCAGCAGAGTGGACCTATGGGATAAGCTTTATTGTACACTAGTCAATATTACACAGTACAGCATGCACAAGCAGATGCAAGATAAATTTATGAAGACAAAAAATAGTATTGTATTTTAATAAGATACATTTAAACCAAGACAAAAAAAAAAGAGTTAAGAAGATAGCAAGCAACACCTGGAGGTTTAGCTCATAATAAACTGTTAATAGTAAAGGATGAAATGCAGCAAATAAATATGATATGGGGAAAGCCTCCCCTGACATTGCAAGTCCATGACGGCTCTTCCTCAACTACAGATGAAACGACATGAATATTTGGAACAAATCTGAACCTCATTTAGAGTACTTAAGTTCAAGCATGTTAATTCGGAATAAAACCAGGCCAGCCTCCCATCCCCTGAGGAAGAGCTGTCCTGGGCTCAAAACGATGGGGAGGCTCAACCTGCACGTGTTGCTTGCTATCTTTTTAACTCTATCTTGACCAGTCCCATGATAGTAGGCCTTGCATCTGGCATAGATCCATGGAGCATCTTTGACTGACTTTGTCTTAAGACCCTTAAGGGTGTTGTCCTGCTTCCTTAAAGCATCTCAAGACAAAGCACTATAATGAAAGTGAATATAATTTGATCAAACATATATTACACTGAACTTTTAATTTGTTCAAACAGAAATTAAGTTGAATGACTGAGTGGTCACACTAATTTGGCGATCTGCCACATGGTGGAAAAGGGATCAATGACAAAACAATGACAATCCAAGTGGCAGAAGTACACATGTAGAAATGTCATCTTGACAGACTTACAGTTTTGCCAAATTGTCAAATGTATATGGCTATATGATACTATTAGGAAACTGCAAGAAATTGCAATTATGTTTTGTTGCTTACTTCAGTACCAAAATTCCTTCTTTTTTTTACTTTGATCATGATGGATTGCAGAATTTGTTGTTCAATGTGATGACTTGGGGCAAGGTAGCATTTTTTCTTAACTGCTTCTCTTAAATAACTGACAGCAAAGTCGTCAACTACGTGTAGACGGCCAGACTATAGTTAACTGTTACAAATTTTGCTGGATTTGGCAAAATTTACGGTGTCTAGTAAATCAGCCTACTAATTTCTCATTTTCTTGTGATGCCTATTTGCCCCTGTGTCCATTCATCAAAATAATCCATATTCAATTGACATTAGCAGTTTTGTCACTCAAGCTTTTTCAAAAGGACCCCATTGCTATTTCATTGAAGTGTAGCTGGCTTGTGTCATAGTAGTAAGTAGTAATACTTTACTTGCACAAATGTCCACAACGGACCAGAGCAGCCATGTGATGGTACAATTCCAGAATGAAGAAAAGCTATCTTAGTATCTTAGCATTTTAGTAATTTGTTGTTTTCTTCACTGTATACATGTATTTATTATACATATGTATGCTTATAAATTGCTAGTAAAAAACAAACATGTTAAAATATAATTAAAATAAACATATAGTAACAATGCATTACAGTTTTTTACCAAAGTTAGAAATTATTGTATTCATATGTAAATGCACTATATTCAAAATTATGATTAGTCCTTCTGATAAAATGTGTTTCATTATTTGCTGACCAATGTGCACATACACATGATGTGATCATGTTGATTGAAGGAAAGCACTGCGGCCCAGATATTAGACATAAAAGCATTTCACAAAAACATCAAATAAATTTCAGTGCAGGTTTGACTATGTAAAGAACTTTCAGTCAATAGTTATGCACACATGGTGTATTACTGCTTTGATTAACATTACACAGCAAGTCAATGACATTTTGACCTGGTGTGAGACATAAAAGCAATCCAAACAGTATTGAAGAAGTTAGGTGCATGTTTGACTACATAAAAAGACTTTCCATGAAAATTTAGAAACACACAGCATGTGCCTGTTTTGATTAACTTTGTAAAGAAAGTCAGTGACATTTTGACCAAGCCACAATAAAAAAATAAAATTGTTTTGAAGGTCAGATAAGCACAAACATATGTTTATTTTGTATTAAAGCAGACCAGCAGTCTCTAATTTACCCCAGCAATCTGGGTGAATTGGTATATTTACTCGTCAATTTAAAAAAAAAAAAAGAATAAATAGAGAAGATACATGTGTGCTCTTTGCACATGTTACAATGCTCCATATCATGTTTTATCAGGCGGTGGACCAGAAACAGTGTTAGTTTAATGCCTTTATAAATCATAGTTGTACAAGCAGCGTTTATACATGTCCTTGAAAACACTTGAATCTGCTACATGCTTTTTCAAGGCCTTAAAAACCTTGGAAAGGAAGGTTCATGGAGTAAAGTCCTTGAAAATGCCTTGAATTTTAAATGTCTGCTGATACAGATGTACATCTTCCTCGAAGAGTTAGCTTGATCACCTCAGGAATCCCCTCCCCATGTAGAAAACACAAGCAAACATCAGCAAAACACAAAAGAGAAAAATCAATCAAGTTGGAAAGTCTTTGAAGTTTGGTAAAACAGTCATCCAAAGTCCTGCAAAAACCCTTGAATCTGAAAGCTGCCAAGCTATATGAACCCTGTATAAGGTTTCATATAATATTAGCCATTGTTATATTTCCATTGTAATATGCTTAAGACACACTTGACCTCTGGAAATATATACATGTACTATAATACTTATCACCCCAAGTACAACAAAGTGACTGACTGTGCCTTTTGTTTTGATAAGTTTGTGCTTACCTGGATAGCAGAACTGCCCACATGATTTTTACAGTCGTTTTAAGCATGTTTTCTTTTTGCAGCTGGTCTATCCAGGTCACATAAAATTGACAGAGAAAGAGGTATGTTTATTATACTTTTTTGGTTTGTGTATCATGTTTATGTTGTTTTGACCTTCAGCAAGGCCACTCACTGCATGATAAGGCTTATACAATCATAATCATTGTCATTTGTGATGGAAGGGAACATAAGGGAAGACTAGTACACTAGTAGTATATACATTACAGTCTGATGTATGTTGAGGGAAATGTTAAAATGCAGATCATGGTATATAAACAAAACTATGAATTTCTGTTAAAACATTTGAAATCAGCCCAAAACTTTACTCATTCTCACATCAGATAGCCTTGTGTTAACCCTGGCCTTTCATACTGGTGCATGAGTTAGTACCACGGTACATCTGGTATATAAATGTCCGTTTACCTTGGCTTATGTGGCATGTTTTGTGTCAAAATTATTACCAGTGCATGTATGTTGTAATGCAATAGTAAACCACTTTCCTTTCAGGTTTGATAGTGTGAAATGTTGCAAGTCTGAAATGATAGTAGGTGGCACTATTACAGTAAGCGTCAATGTGAAACGTTCATAGCAAAATTTGCTTTATGAATCAGTTATCAGGAATATAAATGGAAGTTGCACACTGTAATCTGTTCATAGTGCTTACACTAATAGCATGTGTCCCATACTTTTTAAGCAAAGTGGATTGCTGTTTAATATTTTAGGCTTTGTTCCTAACATTTATAGTAATCTTGAAGTAGTGTTGTATGTTTTGTATGGTAATTCAAACAGATTATAATTCATGCAAGGCACTTGTTAATTTTTAGCTCTACTGACCATGGGTTGCACAGCTTATGTAATCACTCATGTATGTCTCTCCGTCCACCCATAAACTTTTGCTTGTGGACATGATAAAGAAACAAGAAGGCTAACAATGCCAAATGTACCACAAATGTGAGTCATATAGTGACCTTTACCTACCTTCTGAAGGTCACAAAGAGAATACATTTCAGGATTTTTTTTTTGGGGGGGGGGGATCATTATGTCTGAACTTGTGCACATGTATCAATATACCATAACAGGAATATTATACAGACAAGTGTACTATGTATGCAATCATGGTGGTACCACTGGTGGTATTAAATGGAACTAGTACTATAGGTATTAAAAGTACATTGAATTCATTACTTTGATTATAAATTGAGATGAAACTGCAAAACGTATAGCAAATATGCATAAATTGAGATGAAACTGCAAAACTTATAGCAAAAATGCATTAGGCCAATGACATTTTTTAACAAATGAACTTCAGGACACATGTAAAATGTCCAAGAAAAAATCATTTTCAGTTGAAAATAACTGTCATGAAGCATAAAATGAATATTGTACACTTTCACAGCCAATTGTACACTTTTGGAGTCTTATTTTACTTTTTTTTATATTTCAAGGTTGCCAGGTTAACTGTGTTCAGGCTTGTGAACAGAATTTTACTGAAGTAGATATTCTGATCTAAAGAAAACAGCAAAATCTATGTGGTGTAAACATAATTTCCAAAGGAATGTGATTCAGATTTTAGATTGATTATCTATACCAGACAGCTGCCCCTTTGTGTTCTGCACCCAAGCATGTCATTTTTCATTTGGATCAATGTTCTAGCTACACACAAACCGACCTGAATGTATGTGATTGTGTGAATACTTTCGATGAATTGACTGCATAACCTGGAATCTTTTTTTTTTTTTTTCGACTAACATGAAGCGTCGCTCTGTGAATGTAATAGATCCTTCTTGAATTAATATTCAAATGTTAACATCAACATATTCCATGTATACCACACAGATTCTGTATAAACATAGCTCTCTTATTCTGTATTTAGTACATTTAATAGGACAATAATTCAAAGGTTTTATTGTATACATTTTAAACAGGTATTTCAACACATTATAAGGACAAACATGCAGAGAAGGGGTTTGGGTTAAAAAAAGAAAATGAAAATGACATGCATACAAATTCAAATAATGATAATAAAACAACCATTAGCCAGTTGGTAATTTGCTGGTTCACAAGCACCAATGCCCACACCTACCCCAGAGCTTTACATAACTCCTGTAATGATGCATAATACTGATCCATAAGTTAAATTGATCAGTGTTGGTTTGCTTTGTGTTCCTCAGTGAACAGTTTCTAATGTAGATTTCATGATCCAAGTTGAATAATTCATTTTTATTGGGAGAAGATAATGATACAGGGAGAAATAATATTATTTTCAATGGTAAAATTTCATGAGTCTTACAACTTTGGCATATTCAATACAACTTGATCCTAACAAGCTGGGTTGGTGCTAGCATTAGCCAATTTGCTATTGGCTGTTGCATGTGGAATTTGGCTAAAAGCACTTACAACCCTTTAGCCAAATTAGCTCAAGAAATTTGTTACTCTGTAGCTTCAAAATCAGTTTTACTGTTGTATCATTGAACTGCCACCTATTACATGGAAAAATGCTTGAAGATATGAGCTGCCTTTGGCTAATAAAATTTAAGTTTGGCTAAAAGATTTAAGTGATTTTAGCCAAGTTGGCAGACAAAATCCCTAGTGCAAGCCCAGTAAAGAATGTACATTTTTGATGTATTATTTTGATTGTACCTGCTGATTTACTGGATTCAAACTCTTGTTATAAAATGATCCATTGCTGCGTGGAACTGTTGTAGATCTGCATAGAAATGAAATTTTTCAGTGCCAATACCATCTAAAGTCAATCTACGAAAGTGAAACTAGTCTGAATTATCATTAGGATCACATTTGTATTCATTGTAAGAAGACCTTTCATTCAAGTACCAGCATGCCTCTAGTTCCAGAGAAAAGCTGTTGACTTAGTCCAAAATTTGACACTTAAATAGTTAAGTTTATTGTAACAGTCTTTTTGATGCATCATCAGAAAAAGAGACATCAAAATTAATGGTACTCTTGCCCAACTAAAAATCACCATTTTGGCATGTTAATGAGAAACTTCATTTCAGACCTCATCCGATTACATGCTGTTTGGCAATAAATATGAGGCCAGTATAACTCTTATCTACTGGGCTGGAGATAAAGACTGGGAATCTACCTGCTTGTAAGGATCCGTACATGTGTGTATCTGTGGGAGTGCTGCATGTGCATATAAAGTAATATCAGCTAATAATGTCTGTATGTGCAAAAATGAAGCTCAAACTGTAAAGCTCTGGATAATCCACATCAATTATTCATCTCTTTCAACACAAGTTTGTAATTACTGACTGTGCAATAAAAACAAATAGTACATCTGTGAATTGACCAAATGGGAGCAGTGCAGATAATTGCATTATACTCTCCATGCCTTACATGTAGCAAATGGCCTATGTATACAGTGGTACCTGTCTTGAGAGACCCCTCTAATGAGTGACCACATATCTTTTTAAGACCACTCTCTCAGAACGCTGCGCTATCTTTTCCATGTTGTTGTACCTCTAATGAAAGACCACCTGTTTTGAGAGACCACATTTTTACCCTCTGTAGGGGCAGTCTCTCAAAAGAGGTACCACTGTAATGGACAGCAGCTCACTTGTGTCAGTGAAGTCTGCTGCATAAATCTACGCATAAGTCCTGCAGTACCTCCTGTACACTTCAAAAATAAGGGAATGTATCGCGCACACACACACATGTGTGATTCACTGAGCAGAAAAGTGTAAGCAAGATGTTCATTATCACTGTGATCATGTGTGGTTAGATCCTATGATAATTGTTTTTTATTGCTGTTTTCAGAAAATGAACATATGTTATCTGTCATTTCCTGACTCAAATTCAGGTAAGCAGTGGTTGCATTAGAATCCTTTGGCGCATTTGTACCAGACACTCTAACCTTGCACCTGTCCAAAGAGGGTGATTTCCCTGTCAGTGTCAGTCTGTTTTTCAGAGAGAGACATGCTGAAGTTGTAGAGTGGCTGAGCTTAGCAGTTGCTGCTACACGAGAAGACAAGGAGATTTCTATCTGTTTTAAGTTTAAAGATTATGCACTGGTGCATTTGGCAGCTAAAACTTCCAAAACTTTTCAAAGATAAAATGCAGCATTCTGGTTCATTTTTGAAGGTATAGCTGGAAAATAAATAGTTGTTATGGAAATGCTTTTACTTGTATCAGGGCTGGAGAAAAATATGATATATTAGGAGGCAGAAAGGGGAGGATCTCTCCCCCCCCCCCCCCCCCCCCCCCCCCCCCCCCCGGAAAACAACAAATCTCCATCTTGAAGCAGGGGCGGCGTTGCAGATGTGATACTTGTATGTATTAAGTAGTAGTTACCAGCATGTTAAAGATTATACTTATGTAGATAAATACATGTACTGTGCAAACTTAGTTTTTTTGTTTGATCAATTATAAATAGAGCTTTCAATTGTGCAATGGAAAGCCTCACATTTTCTGCATACTTAAAGACCATTTATCCATGTAAAAAATATGTGATTGCAGTTTCTCATATGGGAGAACAATCAAACATTGTTGCTTCATATGTTGATCTGTCTTGGTGTAAAAAAGAAGGCTATATTAATGACACTGGACCCATTTCTGATGGGTAAGTTACATGCCAGTACATCAGTGTCAGGTACCTCCAGGTTAAAAATAAAGTTTCATGTATTAGCAGTGACATACATGATTTTCTTGCCAAATCTTGAAAGACTGCCAGGACTAACTGCATGCTTAGTGTAAGATTTCCTGATGAAAGCGTTTTCATAAGTTAACATTTTCCAACTCAAATGGCCAAAAAGTCCCCAGATGTGACTTGTCATCCACCTTGATCTTTTTCCTGAACTTTCTTGTAAATAGAAAATATTTTGAAAGAGAAATCTAGATAAGACCTATCATGATTACCGTCCCCAGATCAACAGCTTTCCTTGATATGGGATGGTGTCCAGCCTGTGCCAAGGAAAGTTGTTGACTCAGTCTTGTTCTTACCAGGAAAGGGTGTGGTGATGTTTATAGTCAACTTGTGTGTGAATTGTAAAGGAAATGAACTGATGTTGATTGGATTGCAGGATGTATGGGGGATACACACTTTTACTTCCGAATTCGCCAGTCACCAGGCAGAAGGTCCCCACCTCCACTGCATTCTGAGTATGATCGCAACTGTCCCACTGCCCTTCAGGTATGATATGTTGATTGTGCACCTGTTCGTACCCACCACTGACTTCCGTGGAGTCACAGTGAAAGGCTTTCCCAGTGTACAACATGTCTGTGTGGTGGCCATGCTTTGTCGCTATGGTTTTGACAGCTCATTTAGTGGTCACTTTGACCAGATGGTCACATAGTGTATGTGATGCATCATAGAATATAATATATTCATGAAAATAACAAGCATAAAATATTAATATCATGATTGAGTTTATCAAAATAACATTTACATGAACAAAATAAATACTTGTTTAAACTTTTGATTAAAATATAAGGCCATTAACATATCAAGATCGTAGAATAAGGTCATGGTCTGGTGGGACAACAGGCATATCACATGATGCAATGACAAGATACTGAACATAAAAGCTTATTGAACATCACACAGATTGGAAAAGATTTGGTTTAAGTAGTAGAAAGAAAAAAGTTGGGTGGTTTCCTGATATTGTTCCAAAATGTAGTTTCAGGAGTTTACTACTTTCTACATTTTCCTTGTTCCTGGGGTCAAGGTAATATGTAATCCCACTTTCTCTGTCTCTGCAGAGTGAACATGGTTATTATTATGGCTATGTCTACTTCCGACAAACCAAAGACAAGTCAATCCGAAGAGGTTACTTTCAAAAGGTGAGGTTTCATTAATATCTTCATATTTGAGCTTTGAATGATCAACAAGGACCTTTTGAATCAATAAGGACTTTGAATGATCAACAAGGACCTTTTTGAATCAGTAAAAACTGAATGATCAACAAGGACCTTTTGAATCAATAAAGACTTTGAATGATCAACAAGGACACTTTGAATCAATAAAGACTTTGAATGATCAACAAGGACCTTTTGAATCAATAAAGACCTTGAATGATCAACAAGGACCTTTTGAATCAATAAATACTCTGAATGATCTACAAGGACCTTTTGAATCAATAAAGACCTTGAATGATCAACAAGGACCTTTTGAATCAATAAAGACCTTGTGAATCAATAAAGCCAATGAAGGTAAAATGAGGTTTTTTGTTTTTCTTTCTTTTGTGTGTGTGGGAGGGGGGGGGAGAGAGAGAGAGAAAAAAAAAGTCCTTTTATAGATATTTCTTGCTGACAAGATTATGATAGAATTCAGTAAACCTGGACTCGGGCCCATCATTAGTTATTGGCAAACAATGGTGAGATGTGGATGAAGATATTTACTGTTTGGTAGCTAAATTTGATTTCCTGTTTTATTTGTTTCACGTACCCCTGCATCTTGATAATTGAAAAGAAGAAATGGATTTTATCTAATGAAGTACCATTTTGGCCAATGGTGCAGTCAGCTTGCAGTTTCATCAGTAATGTTCTATTCATGTGGTTTCAGTCTGTGGTGCTTATCTCAAAGCTTCCCTTTATCAACCTGTTCTCACATCTGGTGGGCATCGTGGCTCCAGAGTACTTTGAGAATGGAGAACCTTGTCTAGAAGCAGGTAGGTATGCCATGGCTAGGTACCAAGGCTAACTTCATTTTTTCTGACTAATACATATGGAGTATTAGATGGTGCAAAATCTTTTTTGTAGTTAAGTTAAGCATTTGGATAAATGATAAATACCGTACATGTATTATCCCCCTTTGAGCATCCCCTCCATTTTTCTAGCTCAAAAGGCTCCAGAGTATTGGAGTATAATATGTAATTGATGATTTACCAGTTGATACTGCAAAATGTTCCGAATATTAGGTCTACTATTGGGGGTAGCTTCAGTTAAATTCCCAAGTGTTTAAAAGGAATAATATGATAAATACAAAGTTTAAAGAAAGGGATATCATTATACTGCTCTGTTCATTCAGGGGACATTCTAGTTCAGTATTTTTACTTCTGTGATGAAATTCAAAATATCAGCAGTAGACCTCACAAGATGTATCTCTGTTATAGCCTGTCATGACGTGGACCAGTGGAGCCCGCCGATACCTGGGGAGACCGTCAACTTACCTATTATGGGCACCGTCATACAGGTATGCCTTCAGACAGCATCTCCCTATGTTTTTTCACCATCATTTGATAGAACTCATCAGCAGTCCCAAGAGTGTAAAACAATGCTCCCTGTCTGTGACAAGGCAGTATAAAAAGGCTCTTCACTGGAGGCTCTTCTTAAGGTGGCGTCAGCAAAGCTATGCGTTTATAGAAATGTGGTCTTCAACCCGATCTTGTGCCTTGGTTTTTACTTGTGGACCCATAAAAATATACAGAACTGTATATATTTATTTTGCTCAAGATGTGTACATTATATTTACATAAAAAAATAATGTTAGAATGTGTTATTATGGCAAAAATGGAGTTTTGCAGAAGGGTGTAAGTTTGCAATTTGTTGCAGCTGACAGAAAAAATATCAAACTTAAGTGCCTCAAAGTTTGCAAATTAAACTTTTCAGACATGCCCAGGGAAGGTTTGCTCATTTTTTCCATAAAGGTTACAGTAGAATTTGAACTGAACACTCAAAGTGGTTATCACAGTGGTTAATAACTTCTAAAGTTTAGGGTCCAAATATACATATAAAGAAACAAAATATAAAAAAAAAAAGAAAAAAATCCAGAAGATCTTCTCTAAGTTAAAAACTCTTAGCTCCACAAAACATTTCATTTTATGAAAATCAAATCAATCATTATTGAGAATTCTTCAATCAAAATTGGTCAAGTCAGGGCAAAAACTGATCCTAAGAAAACCGCAATAACATCACTCACATCTCATGACATAAACCATTGTTAATCAAGTTCTCAGTACAGGTCTTTGAGCTTTATTGTGACAGAAGCATACTCATATAGCTGTCCCTTTGATGTGTTTTCTTCAGATTCAAGAGTTGGAAATCTTATAAAAATTGATTGTCCTTGACGTGAATGCCCTCTGATGTGAGCCACTCTGTGGTTTCTTTGTGTGGTTTCACAGCGTTCCACAAGAAAGAGGTGGGATGACAAAGTTGGAGTGTTGCAAAGAAAGCAACCCAGAGGCTCAATGTAACCAGCACAATAGCAGTGACTGAATGGATAATTGTGCCCATTGTTCTGTCTCCACAGCCTGTGTGGGCCACAGTGGGACTGTTCTGTCTCCCAGGCTTCTGGCCTATTGTTCTCCTCAGCCAATGAGCAGCTTGACCAAATTTCATTGGGCCTAGACCTGTGTTTGACTGACAGCACATGGTGTTGCAGGGTCATGTGGACCCTTGACTATAAGGTTATATTTTTTGCGCTCAGTTTTCACCTTTACATAATACTTTTTTTTTCAGTTTGTTTTCTCATTTGGCATGCAGATGACCACTATAGCTCTCCAAACATACAAAATATTAATTTGGTGCAGATGATGATTTTTATGAAAAATAGCTTTGCTGATGCAACCTTAACACCCTGGTATATATTAAAATCACATAAGAATTTTTTGAAGCCTTGTAGTGATGAGATGAGGATTTATTGGTGGCCTTATTAACTTGTGCATTTTGATACTATGCAAAGCTACAGTCATCTCTGGTCAATACTTATTTGAATCCTACACAGCCATCTTTGCGGTCTCGACTTTACTCAAGTGGAGTGGGGATGGCACAGAGCTTGGTCTGCTCTGAATGCGACACAGTGCTAAGATTGACTCATGGGCTGGCCACAGTTGTACTTCGTGTGCTGCTGTGTGGGTATGCTGGCTTTGGTAGGGAGCTGATTGGCTACTGGTTTGCAGGCTTGCGGGTCAGTGTCATCATGGCCCTGCTGCCCGGGCTGCCCCACTCATGTACCGTGCTGTTCAGGCCGAGCCGTGGGTGGTGTCACATGCCTAGCTTCTCGTGAAGGACACTACGATACTTCTCACTTGGTCTAAGCATCGTGCTGCCCAAGAGTTTTATCAATTTGACTTTTTGGCTGTTTGATGTTTTGGGGACTTTGGTCATTGTATTCTGAGCAGTATAATTTGCTTTGTTTCATTATGATTTCTGTTATATGTATCGATAGTCTTGGATGTATTAAGTGGCTCAAGAAAAACAGCTATATGCTCAGGAACAAACTTCCTGCTGTCGTCCCCCTGGTGCATGTCTCAGCATGGCAGCTGTCCAGGTAGGGCGGCAGGGCAGGGACCCAATCAACTGACCATGGCCGCTGCGGTGTCCTGCTGGGGTCATGGCTTTGCTGTCCTGGGGCAGAACCGACAGTGTCTAGGATTGCCATGTTTTATGTACATGTATACTTTTGCGTGCTTGCAGGGGTTTCAATAAATAAATAGATATCCCTTGATCAAATCATGTTTACCAATGTATATTTGAATTAAAACTTTTGGAAAAATGCTTGATTTACATTTGGTGGCTAAGACTGATAAGAGCACTTTATCAAGCAGTTCATGGCTCACATAGATTTTCTGCCCAAAGTATTGTCTGCTCATGGATTGATGGCATTTTGTGACATGTACTAGATATTCTTCTTTGTTTGCATAGGTGAGGGTTCCCAGTAGAACAGACAAACTCATTGGAATCTCACAAGTGAGGAACCAAAATCTGGTGAGTGGGTACATGTATGTAATTACTGTGTATAAGTATATGAGAAGAGATAATTAAACATGACAGGCCTTAAAGTTGGCTTGTCTGGTTTCTTGGGATAAGTGAAAATCAATTTTGGATGGCTTTTTCCTTCAACAGTACTTGCACTGTTAGGACAACTATTTTTTTGTAAGTTAATCTTGCAAAAATTGAGCAAAGCTCCCCTACAAGTCTGTACAAAGCTGGGATGCTAATCTGTTGCAATGACATTGTTCTCACAGTGGCAGCATCAGGGACACCGATAGCTGTTGCTAACTTTTTGCACTAACAATTGATCTACAGTGGTACCTCTTTTGAGAGACTGCCCCTACAGTGGGTCAAAATGTGGTCTCTCAAAACAGGTAGTCTTTCATTAGAGGTACAACAACATGGAAAAGATAGTGCAGTATTTTGAGAGAATGGTCTTAAAAAGATATGCGGTCTTTCATTAGAGGGGTCTCTCAAGAGAGGTACCACTGTAGTTGGAAAACTAAACAGAAAGATGACAATCAGATATCATGGCTCCCCACAAAATCACAATTGATGTGCGACATGTGACCTGCAGTGATCATCCCCGTATCTACTCGTGGAAAATAAATTAAATATCAAAATACTATCTTTGAATCGTGGTTTATCAGGACTGATGTGAGGCATGTGGTTTTCCACACTGACAGAAAACAGCTGGTTGGGCTTGCACTCGATATTTTATTTTGTTAGCCAACTTGGCTAAAATTGCTTAAATTTTATTAGCCAAAGGCAGCTCTTATCTTCACTTTTTCATCCAACGTGTGGCAGTTCAATGATAGAACAGTGAAACCGATTTTGAGGCTACAGAGTCACAAAAATTTCTTTAGGCAGTTTGGTAGAGGGTTGTAAGTTCTTCATGCCAAATTCACATGCATTAGCACATGGCATAGGGCTAGCACCAGATTAGGATGGAGTTCATAATTTGAAATGGAGTCTTTATTGAGACATAAAAAGATTATCAATTTGGACGGAAGTCCATGTGAGACAAATCCAGTGTACATGTTGCAAACATGTCTCTTAATACAGGGTGGTAGGTAGACCAGTCATCTTTCCAAACTCAACGCTGTTTTTGCACACCTCAAAATACAACCAAGAGCATCTGTAGATGTGGTTCATGTTTCAGGGTGATTGCACAAACAGGAAGTTAGATTTGACTAATTAACTGTCTGTGTTGCCATGGAAACATCATTGAAGCCAAAGTAGATGAAACCAATGCATGTGAAATGTAACATTTTGCGTGTTGTGTGGTTTGTGAAGCTTGATTATTATGTTAGGTAGGTTTGAAGGCAACTGTTACAGATCTCCATTGACTGCACCAGTGTTGGGAGGGTTGGGAAGGGGTTTCAGCAGTGTGGTATATTGTCAGAGCACAAGATATGATGAACTTTTATATTTAATCTGAGCTAATGGTCTGGTTACCTTTAGGCCTAAAGCCACATTACCATGCAGAGTTTTAAATAAGTAATTTAATTTCTGTTCATAATAGGCTTTGGTTTAGGAAAAAAAAAATAATGCAAAATGCCCTTGGTAACTGTTGTCATTTTGTTCCATCTTATAATCTGTATATTTATCTTATGTTAGTTACCCTTTATAATGGCCTCATTTGAAGAGAAATAGTTTAAAATATCATGCTAACTACTGTGATTTCTATATGTTTCAGCCTCAGATACCAGCCAACAATATTCTACCCAGTTTACATGAGGTAGACATTTACAGGTGAGTCAGTTGCGGAGTGTTTTGTAAAGTATGTTGCGTGAACCCAGACTCAATAGAAATATATCACATGTACAGTGAAACCTCTCCTGGCAGACTACCATGGGGCCTAGACATAGACTTCAAATAGCAGAATAGTAAATGTCAGAAAATACGAAAAAGTGTGGACAAGAAGTGAAAAAAAGGACATTGGTCAATTTGTACAGAAAACACGGACAAACAAAATCAGAGTAGCAGATGGGAGTATTTAATGCAGTCACTCCAGTACAAAAAATGTAAACATGAAATATCAATAATATTTTGACAGATAGAACACCTGCCTTACTTGATTAAAAGGCTCATTAACCCGTGAATAACTGGTACCAAATGTGCATTACATTTCATTACATGAAAATATAATGACAAATATAAATTTTGATATAGCTGCTTGACTGGCATTATACTTGTATAATGACAAATATAATTTATGATATAGCTTTACTGGCATTATTTTCCTCTAATGACACTATAATTTATGATATAGCTCTTTCACTGGCATTATTCTCCTCTTATGACAATATAATTTATGATATAGCTCCTTCACTAGCATTATTCTCCTCTTATGACAATATAATTTATGATATAGCTCTTTCACTAGCATTATTCTCCTCTAATGACAATATAATTTATGATATAGCTCTTTCACTGGCATTATTCTCCTCTAATGACAATATAATTTATGATATAGCTCTTTCACTAGCATTATTCTCCTCTTATGACAATATAATTTATGATATAGCTCTTTCACTAGCATTATTCTCCTCTTATGACAATATAATTTATGATATAGCTCTTTCACTGGCATTATACTCCTCTGATGACAATATAATTTATGATATAGCTCTTTCACAGGCATTATACTCCTCTGATGACAATATCAAGTGTACATGTATGATATGCTGTATAATTATAAATTTTCCCAAGGGATAAATGTTCCCAAATTTTCCCAAGTAGACCCTATTCAGGAATATTAAACTCGCAAAAATTATGGCAGATTAAGTCTAATAAAGTCACAGCACAAATACATCTTTTACATGGTACTTTAATTAAAATAGAACCCCACCCCCACCCCCCACCCACACACACACAAATGGGGAGGTCTTGTATGATTTATACTTTTTTATGGTGTCAATTCAGGAAAGTAAACCTGTGAAAATCCATACCTCTCAAGTCTGCCCCGTAAGGTGGGAGTCTCCCACTTTTTCACCCAATATTTTTTTATTCACGTGCAAAATTTTGCAAATTTGGGAGAATCTCCCCCATGAAAATTGAGTATTTTCTGTTAAATTCTTTGTTAAAATACAAATCTTCCCCCGTGGGTTTTTCAAATTTACAAAAATCTCCTTATTTTGAGGTGTGGAATGTTGGCAGGTATGAAAATCTCTTTTGAGGCTAATGCGGGAAATTTTATGCTTGGGAATACAAATGATTGTACAGTAGCTCTTTGGCTGGTTTTACATGTATACTCCTCTAATGACAAATGTAATTTATAATATAGTTCTGTGGCTGGCATTACGCGCCTCTAATGACAAGTGTACATGTATGATATATCTGTGCCTACCATTATATGCCCCTAATGACAAGTGCAAATTTATAATAAAGCTTTTTGGCTGGCTTTGGATTTCTGTTATGACTAATGTAGAGTGACAATCTTTCAGCATACACTCTGTATATTTATGTCTGCAGACAATATGTACAGCATGAATCTTTACTTGACAAATCCATGTTGGTAGACTATATATATTTTACATTTTTTAAGTCCCAGATTGTGATGACTTATGCTGTGTAACAGAACTGGTAAGACTTCTATAAGATTTTGTGAATTTGCTCACATTAATTTTCCTCAGTGTATATACATGTACACTTTATTTGCTTTAAATTGGTGCCTCAACAGTGCTGTACAGTGTATATATTCCACTTCCAGTGCATTTGTGCCTATCTTACCTCACATACAGATGTTATGGGAGTTAGTACTTACTGGAGAGGTGAGATTTTTATTGCATTTTATGTTTACAAATTTGTAGAGGTGCATAGTTAGTCTGGCCAATATAACAAAAGCGTTGTTCAGGGCTTCATAAAATTATTCTTGCTAACAGCATTGCTACCCATGATGCCGGGTTGGTTTTTTTTTGACATTTTTTGAGCCATTATGTGTTTGATTTGTTTTAAAGTAAAGACACTGGAATGCTTGTCTCTCACTGTTATGTACAATGAATGTTGATACATCTGACAACTCAAAATTTGTACTCCCGTGATTGCAATAAATCTTGTTCAGATATGAAATAATGTTCGTAGTTTAATGGAATATTTAAGGACTCAGTCAGTGATAAGCATGAGACAGACACGTTGTAGTAAAGATTGCCAGCTTTCTTGCATTTGCACTCTTAATTTTCTGTTACCCAACTATGTGTAGAAATCATGTAATTTATACTACTCAAACAATATGAATGAATATCTGCATTACTAATTTACTAGTGTCTGATGGTCACCTAGTCCAGGTTTTTTGTTTTTTTTTAAATTTATTTTTGTAAATTTGTTATTGTGTTGCAGCCCATCGTGGTCATGGCCGCGTCCCCCACCACTTGTGCCAGTACAGTACAAGCTCTTGTCAGGTTAGTCCGCAGCCACAGTGTATACGAGTATTGTGTACATCTACTGCAAACGCAAAAAAATAAACAAATATTAAGGACAGGACATACAATGCAACAATATCTTCAACCATCCATAAATCAGAATGCATTGCCTGTAACATGCTGAGCCATTTATGCATGCATTTTTTATGTCCCACAGAACATGCACATCGCAGCCAAGTGATTCATCATGTAATAGTTTAAGAAACTGTCCATACAATGGTTCAAAACACAGACCTTATAAAATACAAAATGACTCCTAAAGCACTGGACAGAAAATCTTAATTTAACTATTATTTTGCAGTCAACCTGTTGTCTGAGAAAACAGTGAGATTCAGCAGTTTTGTTCATAAAATAATAAATGACTCACAAACTATTGGACAGAAAATATTAGTTTATATTTTATTTTGAACTCAACCTGTTGTCTGAGAAAAAGTAAGGTTAAGTTTTGCTTATATATCTGAGGCTTTATATGCAGGGGAAAAAACAACACTATGCACATGTGAGGGCATCTGCCTGTCTGGCAAATAAGGAAAGCAAGCACAGCCTTCTTGTATATGCTAACAGGGTTTGGTAAGCAAAAATCAAGATAGGTATCGGAAGCCTCTCCTATTATGAATATATATGGATCAAATATAATTTGACAACCCATACAATGTTTACTCATTCCATACAAGTGCCTGATTTTTCAGCATATTTACCTAGATTTAAGACGAGCAATTGCGTATTTAAATTCTTCATGAAAAGATCTTTCATTCAAGTACCAACATGATTATAGTCTTAAGTCAGTGGTTCTGGCACTGCCTGTCACCATTGTATGGAATGAGTTAATATACAACTTGGATTACCAGATATTTACTCCCAATAAACAGCCAACTTACACATAATTGACTGCTTAGATGTGTCTTGATGTTACTGGACTGTATGAAGGTCACTTGTATTTTCAGCATGATCTGGCCTTTGAAGTATTGTACAGACTACAGGCCGTACTTCACCATACATGACAGTGAGTTCAAGGAGTACACCACCAGGACACAAGCACCGTATGTTGACATTTTAGCTGCCACTTGATCAAGCCATTCATGTCCATAAACCTTCTATTTATACCCACCCATGCCTATGTTCAGCATGGTCACCACTATTGGTTTAGATTATTTATGAAAATCGTGTTTAGTAGGCAAAATGGCTGCAGTGTTCTGTAATTTTCTTTGCCAAAGAGCAGTCTGGAGTATTATGTTATGCTGAACAAGACGCAGGAGTACAATGTACTTACGGGTCAAGTGTCGGCCAATCAGGGGGATTTCCCTCCCAGTTTTGGTTTTGCTTTATGGATATATTGACAATAAATATGCTATTTTGGACAATCTCTTCCATAAAACTCTTGTTTTCTTCATCCTGTAGTATGTTAATTAAATTTAAGATCTCCTCTGTGGTGGCAAAATATTTCCATATTTCTCAGCAAAAGATGTTGATAGGTAATTTAGAAGTATTTAATGTAGAACTGCTTTTAATGGAGACAGCCTCATTTTGGGGTGAGGGACAAGTGTCAAATTGAACCAAAGCATTGATTGCATTTTTTTTTTTTGTTGTTGCTCAGCTGGCATTTATCTTTTGTGAATTTCAGAGTTTTCAAAGATATTTGTAACTTATTATGTCTCCCGGTGGAAGCCAGGGGACATATTATTTAAGTGCCCGTTTCTTCCGCTTCTTCTTCTTCTTCTTGTCGTTGTTGTTGTTGTTGTTCATGTTCTTCAACACTTGGTTTCCGTGCAATAAGTCTTGAAGGACTTGACAGAATTTGATGAAACTTGGTTGGATTATGTATCTAGGCAAGACCTAGGTTGGGATTGTATTTGGGTGACCTTGACCTAATTTTCAAGGTCACAGGGTCACTTATGTGAAATTGGTTTCCGTTCAATAAGTCATGAAGAACTTGATGGAATTTGATGAAACTTGGTAGGATTATGTATCTTGGCAAGACCTAGGTTGGAATTGTATTTGGATGACCTTGAGCGAATTCTCAAGGTCACAGGGTCACTTATGTGAAATTGGTTTCCGTGCGATAAGTCATGAAGAACTTGATGGAATTTGATGAAACTTGGTAGGATTATGTATCCAGGCAAGACCTAGGTTGAGATTGTATTTGGGTGACCTTGACGTAATTTTCAAGGTCACAGGGTCACTTATGTGAAATTGGTTTCCGTTCGATAAGTCATGAAGAACTTCATGGAATTTGATGAAACTTGGTAGGATTATGTATCTTGGCAAGACCTAGGTTGGGATTGTATTTGGATGACCTTGAGCGAATTCTCAAGGTCACAGGGTCACTTATGTGAAATTGGTTTCCGTGCGATAAGGCTTGAAGAACTTGATGGAATTTGATGTAACTTGGTAGAATTATGTATCTAGGCAAGACCTAGGTTGGGATTGTATTTGGGTGACCTTGACCTAATTTCAAGGTCACAGGGTCACTTATGTGAAATTGGTTTCCGTTCGATAAGTCTTGAAGAACGTGATAGAATTTGATGAAACTTGGTAGGATTATGTATCTAGGCAAGACCTAGGTTGGGATTGTATTTGGATGACCTTGAGCGAATTCTCAAGGTCACAGGGTCACTTATGTGAAATTGGTTTCCGTTCGATAAGTCATGAAGAACAGGATGGAATTTGATGAAACTTGGTAGGATTATGTATCAAGGTAAGACTAAGATTGGGATTGTATTTGGATGACCTTGACCTAATTTTCAAGGTCACAGGGTCATTTATGTGAAATTGGTTTCTCTGCAATAAGTCTTGAAGAACTTGATGAAAATTGCTAGAGTAATGTATCTAGGTGAGAGCGAAAATAGGATTGTAATTTTCAAGCAAACTTGGTCATTTGTAATTTGTTATCACCTGTAGCTTATTCAGAGACATAAGTGTTCCACCGGGAGACATTTGATTTTCTATTGGAAAATCAGTCTGTTCTAGTTTGTTATGTGTTCCCAGTGATGTATGATTTTGTGACAGGTAATTTTTGCTTTTTTTTTTTTTTTTTTTTTTTTTTTTTTTAAATTTTAAAGGAGGGAAATGTGGAGGGATGTTATTCAAAGTACACAATTCGAATTTGTAACAAAGTCAATGTCATGTGTTGCTTTTTACAGACCTGCTGTGATCCTGGGTGTAACAAACCCATTCTTTGCCAAAACCTTACAGCACTGGCCACATATCATTAGGATAGGAGAGATGGCAGAAGGTGAGGTCGCATACTTAGCAAGGATGAACCATTGTGAATTTAGCATCTGCCAATGAATGTTAGACCAAGTATCAGTGCACAGGAAAGAAGCTGTAGTGAAATTAGCTTTTATTACCAGCATATGAACAGACTGCTCTGACCATTAGCCAAAAGCTAATGTTTCTTGAATTTGGCTGAAGAAATGTGCAATTGGCTAAAATATTTTAAGATGAGTTATTAATGGGCAGCAAAAGCATCTTGGTAATTGTGGCAATAGTTCCAATTTTGGCTACAAATTTTTTATGTCTAGGTGTGTCCCAGTTGATGGTTAATTAGTATAAGTGCACACATAGGAAGGAAGTGATCATGTGTGCGGATTGCCCCAGACCTGCATGTAGTTGTGGCGTTGTGTGCTGTATCTTGCAGACAAATCAGTAGATTGTGTGTTTTTTGTGGACTGTTGTTACATCATCGTACAATTTAACTAATTTGGTGCATTACATTTCACATTTTAGTCATATAGCTACCAGACACTTCATGTGTACAGAAATTGCCTTCAATTTAAAACTTTTTTGACCCACGGAAAATTTATCTTCAAGGTGAAGTTATAAATCATGTTCATAGCAAAACATATATATTGCTTTACAATAAGTTACAGATCTTGCTGTTAAATTGGCACAAACATAGAATTTCTGTAGTTTTCGTGAAATTTAAAGGAAAAATAAAAATAGACAAATTAAGACTGATGATGTCAGTTTTTGGGTGGAACGTGGTATAAAAGTTTGTTATTTGACAGTAGAGTGTTTTTGTTGTGTTCTCTTGTGATGTCATACAACAATCCAAGCATTTTTCACAGCATGTACAAAATGTAGTAAATTGTAAAGTTTGTGCTGAAAGTACACAAGAATTTAATCATTATATCCATGTGTTTCAATTAGATTTAATATCACATAAGTTTTGAACATATTTCCTTCACAAATAACTATGAATAACAACCAACACACTTTGTACCAGAAATTGCTGTCTTTTCACTGTGTATGTTGACCTGTTGTCAGTTGTAATTTCCTCTTTCTTTCACAGTTGGCTCTAAAAGCTTCAACAAACTCAAGAAAGGTGGGAACCTAAGAACATTAGATTCTAAGCCAGGTGTGTGGCTTTCTGCTTCATTATGCACCTCCCTCTCCACTAATACTGTCTTCTTTTAACCTTATGAGATATTCCTGTCTGTGTCAGCCTATGTGCTGCCATCTGTCTTTAAATGTACCACTGTCTGCCTATGGACTACTGTCTTGGTCAGCCTATGTGCTAGTCTGGTGAGTCTTTGTACTCCTGTCTGTGTACTGCCTGACTGTATCAGTCTATGTACTCCTGTCTGTGTCAGTCTATGTACTCCCATCTGTCTGTGTCAGTCTCTGTACTGCTGTCTCTCTGTATATGTAACGTACTCCTGTCTGTCTGTGTCAGTCTATGCACTCCCATCTGTCTGTCAGTCTCTGTACTCCTGTCTCTGTCAGTCTAAGTACTCCTTTCTGTGTCAGCCTATACACTCCCATCTGTCTATGTCAGTCTCTGTACTCCTGTCTGTCTGTGTCAGTCTATGCACTCCCATCTGTCTGTCAGTCTCTGTACTGCTGTCTCTGTCAGTCTATGCACTCATATCTGTCTGTGTCAGTATATGTACTACTGTCTGTCTGTGTCAGTCTATGTTCTCCTGTCTGTGTCAGTCTATGCACTCCTATCTGTCTGTGTCAGTCTCTGTACTCCTGTCTGTCTGTGTCAGTCTATGTACTCTTGTCTGTGTCAGTCTGTATTCCTATCTCTGTGTGTCAGCCTATGTACTCCTGTCTATGTCAGTCTATGGACTCCAATCTGTCAGTCTATGCACTCATATCTGTCTTTCTCAGTCTCTGTGCTCCTGTATGTTTCAGTCTATGCACTCCCATCTGTCTGTGTCAGTCTATGCTCGCCCATCTGTCTGTGTGAGTCTCGGTACTCCTGTCTCTGTCAGTCTATGTACTCCTGTCTGTCTTTGTCAGCCTTTGCACTTTTGTCTGTGTCAGTCTGTGTACTTCTTCCTGTCTGTGCTCCTTTCTGTCTGTGTCGGTCTATGTACTCCTTCCTGTCTCAATCAATGTACTCCTGTCCGTCTATGTCAGTCAGTGTACTCCTGTGTCCATCAGTGTACTGCACTGTCTGTGTCAGTCTATGTACTCCTGTCTGTGTCAGTCAGTGTACTCCTTTCTGTCTGTGTCAGTGTTTGTACTCCTGTCTATGTCAGTCTTTGTACTCAAGTCTGTCCGTGCCATTCTATGTACGCTTGTCTGTCTTTGTCAGTCAATGTAAATTGTTTGGTCTGTCTGTGTCAGTCTGTACTTCTTTCTGTCTGTGTCAGTCTATGTACTCCTGTCTGTTTCAGTCTATGGACTCCTGTCTGTGTCAGTCTATGTACTCCTGTCTGTCAGTTTATGTACTCCTGCCTGTCTGTACTCTGTCTGTGTCAGTCTATATATTCTTGTCTGTGTCAGTCAGTGTACTCCTTTCTGTCTATGTCAGTCTTTGTACTCAAGTCTGTCCGTGCCATTCTATGTACTCTTGTCTGTCTTTGTCAGTCAATGTACTGCTGTCTGTCTTTGTCACCTCCTCTTGTACATGTCCAGGCTGAGTAAGCTGCACTGCTCTGTAGTTAGACTGGTATATGTCTAAGTGAACTGTTAACCTTCAGGGACCTAACACTGATATATCTGCATGCTACTTTTTCGCTTTACAATTTAACACAAATAAGCCAGTATCATAGATGTTGTCTCTTTCTTTTGCTTGTCAAAAATAATACAGGCAATTACGGGATAGCTTTCCATGTGCAGTGTGCATGGAGTGCATTAAGGAGAGCATGTGACTCAATCCTTGGACAATCAAAATTGTTATGTCTGTGTAGTTTCAGTGATATTTAATTGTGGATAATTGGAACAATTGCAGTTTTGTTTGACATGAAACAGCTTAGTATGTCAGCTATTTCAGAAAGGTTCTTGTATTGAAAGCAAACTGATAACTGTAATGTAAATTGTAGGCAGGCAATAACCAAACAAGTTACAGAGGCATGTAACCATGGTTACAGTGCACTTGGTATAGAGACTTAAACAGGCATTTGTGAACAGGTCTGGGTGTTTCATACAAATACTTGCTAGTTTAACATGAAATATTCTGCTTTGTAGCACAATTGTATTTGTGACACATTTTGCAGTTGTAACAAACATGAATCCTACATATTGTTTTTGTTTGTTTGTTTGTTTTTTGCACCTTTGTAAGTACTTTCTGCTGCCGTAGCTGTAGCAGCGTGGAGTATGAGAGTGTTAAACCGGTCAGTTGCCTGTGGCTATGTTGAGTGGGAGTGTGTTAAGCCTATCAGTTTTACCTGTGGCCTGTTGCACACATTTCATTGTCTTCCAAATTGCTCAAATGCAAGCCTCAATCTGTATCATCACATAAAGGCTGGTAAAGTTAGTATTTTGGTGCCCAGCAGTTTTGTGGGGAAAAATTCTAATAAGCAACTAAAAACCTCAATACATTCTGGAATTGTCTTTTTACTGGAAATGTTGCAAGTTTGTGGCAAAGTGTGATACCGAAACTTTTAATTTGCCACCTGTTGGAAGTGAACAAAACTGTAATTACCAGCAGAAGACTTTCACCTCATGCTTGGTTGAAAATCCAGAACCTTCCAACCTGCCAGTATCACAGCTGAGTTTCATGGCATCCAGTGCAGGACTGAATTCCGTGTCGGCTGATTGAGGATTCTGTTAGTTGGGAACATTTTGGACAAATTTTAATTGCAACTCTACCTCAGTATGGAGGAGCTGTGACTAATGGTGCCCGTCTTACTTTGTCATGCCTTAACCTTGAAATGTTGTTCACATTCAGTTCACTGTTTTCCTGGTACAGGATGTACATACATCGATTAACTTACCTCTTGCATGAGCAACTAAAGCGCTCAGACTATCAAGGGCCTGTGGGGCATTGCAGACCACCGGCTCTGTTTTGTATTCTTCACTTACCTCTCTCTGGATTTTTGCCGAGTGCCGCAACACTGTTGTAAAATGTGAATGCCTGTTAACTCTTTTAGTGCCAAATTTTGGACTGAGTCAACAGCTTTTTTTGGCATGCATTGGGCACAATGCACCCATTGTGCGCCAAAAAAGCTGTTGACATGGGGTTTTCTCTCTGGAACTATAGGCATATAGGCACTTGAATGAAAGGTCTTTTTACGAGGAATACGAATCTGGGATCCTAATGATAATTCAGACTTGTGCGACTTAAGTAGATCGACTTTAGAAATGATTGGTACTGAAAGAGTTAAACCATGCCAGACAAGCTGTTTAAAGACCTTGCTTGGTACTCTTAGTATCCTGTGGCAAGTGATGCTGCTAGACTAGCCACAGCAGCCACTTCCTGGTCACAATACGACTGAGTCAGTGGCTGCCTGGCTGTGGCTCATGCCCAAACCGTGCTGCGGACAGCTGTGGACATTGGGCTTGCTTTAAACATATTTTATTCAACTAAAGTACATTGTTCTTTTTACAAACATAAATTTAACGATTGGGAAAGAGGGCTCAGCCCTATATTAATCCCGCTTGTGAGAAAAGACAAGTATGGACAGGACAGCGCAAGACGTAGTGGACATTGGGCTTGTCAACCTGTTAGACCTTACATGTATTTACTATTCTCAGAAAAAAAATGTGTTCTATTTTTCTTGAAATTGGCATAAAAACGTTAAAGCAGACAACAATTTATATCTGTGTATTTTTGGGGATTAACTAGAAAATTGTCGATTAGACATGGTGGTACATGAATTAATTCATTCTATACTATGGTCACAGGTCTTGGTCAGTGGTTGTGGCACTGCCTGGCAAGTCATGCTGCAGCGGCCCTTGTGGCAGCTGCAGCATGACTTGCCAGGCAGTGCCAGAACCACTGACTTACGACTAGAGGCATGTTGGCTATATGCATGTTAGTACTTGAATGAAAGCTCTTTTCATGAAGAATTTAAATATGCAATTGTCTTAAATGTAGGTAAATATACGGAAAAATCAGGGACTGGTATGGGATGAGTTAAAAAGTCCCATTGCAGGGAATTTCAATATTCAAAACCAACCCATGTATGATCAGGTGATGTATATGAGAAATTCAGTTACTAACCATAGAAAAATTAACCAATCACTGGCATATATTTAAATGAGAAGACATTTGATACTGACACATGAGACTGATCTATGCATGCAATATGAGTAGTATTATCATGCAAGGTGCATGTGACACTTATCATCTAAGCGTAAGCTATTGTTTTCGAATGTTGAACTTGTCATTATGCTGACATATTTTCATATTTAAAGAGTTCTGTCTCCCCACGGACTGGGGCAGATGTAATGTATTTGTGCCCATTTTCTCCCCCTGGTCCTTTTTGGTAAAACTTGCATGCTATACATGGCCTGCCAGCAATCAAGAACAAGACAGGAATCTATCTTGATGTGTAATGAACATTCCCATAGGACTTTCTTATTCCATTTAATAATAATAATATGTTCGTAAATTATTTGATAGACATACTAAGACTTTCCATAACCTGGACAAGGAAGTAAAATACTTCCTAAAGGTCACATGGCCATAAATAAATAAATATATATATGTATATATATATGTATATACGTATATATATGTATGTATGTATGTATGTATATATATATATATATATATATGTGTGTGTGTGTGTATATATGTATATATATATATGTATATATATACATATATATATACATATACATATATATATATATATATATATATATATATATATATATATATATATATATATATATATATATATATATATATATACATACATACCTACATATGTATGTATATGATGTTGAGCTAACTCTGAAGTAAATATCATCTAACAAAACATGTTTTTTAAAAAGTATATCCCTCTGCCACACTCCCAACCTGTGTCTCCTTCAGTGACAAAACTGCTGCACAGGGAGACAATTGATTTTAACATTGCACAGTCAACGAAGTCTTCTTTAATATTATAAAAAGTATAAAAGAACAAAGGGAGATTTATGCTTTAATTATGAGGGCAAAAGATAAGAAGAACCTGTACAACAAAAGGAATACATATATAAACGGGAATTGCATATGTAAAGCAACAAACAATTGCATGCAATGTTGGACATGGTCTACACATTGTGTAGAATGACACTCATTTTCGTACAGACAGAATCACACAATGGATGTACTCTTCAGGTGTGTGGCAGTATCTACATACTTGTGTAGACCCTAGCTAGGCTGTACAGGTCAATCTTGGTTTCTTGTTAGGTCCATTTTTAGCTCTCTCCTTGCCAAGCAGGAATAAAGCCGATCTAGTTAAGTCAAACTAGTCTGAATTATCATAAGGACCCCGGATTTGTATTCCTCGTGAAAAGACTGTTCATTCAAGTACCAGCATCTCTATTGTTCCAGAGGGAATATCTAAAGTCAACAGCTTTTCTCAGTATGCATAGGGTGCAATGCGCCCAATGCAGGGTGAGAAAAGCTATTGACTCAGTCCAAAGTTGGCACTGAAAGAGTTAATACAATAAATGAAGGGTGGGTGAGCACAGCAAAAACTAGAGATGTGTAAATGCAACTGGTCATTAGAGGAAGCCTCTCCCTGCCTGCAATCCCATGGTCTGTGTTTGCACTGGTAAACTATAAGTCTAGGTCAGTGTCTAGAAGGGTCTCTTCATATTATAATGAGTAGTTAGTACGGAAAAAACAATGGGCAATGATCAAATAGCCATGTGATATACATACACATTTTATAGAGTGTTTGTTTGGGTTATTAGTGCTGATTTCTCCAGTGTGTTTTATGTGCCACTGATGTCTTTGTACCATAAATAGTGTTACTAATCTAAATGTAGAGACCCATGGTAAGTATCATACATTACTGTTCATCCAACAGAATGGTTTTATATCTGTCAGGGGAAGTGTTTGAAATTTATACACAAACTGTCATTTTAGAAACGATTGAAAAACATTCATAGTCAGAAAAGTCTTATGTACAGACAATATGCTCGGTAATACATGGATCTATACATGTACATCTATAGGTGTCTTGCATGTAACATCACAAAAATACTGAGTTGCTATTGGTGTTCCAAGTGTTTATATTCATGTGTGCCATACATGGAGGCAAGAAAGAGGTGCCCAGGTGGTTCCTAGGACCTGGTGTGGGACCATTGTAATGTACAATAAACAAGAGATCTTGGTCATTTTTAGCAAAGCTGACTTGAAGGTCAACTGTGCTTATGATATGGGTGATATATGTGTGTGTGTGTGTGTGTGTGTGTGTGTGTGTGTGTGTGTGTGTGTGTGTGTGTGTGTGTGTGTGTGTGTGTGTGTGTGTGTGTGTGTGTGTGTGTGTGTGTGTGTGTGTGTGTGTGTGTGTGTGTGTGTGTGTGTGTGTGTGTGTGTGTGTGTGTGTGTGTACATAGGTATGCATGTATGTATAGGAAGTTTTTTATTGATTTTTTGGGGTGTCTTTCCAAGCCATTAACTGGCAAGCAGTCTTTAAAAGGTACTGGTTGTGGCATGGTCTTTAGTGCAGGTAGTATTGTATATCCAGGGCTTAACATTGAAGTGTTTAACTTGTCCCATAGGATTTTTGGTCTCATTTTTGGACAAGTAACAGTAATTCCCAGACAGCACAGAAGTTTTACTTGTCATAACTAAATGCTTACTTGTACTGGATGAAAGGGGTTGCTGCACAATATTGGTACCACTACTATACAAAGTGCTGTAACACCATCAGTTGTAGGTACCTTTACAATATTGGTATCACTGCTAGACAAAGTACTGTAATACCATCAATTATAGGTACCTTGACAACATTCATACCACTGCTGTACAAAATACTGTGACGCATCATATAATTGTTATATTAAGGGATGGTTCAACATTTTCATCATTTTTGAATTAGTACTTACAGTACGCAAGGGGGGAGGGGGTTAAATGGGTCTGTACACTTTCACAGGATATGGAAAATGATGGTCAATTTTTGGCCTGTTTTGTGCAATTTTGCTATGATTTGGGGGGAAAATCATCATTTTTAAAGTACTAATTTGGAGGGAGGGAGGGGGTCATGAAATTTAGTACCCTAAGTACTAATTCAAAAATGATGATAATGTTGAACCATCCCTAAATATTTGTTCTAATCATATGTACTGCTAGTACAGAGATTCCCTTCTTGTAAGGCCCTCCTGAAGAGAGGCCACCCCCTCTACAAAGACCACTTGTCCGTGCAGCAGTGATGGCATTTTTATTATGCATATGTTTTCCCCTCAGGAGAGGCCACCCCTCTTATAAGGCCACAATCCTGGTGCATTTTGGGAGTCCTCATAAGAGGGGGACCATTGTAAGTGTAAGTGCGACGTTGAACATGGAACAGTTGCACACAACAATAGTACTGCTGCTATTCAAGGTCAGATCACATGAGAGCTATATGTATGCATGAAACAATACTGAACAACATAACTAACCAGGCTGTGTTATTGACAGGTGTGTACACAAGGTATAAACCTTACCTGAGCAAAGACAAGACCATCCTCAAACGCCTTGCTAAGGTGAGTCTCTCATTTGGATGCTGTGGAAACTTGCCTGCCTGGCCATCTGTTGAACACTTTTCCATATTGTGATAAAAACTGAGGCAGCAACAGTTTAGTCCATGGGGCATGATGAAAAATTGTTGACTGATTTTGTCTGAAGGTGTCTCTTTTGGACCACACTGCCAAAATCTTTCTTATCAGGGAAATCTGCAGATATGTTGCATTTGACACAGGATACCAACGGCCACGTTGGGAGAGAATGGGTTTGCAAAGTCCAGCAGTTTAAACATTTTTGTAAATAATGTAACATATTTTTGTAAATATCAGAACCTCCAGATTAGCATGGTAGATGATGTGTAAAAATCGGAAACAGTAATACATCAACATAGTTTTCAGTTAGATCAAAAACTTTTTTAAAAAATGTGGAAGACAGATAGGTAAAGTGTTAAGGCACCAATGGACCCTAATTGTGGGGAACTGAAGTAGTAATCCTTGTTTCTGTTTGACAGGGCATTCAAACCAGAAGACCCACAGAAGTACAGAATTGCATGCTACGCCGCCACCTACTAGAATTGACGCAAAGCTTCATGATCCCTTTGGTGAGTAATATTATCAGCCTCACAATACTGAGAAGGGTATCTTATGGACTGGAAGTAGCTGTATATTTGTGAAAGTACATGTAGATGTAAAGTAATGCCCAGTAAATCTTACATTTTTCATAGAAGTGCACCAACTATGATGAATGGTTTTCATCAGCATGTACATTATGTGCTCATTAAGCACAGGTAACATTCATGAGATTGTACATTGAGGGATAAATGTGCCATAAAAGTATATAAATTAACGGTCTTGGAGTGATCAACCCACAGATCCCTGAAACAGATGTATTGGCATGCAACTTTTTCCCATTAAAAATTACCCACGTGCCTGATGTCATCTGATTCTTTTTTTTTTTTTCACTCAGTGATAGCCAGCAGTCAACAGCTTTCCTTGACACACTCTTGAGTGGATTGTGCCCAAAGTACATTGAGGAAAACTGTTGACTGGGTCATTGCAGAAGGGGGGTAAGGGGGGGGTTCAGCACACTGGTACAGGTAATTATTTTTCTAGAGTACGTTGTACAGAAAATAAAAATCTTTCAAAATTTTGGATAGTTTCAAGTACGTGAAATAAGAGGGCTTCCAGTACGCCAGTACGGTAAATAAAAAGGCCCAGTACACCAGTATGGGAAACCCCTTGCCTACCCTCATTGCAGTGTCTATTTGATACAAGCAGGTAGGTATATCATTTGCATGGGCGGACAAAGAGTTTATAACTGATGACTCAAGGTGAATTTAGTAACAAATTAGTTTGCTTTTTTTTTTTTTCACATTTTGTTTGTTTGTTTTTTTTTTGTTTGTTGTCTTTGTGATCTTGGTATGATTTCCATCAGCAAAACATTTTTAACCTTTTACCCCTTAATGGAGCCAGAATCAGCTAGTCTGCTTCAACGTTTATTTTTTTCTTATGACTAATTTCAAAAGAAACCAAGAACACTTTGAGCGTATTGTAGTTGAGATCTATCGAGATAACTTGACCCAACCTTCCTTGGGATGGGTAGGGCACTGAACATCCAACCCACTCCAAGGAAACCTGTTGACTTAGTCATGGGGGGGTTAAAGATGTTGACCTCATCATGCTTGGTGCTAAGTGTCCACTGGTGCTCTGTTTCAGGAGCGATATGTTGCCAGCCTTATGCCTCTACAAAGAAATATATCGCCACATAAGGTAAGGCAGCACTGAAGTTTACACACCAATTTTTCTCCGTTTCAGTTTTTCTCAATTGGACATCTGAAGAGTCTGTGAAGACCAACTTCCACTATTTAAATGTCTGAATTAAAGACACACTGGACAAGTTGTACAAAGTACATGGAGTAAACAGTCTTTCGTCAGTCAACGATGCAGACTGGACAAACAAATGAAAGTCAGTTAATTCTTTCACATATCATGTGGCTACAAGGAAAGAGAAATAAAGCAGTTATCAATACAGACCTCCAAGTTACACCAAGTAATTTCATATTTGACTGATTGTTTTGTGTTTTTCTGTCTTAATCAGGGACCCCCAAGGTTAAAACCATTCAGTATAGAGGAGTTCTTAAAGACAGTTGAACACTCAGGTCCACAGCTGACATCAGGTCTCAAGGGTGACTGGATCAACCTGTACCGCAAGTTCTTCAAGAGTGCCAACTTTGAGGGTTGGTATCAGCACAGACAGGAGGAGGTCAGCCACAAACTTCAGGCCCTCCACATGGAAGCACTCTGCCAGGCGGTAAGTCAATGTACAGTGCTGACCCCTTGTGGCTACCATGGGCAATCCTGTCAGAAAGATGCACACTGTATTCGGGAGAAACAGGGCTCAGGATAAGAGTATTTGCCCAGTGTACAAAGTACAAATACACATTTACCTATTTAAATGCAATATGTATGATGCTCAAGGGTACCGTCCTAAAGACAGTATTATTTTATCATGAGGACCACCCTGATCTGAATTACCCCTGACAATGAGGAAATTATGGCATAATCATAAATTTTCTTAGTACACATTAGGCACAATGCACTCAAGAGTGTGTCAAGGAAATCTGTTAAAACAAGAGCCCAGAGTCTGCAGCCATGCGGTGTACAAGTTTAAGTGAATCAAATACAAGGAGAAGAGAAATCAGAACATTCTGGGAGCCCCCTGTTGTCTGCGGATGATGTGACTGCCAAATCATAATCTTTTAATGGATGCTCATGCAGATGTTTAGCAAAATTTGATAAGTCTTGATAGTTCTGATTGGTGTGGACCTACTTATAAAAAATGTGAAGCAAGACATGTTTACACTATTTTTATGTGAACCCTGGTGTGAAACCTCATTTTCTGTAATCATTGTCCTTGGTCAGTGTACTGTGCTGCCAGCTGGGGACAGTGTTGGGAAACTCATAAACATTATACTTGATATCGAACTACATTCTAGACTGGTAGTCTTTGCAGGCCTAAAATGAATGATCTGTTTTACAGGACTTGTTGGCCTGGATTCAGGACAAACAGGAAGTGGAAATCGTTGATCTGATATTGAGATTAAGAGAAAAACTGGTAAGTACTATCTATTTCACAAAAGAATACAGGATGTAGCCCAAATTATACATGCAACTATCCCCAGTCCGCATGGAGTTTTTATACTACAGATGTGAACTCATGTCAAAAGCTATTTAAGCTTCATGCTGATACATTGTTTACCAGTACTGATACATTGTATGTAAACATGTTTACGCTGATACATTGTTTACCAGTACATGTTGCTGATGCACTCAGTGCCAATACTTGTTGCTGATACATTGTGTATTTGACTCATTGCAGGTACATTGTGTATCACTACTTTCTGGTGATACAGTACTTGTTACAGATACTTTATTTATTAGAACTTGTTGCTGATATGTTGTGTGTATGTACTGTTACTGATACAGTAAATTTCAGTCCTGTTTACCTGATTGTCTATGTCTGATTAATTGTAAACTGGTACAAGCTGTCTAAAAACACATATACCAATACATGGTCTCTCAGGCAATTGACTTCTAAGTTGATACCTTATGGTATGTTTTGAGTGATCAGTTGTGTCGCCTGACTTGTGTCAGGGACATACAACAATGTTGCTGGTACGGTATTTGTTTCATATTTTGACTTGTATTTGATTGCAGACATTCGCCCACAGCAAGGAGATTCCAGTGAGTAATGAGATGGTACAGAAGTTACAGAGTCACTTGCAGACCATCATATCGTCACTGCCGGATGATCTGCAGGCAGTCCTTAACAGTAACTGACCCCTGCAGTTGACTGTATCAACCCCCACTGCCTTGAGGCTACACAAACAGCTGTAGACGCAGCCCCACATTTGACATGGAGCTACAGGAGATTCCAGCACAATCATAGGTCAGCTGCATCTGACCTAGTCATATGAGCTGGATCTTAGTGTTTGCAGATGGATACATCATGGACCGCTGCTGACTTGTATGAATGGGTTACAGTATTTGGTTCTTAAGGAAGCTTATTTTTGGTGCCATACTTTAGTTTAGTGCTGAATACTGCAGATGCAGATAGTTCCTTTTCAAATAGATGTGGTTACACCCAGGATCTTGTGATGACCTAGATGTGGTCACATCCTGGCTTTGTGATGAGCCAGATGTGGTTACATCCTGGCTTTGTGATGAGCCAGATGTGGTTATATCCTGGCATTTATGTCGAGCCGAAATGTGATTACACAATTTGGAACTTGTGATGAGTCAGATATGGATGCAGCCTTTCATTTTGTGACAACCTGAAGATACTTTTGCAGTTAAACTTGGTTCATTGTGGATGTGACCAACAGCACGGTATAGCTGCAGTCAAGCTTCAGCACAGACTGGATGAGCATTCAGGTACACTGGACCATTATACTTAACATGGATGCACACGACTGCATCAAACGTGTGCAGACAGGACATCAGTATTGTGTTTTGGTTTAAACTGGTACCATACTGCCTTATGGCAGCTGAGTGCAGCAAATAAACTGCATTTATGCTGCAAACCTGAACTGTGCAGCACAAATTGATTTACTATAACAAACGACCAGCAGAGGAAGGTTGAGTTTTTGGCTTCATTTTGCTCAATTAATTTACTGTAACAAACGACCAGCAGAGGAAGGTTGAGTTTTTGGCTTCAGTTTGTTACACTGCATGGGGCAACTAGAAAGCATCATATTTATATGTACACGCACAAATTTATTTGTACATTTCCTGACCTCCATGATATTTAAAAGTCATTACTGGTACCAGTTGTGGTGTTTTGGTGTCATATCATTTGACTAACAGTGAATCCTGTACTGAGACATATTGTCCCAAATGTGCACTCCAGTGTGGGTATGAAATGGTCACAAAAAATAACCAATGTCACGCTGGTGCACATTTTTGGAGGGAAGAAATAAATACTTGTCAATTTACTATCAAGGAACCATACTCGATAGTTGTTGGTGTGAAAAGTAACACATGACAGTTAATTTCCAGCAAAAAAATACATGAACAGTCATTGTCAGCATAGGAAATACATGAACAGTGATTGCTATGTTCCTTGGTCAGTCATGGTATCTATGTGATAATTTTTTTTTTTCAGCTACAACTAATGTGTCAGCGCATGCTCTGTATGTTTACATGGTACATATGTGGTAAGAACTGATTTATTAGCAAAATAAGACGACGATCTGGCAGACTTGGGATGCCAAGGAGCACTGTCTCATCAACATACATTACCTCTATGTGGCCAAAACCTGTGCTGCCTTTAGCCTGCCAGCCACACACCAGGTGGCACTGAAAACACTGATGGAAAAAAAGATGGCTATACCCAGTGTATCTTTAAATATTAGATCTGTCACAATATATGGGGCTGATTGAAAAAAAAGGTGCAATACTCGCAATTATACATGCACAGGTACAGGTTGTATGACAGGTTTATGTACAAAGTAAGCATTACTGATGGAAAGTAGATTAACTTACAGATACATAATTACAGTATCCACCTGTATAGAATACAGGTCAGAAGCAACAACTGGTGCCACCTACTGGATGGTACACAGTATGACTTCTTATGAGAAATGACTAGCACTGAGGCAATTGGCCATGGGCAGGGTATAGTTGCTGGCAGTTGTGGTCATGTAAGGGCTCTGTAGATTTTCAGACTTGAGCCTGTGCTTATAGATTTCATGGGAGTAGGCATGTTCAACATGGATATTGTAAGCCAAAGTAGACATGTACTATGTAGTTTTTTTACAGGACTGGTCTTTATGAATCATGTATCAATGGGAAAATGCCCCATAAATGGCTGTGTTAGAAATTAGAGGCAAAAAAATTATCTACATTGGGCCAGAAGTGAATGCATATTGGAAAGAGGAGCCCATGAGCTTGTCCCTGAGTGGCCTCTTAAGACAGAAACCAATATATGGCCAAAGAGAGTACATCTCTCACTGGTGGGTGATCAAGCCACCTCCAATACCAGGTGAGTATAAAATGCCACTGATATATAGGTTTAACTCATTCCATACTATGGTAATAGGCCTTGGTCAGTGGTTCTGGCACTGCCTGGTAAGTCATGCTGCAGCTGCCACAAGGGCAGCTACAGGATGACTTGCCAGGCAGTGCCAGAACCACTGACTTAAGACTATAGGCATATTGGTACTTGAATGAAAGCTCTTTTTGTGAAGAATTTAAACATGCAGTTGTCATCTTAAATGTATGTAAATATATGGAAAAATCAGGGACTGGTATGGAATGAGTTAAATCTCATTAGAAGGACATTTTGAAACATTTGAGAGGTTTGCATAATATTTGAGCATGTTGATGTCTTTATGTGTCCTAATGCAAAAGTTTTAGGGATGCAAACATCAAGTTTTATAACCCCGGTGTTCTCTGCCTCTTGACAAAATAAATACATGTATCAGCTGCCATTTTGGAGGCATGCTGGGTAATAATAGTGCCTGAGAGAGGCCAGGTGTATTTCGGGAGGGGAAAAAACATGTCTGAAACATGGTCCTTTCAGTTCAGATGATAAAGATTGCTTCTCTTGAATCAAGACTTTGTACACATTAGGTAAATACAAATATGTGGCGAGTAGCAGTACCATGATACCCAACTGGCACAAAGAATCATGATTTGTGTTGCCAGGTCACATGATGGATTTTAGTGTGGCAGAATATTCTGATTTGTGCAGTCTGGTCATGTGACAGATTTCAATGGAGGAAATAATATTTTAGCAGTCTCTAGCAATTTCAAATGTTTTCCAATGTTATGGAACACAAATTAGATGTTTTCAACAAAGGAAGTGTGGCAATGACACCCAGTCTGTTTAGTAAATTGCGATGGGAGACCCCAGCTGTCTCTTACACTGAGAGTTGACTCTGGCAGAAGATCCTAAGTGGAGTAATCTGGTCACATGACCAATGAGGTGCTGTCTAAAATTGGGATAGTGATGAAGAAAACGGCAGTTATGTGGAAAATTTAAGTGGACCATCATGTAAGCTGATGACATATAAGTATACACAGAAATAGAATTGCCTGCTGGACAGGCCTTGAATTTTTAATCTTGTGGCTTAGTTTTCAATAATGTATGTTATAAATGACTTTTTAAGAATTTTACAGGCAGAACTTTAAGTGATAGCCTCGTAACTTTTGTACAATGAATTGTAACTGATTGAAACGTGGATTGCAGGATGCCTCAAATAACAGGACTGCAAGAGATTTGGTTGAGTTTGCACTTGTTACATTTCTGCTTAGAATTGGCATGGGACAGGAAGGTTTCAACACGTACAAATTTCTCTCATGTCCTGGTAACTTACTGTTTTAACTTTGTTGATTTTCTTTGTAAGGCGTTGCTTCAAAGTTTTTGATGTAACTAAGTGCATTCTGATTCATGCGATTTTATATGTCGCCTGCGTGCAACTTGCCCACTTCAACACATGGCTGGGATGTTATCAGCGTCAAACACTCAATTTCACCATGACACAAGATGAGACCAGTGGGAATGTGTACCTCCCAGGGACCACTAGACGGTTATTGTGGTAGCCAATGGTGACGGTATACTGTGACCTTATAATTAACAGCACATGTGTGAATCTAATGGTAGCAAGTGCCATCTTTCCCCAAGGTTAGAGAGGGCAACACGTCCAAGCAGTGAAATAGATAGAAGTGTCCTGTTTGTTCCATGAGTAGCGGTTTTCGTAGAAATTTTTATTTAAAAAAAGTATGTGTGAAACAACAGACCTTTACTTGAAAAGGGAAGAAATGTGACCCACCCACAGGTGTCAGATGATCTGTTTCCTCTTTAGTAGGTTATGGTGCAGTGTCAGGTGATCTGTTTCCTTTTTAGTAGGTCATGGTGCAGTGTCAGATGATTTTTTTTTCCTCCTTAGTAGGTTATGGTGCACTGTCTGGCGGCTTACATGTTGAAAAACATTGAGGGCCCAGGGGCCCTATGTGAGCATAAGATATACATTCATGGTTCAGTATTTAGGTTATGCAGGTATTAAGCCCCACAGGCTTGCTTTTCAAAAGTGTTACTGCAACATACGTCCCAAATTGCCATGTTCAAGCTATGTGTATATTTGTCTGTTTAACTAAAGAGTGGTTTTGAGTACCAAATTCAAACACATGCATAGCCATATTCACAAAGAATTGTTGTGAAATGCAAATATATATTCATAAGTAAATGGCATCAGGTTATTTATTCTGTGGTTTAGTGGCAGTTTTACAAAGCAAAAAGACTTATCCTTGATTCCACGTGTATTTAATCTGTCCTAATGACAATGAACTGTCTCCACTAGTTTAGCCTTCATGGTCATTCTTGCATGCGTGAATATGCAAGAATTCTTGCCTCTCCTGCTAGTGAAGGTCACATGACCCTGCTGAAAAGGTCACGTGACCCTGCTGGCACTATGATGGACCTGCATTCACAGCACTCAATGAAAGAGATTGTGCTTGTAACTTATTTGTATCCATGCAAGTAAACTACACAGGTCCAGTCTAGGAAGCAGTGGAACAACATTGTGGGGATGTGCAATAGAAGTAAAATAAGTTTGGATACCTACCTGTGAGAACAAACATGATACATGGCTGTGAGGCTCAGGGATCATTTGTGAAGTGGACCTGTCGCCTTGCAGTTACGAAGAATGCGAGCACATGTAGTAGTAACTGTTATAAGTATTGACTGTTGAATGAAACTTCAGAGAAAATTTGATCCATAACATTTTCCGGTTGTTTAATCTAAAATATAATCATGCAAATTGGGTTGAGTTCCTTCATGAGTACAGCCACTGGGGAAAAGTTCAAATCCAGTAATGCTCAGGTTTTATGATCGTAGTACATGTGTTCTTGGCTCATTGAAGACGGGAATATGCCACAACAAGTATTTTGGTTGTAAACTGACATGACACCTAAAAGAAATTTGTCCCAGGATAGAGCAAAATCTCATCATGCCAGCAAAAAGGATGAGACCCCTAGAGAATTGGTGATCAGCCAAAGATTAATGCCTGCCACAGATGATTAAACCAAATAATGCCCATGAAGATATAGTCTCCACGAGGCTGAAAGGCTGAAAAGGAGGAAAGCATTATAGACCGTGAAAATGAACCATGTATGTATTCTTGGCAGTTGCCTGGTATATTGGAGTGTACGTATGTAGACTTTCTGTGGTAAACTACTTATGTTGAGTGCTAATTTCTTGAATAGTTCACAACATGTAGAAAAGGGAAATAACAAGCGAAACACACATGTGGGATTCAGGCCCAAGTACACTAAGAGAAAACACAGAACTGACGGGACAGATTCATGGCTTCTATCATGCTAAACAAGCCGATGTTGCATCTTGAGTTTGGCCATTCATTCTTCTAGATAAGAGTACGTTGTAGCAAATTCTGCTATAATGTTTTACTTAGTCATATATATGTATAATTTGGTGCTATGTTTTATCAGCAAATTTATCAGTGACATGTTTGAAGTGTTGGGCTCAAAAGACTTAAATTATTGATGGTTGTAAGCATAAAAGAAAACGGAAAAAGTGATTTGATTACACTGTATTTAAGTCAAGTGTAGAATATTGTACCGAAAGCACTACCGAATTTGTACAGGTCTGATTGTATGGTAGTTGTAGCAAATGATGTATTCTGTTGTCCAGTTTATTTCAGTTTGCTACAAAGGTGAAGTATAGTGCTCCCGCATTATAACAGTAATGTTGGGGCCCAAGGAGCTTATAATGGCTGGCCCTGCAACCAGGCGACCTTTGACCTGGCAAGTACAGAGACGCCTCATCATGATGCTACGTCTGTTCCATGAGCAATGCTTCACACGTTTAAATATGGCAGATAAATGAGTCAAATAGGAAAAAACAAAATGACTTTGAGTCCCTCAAATCTGACGTCACTAGGTGAATGTGTGAGTGTTCTTGTAATGAGGTTTAACTGTACAAGAGAAACCGGTCTCTGATGGAGCCATGGTGTCCCCATTGTAAATCAATGAGTGCCGAGTAATAAGGGCTGTGTTAAACAGGGAGCAGTGGAAGTTTTGTTGTTAACGTTAAGCATGACAACACATTTTTTTTTGTGGAATACATTAGTTGCTCCTTGGAGAGACTGCTCCCAGGAAAGCTCCCAATGTGCTCCCACAAAGTGGTCCCACAAAATGATCTCTTCAAGGAAGGTCATGGAAATGACAAAATGGTGCCAAAGGCCCAGTAGTTTTGAAAGGGAGGTGGTTTGTCAATGAGAGTGGTCTCTCAAGGGAGTGGTCTCTCAAAGCAGTGGTCTGTCAATCTGAATGGTCTCTCAAAGAAGCGGTTTTCTAGTCCATTTCTAACACTTTGTTATGGTAACAGTTTCCCAGATGTTAAGTACAAAGCAAAATCTCAAAGGATACTTCTAGTTTGACTGTGCAGGACGGAGAGATTTCCCCGGTTTTTAGCTCAGCTGACTTGTCGGTCAGCTGAGGTTATGTAGTGGTTAGGCATCCGTCGTCCTTCAGTGTCCACAATTCACATGTTCAACCTCCTCTCCAAAACCACTACTGAGATTCACCTCAAACATGGTGGGAATGTACCTCGGGTGGGTCTCTACCAAGTTTGTTCGAATGGCTGTGGTCCAGTGATTTTTTTTTTTTAATTCTTGAAAAATCTTCTCTTCCGAAACTGCTTGGCCAATTGATTCAGAATTTCTTAGGAAGACTTTTGGGGACTGTGAGACCTTAATTTGTTCAGTAGGTGGCTCTGTGAAGTTTCAAATATTGTTTGTGTAAACAGGTGTGTTTTTGCTATTTTCAACTTATGCTCCAAAACCATCACTCAGATTATGCAGAAACTTTGAGGGCCACACTCGGACATCACATGTTAATGTTTCTCTAAGAAGGTCACACTTAGGCAGAACAAGAGTGACCTTCACCTCATTTCTGAGGTCACAATGCAACATGCATGAATGTTACTTACCACCATAACTTGAGAACTACTTGAACTGGGACCTTGATGTTGCACATGTTAGTTTTCTTTGGTATAGGTCAGACTTACTCAGTACATGGGTGCATGACCTTAATCCTCTCCCGAGTTCACAGAGCCACAAGTGTGATGAATCTCTAGGTCAGCTGAGCATGGGCTGTTCACACAGCCCTCTTCTTGTGACTTATTTTCGCTTATGTCTGCAGCATTTATTGTACTCAGTGCATAAAACTTCAGTGCCATATTTATTACTTGGTAGAACATGTACCTCAGATTCAACTTCTACCCCAGTAGATGAACCCATTCCTATTCGGTATAATATTGAGTCAACAGCTTTCCTCAGCATACATTTGTGATTGTGGGGAACCTGTGCCAGGGAAAGTGTTGACTCAGTCTGAATGCAAGGGAGGCAGAGTTAAAGAGATGACCTTTGACATCTGAATGCTGTCAAAGTATCTCCGCCTATTTCATTGGTCAGGTTTTGATAAGTTATCTATCCATAATTTTTTGTCACCCCATTTGAATTGAGTCTGCACTAAATTCATCTATGCCCTAGCTGGTCAAGTTGCATTGTTATGCTGTGGTTGACCTTGTGGCAGCAGGAACATGACTGCAGGCAACCTGAAATCACTGGTTTAGAGTACTCATGACTGCAGGCAATTTGAAAACCACTGGTTTTAGAGGAGACATGTTGGCACATGAATTCAAGTTCCTTTTATGTAGGATTGGCATTAGCAATTATTCAATTCTGAATAAAAAGAATATGCATCACTGGTATCCCAGGACAGGATTCCTACTAGTCTTGATCTGTTCAACATAATTGTTTTCTATCATTTGCATTAGTAATTTTAGCAGTCCATCAACCTCATGAATTTTAAGTAAGATTTTAAAAAACTCTTGTTGGGGCGGAGGGGGGGGGGGGGCATTTCACAGCTTCAAAATAAAGTGGGGAGCAAAGCAAATAGAAGTGCTGAATAATGATGTGGAACTACTGTCTACCAATGCGTCTGTGAGAGAGCAGACTGCATACAAATGTCAAATAATTGAGACCAATCTATTAGTAATAAACTTCATGTCCCCTGTGTGATACCAGGATGTAACTTTATTTTTTGTTTTGTTTTGTTTTTTTTTTTTGTTATGAGAGACTACCACAAGGTTTTAATGCACAGAAATCGTAGCAAAAGTAGTCCCATGTACAAAAGAAAAAAAAACAGTCCAGAAACAAGAAGTAGTTAACCTCCCAAATTGTAAAAACATTAAGCACTCCATGCAATAAGGCAGCAGGTTAGAGGGACTGCCACGTACAGGCACGTGGCAGGTACCTTTCATATAACTCATTCCATACTGTGGTGACTTGCCAGGCAGTGCCAGAACCACTGACTCAAGACTATAGGGATGTTGGTACTTGAATGAAAGCTCTTTTCATGAAGAGTTTAAATATGCAATTGTCATCTTAAATCTAGGTAAATATACGGAAAAATCAGGGACTGGTATGGAATGAGTTAAAGCTCCTCTGTTTCCCACATAAAGAAGCAACTTGCTACATTGTTTGCACAAAGCCATTGACATTGTGGCAAAGTCCTCCCAAGTCCACATACACTCAAGCAAAGTAAAGTTAACTTCTGGGAATCCTCTAAGGTCAATAAATACGTCTCTTATGTTGTGGGTGTCTCATGCTTCTTGTCATTTTTTCGACAAAAGCGGGATGTTTTGAAGACTGAACACTTTTATTCTGACAAAGGTTAACACCCTACAACAGCCATGACCTTGTCATTCCATAGCTCAATAATTTGATCTTCTATATTTTTTTTTTAAAATGCAGGGTATGAACACTACATTCTCAGTACATTTATAACATGAAGAGGACTGGTTTTCTGCCAAAGCCTCTAAAGAGGTTGATCAGAACTTCTGGAGCTCTCTCCAGTCATTTTGTGTATTACATGTACATGTATCTCAATGCATGTATGAATGACTAATACCTTTGTAATCAAGGTTTATATGAAATAAAGCCTCATGTATTTGCCTGCAAAACAGACCAAGATATTATGAAATTTGGTCTGCTCTGGAGGCAATACATGTATCAGACCTGTGGACAACAAAGTACACTTATTTTATGAATTTGACTGCAAAGGTTATGTTTGTGTTATCACGTCAGAGAGTTGTTACAATTCACACTCTGTTATGACAGAAGACTTTTCGACCACGAGCAGATATTTTTAGATTTCCACCGGATGCTTTTTCTTCTATTTTTCGTGTTATTTTTATGAGGGATGAAGGTGAATGCTTGTGACATATTGAACTTTAAAAACAAATTTTGACTGGTAAGTTTCTGTGTACACTTAGTTAAAAGAAACTGAGGTAGAAAACTCGTAACATGTGGTCTACACCTAGATCCTTGCAGACCAATCTTGTCACTGCTCAAACAGATCTATGCTAATTGTTGGATTTCAGTTGTGTACATTATTGCTACATGTATGGTGGAATTAACAGCTGGTTACACCATAGAAAGTCAAACCAAACTTGTAGGCTGTATGAGTACATAGCTTTCTGTTCTTGCATAAAGTGTCTTGCCAGGTAAAGCGACTTTGCCAGTGTCTTGGGCATACAGTTTTCATGGTACTGACCCTGTGCCCGATCACTGTCCTGTCAGAAATAATTTCTTGTCAAAATAGCATTGAAAAATATCAATTATGCTCACAAACTACCCAATATTGAATAAATTAAAATGTTAACACACTGAGCAGTCAGGCTATGCTCACAAACTACTCAATATTGAATGAATTTAAATGTCAGGCATTGACTAAATTTGCTCAGTGTACCATGAAAACTGACATGTTCCAAAAACTGGCTTCTGGACCAATAACCAACTTGGTAAATGTGATAAAGAAAAAAAGAGTTCAAATCTGGTAACACCTCCCTGGACATCTGTACATGCCATATATATATATATATATATATATATATATATATATATATATATATATATATATATATATATATATATATATATATATATATATATATATATATATATATATGTATATGTATATGTATATGTATATGTGTATATATATGTATATATATATATATATATATATATATATATATATATATATATATATATATGTATATATATATATGTATATATATATGTATATATATATGTGTATATATACTGTACTGGGCAAATAATATGTACACCTTGAGGCATCAAACAGATTATAATATATATGTATATATATATATATATAGGCAGTGAAACCTGTTTTGAGAAACCACCCTTAGGGCAAGCCAAAAAGTGGTCACATAAGGCAGGTGGTCTCTCAATAAAGGTATAATAACATGGGAAAGATAGCAAAGAGGACATAGTAAACATGGTCTGAAAAGGCAGGTGGTCTTTCATCACAGTGGGCTCTCAAAACAGGTTTCATTGTATATGTATAAAAATATATATATATGCTAGTTCTGTCTTTCAATCAATTCAGCTTCTTTGTGATTATTATTCAAGGTGTTAAATATTCTTGGATCCGGATCCGGTGCTTTATGCTCTCCCCATTCAAACTGACTAAAGCACCCAGGTATAAATTATGTCTCCCGGTGGAAGCCGGGAGACATATTGTTTTAGTGCCCGTTTCTTCCGCTTCTTCTTGTTGTTGTTGTTGTTCAGGTTCTTCAACACTTGGTTTCCGTGCGATAAGTCTTGAAGGACTTGACAGAATTTGATGAAACTTGGTAGGATTATGTATCTAGGCAAGACCTAGGTTGGGATTGTATTTGGGTGACCTTGACCTAATTTTCAAGGTCACAGGGTCACTTATGTGAAATTAGTTTCCATGCAATAAGTAATGAAGGACAGGATGGAATTTGATGAAACTTGGTAGGATTATGTATCTTGGCAAGGCGTAGGTTGGGATTGTATTTGGATGACCTTGAGCGAATTCTCAAGGTCACAGGGTCACTTATGTGAAATTAGTTTCCGTGCGATAAGTCTTGAAGAACTTGATGGAATTTGATGAAACTTATTAGGATTATGTATCTAGGCAAGACCTAGGTTGGGATTGTATTTTGGTGACCTTGACCTAATTTTCAAGGTCACAGGGTCACTTATGTGAAATTGGTTTCCGTTTGATAAGTTTTGAAGAACAGGATGGAATTTGATGAAACTTGGTAGGATTATGTATCTTGGCAAGGCGTAAGTTGGGATTGTATTTGGATGACCTTGAGCGAATTCTCAAGGTCACAGGGTCACTTATGTGAAATTAGTTTCCGTGCGATAAGTCTTGAAGAACTTGATGGAATTTGATGAAACTTATTAGGATTATGTATCTAGGCAAGACCTAGGTTGGGATTGTATTTTGGTGACCTTGACCTAATTTTCAAGGTCACAGGGTCACTTATGTGAAATTGATTTCCGTTTGATAAGTTTTGAAGAACAGGATGGAATTTGATGAAACTTGGTAGGATTATGTATCTTGGCAAGACCTAGGATGGTATCGCATTTGGATGACCTTGAGCGAATTCTCAAGGTCACAGGGTCACTTATGTGAAATTAGTTTCCGTGCGATAAGTCTTGAAGAACTTGATGAAAATTGCTAGAGTAATGTATCTAGGTGAGAGCTAAAATAGGATTGTAATTTTCAAGCAAACTTGGTCATTTGTAATTTGTTATCACCTGTAGCTTATTCAGAGACGTAAGTGTTCCACCGGGAGACATTTGATTTTCTGTTGGAAAATCAGTCTGTTCTAGTTGTTGTCTGCATTAATGCTCGAACCCAAATTTCATGTGAATAGAAAATATTTTGGTGGTAATAGCTCTGATCTATCATGATGCCATGTCCCAGGTCAATAACGCTCCAGGGTAGGATTGGGTGCATTGTGCCTGAGATAAAGCTGTTGACTCGTCTCACTGGCCGCCAAAGGGTCAACAGATTGATCACACCTTGAGTTCAATATCTTGGATGGTGAGTTGAACTGTTGATGCTACTGGACTTTTAGAAGTACCAGCAAAAATAGAGTGTTGAGAAACTTGTATGAATGATGACACTGAATACATGTATTGTAATTGCATGTAGCTTGTCAGTGAGATATTTCAATGTACCTTGTTCCTGGGATTTAATGCCCCTACCTTCAATAGCACACTGTGCTCTTAACTCATTCCACCCTGATGACGCTTTTTCCCGCTAATATCTAAATGTCGTCTGCTAATTGTATTTTACTAATTTAGGGATTATTTTTCAATATTTTGGATGAAACTTGCATGGAAGATCATTCCAAATTATATGCCCATAGTCAACAGCTTTCCTTGGCGCGCTCTGGGCGCATTGCGCCCAGAGCGCGCCAAGGAAAGCTGTTGACTCAGTCTTCTATCAGGGTGGAATGAGTTAATGGCCTGTGAGGGCACATCAGAACTATGAGGTCTGTAAACATGTTTTCTGCATAATTTCAGTCAATTTTTTACATGTTTATGCAGTTGTGCTCTGACAGAAGAAGCCAAAAAAAAGCACCTTTGGCAGAAATCAAGAGGAATGTGGCCCACATGTTAAGATAGACAATAAGAGTGAATCTGGCAGTGCTCAATTTATAAGTTTGTATTAGTCAAACAGCTGTGTATACCAGGTCAAACTTCTACTTGCATCATATGTATATAAAATATAAGTATTTATATTCATTGTAAATGTGTATTCATAATGTATATATTATTTACTTGTCTGATGAGTGGACCTCTTCTGTTACTACAATTTCTGAGGTGACTTACTGACTTGGTTATAACTAAAAAATGAAAAAAAAAAATAAAAAATGAAGGGCTCCAGAACATCAAGTCTATTGTGATTCTACACACACACGCACACACACACATATGTGTGTGTGTATGTATCTATGTGTAAATACTGATATGTATATATACATACATAAATATATACAGATGTGCATGTACATATATATGGGTATATACACATATACATACATATGTATATATAGTGCCTCTTTTGAGAGACCACCCCAAAGGCAGGTGCAAAAGTGGTCACATCACATGAAGTGATAGTTTTTCAATGGATGCAAAAAGAATTGCGTGGAAAAGGTAGCACTAGGGATTTGGTAAATGTGGTCTTACTAAGCAGGTGGTCTTATTGGAGTGATTTCATCTCTGAAAGGAAGAAGTTGCGTGTGTATATAAAGATAATTTATGGGTCTGAGATTAATGTGCTACTGTGCACATATGTGCATTCTTTAAGGAGTAATGACCGTGCAAGGGTCTTAATTGGTCAACCTTGCAGGCAAGCATTTTAATGTAGTGCCAGTTTGTTTTGCAATAACCAGCATCATTTTTTTTTTTAATGTTAGTGTGTATAAGTCATTGGCAGGCAACCAGAGTACTGGAATCCTTGGACATGTAGGTCTGCTTTGCAGTAAACTAGCACCATGGAACCCTGGGATATCTGGCTTCTCCAACAGCAGTGACTGTGAAGTGGCAAAATATGTATATGCTTTCAATCATTCATAATTACATATAGATTGTTGATTGTTTATGAGCATTATCTGGGAGCCCCGTCAGTGTTGATGGCCTCTATACCTTTGTTGTTATGCTGGATCAGTATTTGTTTGTTTGACATGGTCAAATGCCTTACTATTGTCCATTCAGGGCCAGGCACACTTTTACATGAGGCTGTGTATGAAATACAGGTGATACCGTGTTAACATCGGTCAATGCTGACATGACATATAAATCACATGTGGCATGTTGTTTGTTTTGCCAAATGTCAGTTTGCACTCTTTTGTTGATTTGTGGTCTTAAATTGTAAAAAAATCATGGCAAGGGGTGACCCAAAGCATGATACAAATATTTCTACACAGTTAATCGAGAGTTTTCTGCAGTGCACTGTGGAGGCCGTGTGGCTGCTGAGGAAGTCTGTTGACTGAGAGCATATTGTTGAGAAGGACAAGCACAAATGGCCAACATTTACATTATCAGACACCTGCTTGTAATTTTTGATGGCAAAAAGTTGCACACCTTATTCAATCCAATAGTAGCACATGCTCCAATAGAAGCACACACCAAACTTTTTTCATTGTGGACTCCAAATACAGAATCAAAATTTTTCCCCTTTAACCCTTTCCCCTTTAAACCGGCCAAAACCGGCTGGTGGTCAAATGTCGTCTACTTCAGCGTTTTCAACTGATTTCAACAGCAAGGAAAAACAATTTGACTGAGAATTAAAGATGAGACTTGTCAAGACGAGATGACCCAGGTCAACAGCTTTCCTCGGCATGGGTTGGGCACTTGTGCCCAACCCATGCCGAGGAAAGCTGTTGACTCAGTCTTAATTCAAGGGGGAAAGGCTTAAAGAAATATAATGACTTCTGTTGAAAAAGCAGACATCACTTACAGTAATTTTAGCCTCCCAGGCTTCATGTGGCCTGTCAAGGCAGCTATTTTTCAAATTGTAAAGAATCCAAGTTGTACAGTGTCACAGTCGCTGAGTTTGATCAAGGGATGTTTTACATTGGTATGGTGTGCTACTACTGGAATGAATACATTGTGTACATATCAGCATAAAAGTTCTCGGGATTAAAAGACAAACCACACATTTATTGATGGTGGAAGGCAATGGTCAGCAAAACAAATAGATAGAATCTTGCATGACTGAGAGCGAGTTACTATTTTTATCTCTCACAAGGGATTGTTGTTGGGGAAAGTCACGAGTGACTGCAGGTCAGTAGATCATTGTTGGTATGGCAAATCACTTGTCACCTGTGGTAATGCGTGAGAGAAAAATAGCAACTCACTCTCCAGCTATGTAAGATTTTTTTTGTTCTATGTTTAATTGGGTATTCATTGCAAAAAAAATGTGCCCTGGGCCTACTTTCAATGCCGACCTGGTGTACCCTGTTTGTTATGTTCGGCGCGGTTATTCCACAGTTCGCACAAGGTACAATCAAAACTCACTCATTTACATTTGATTTTGTCTAAATGTCTATGCATAACATCACAGATGAAGGCGCGTCAATTTACTTGTAACAATGTTGAGGTCATGTGATGCACAGTGAGTAACTACTTTTGAATTTCACTGCAGAAAATGATGATTCACCCTCAAACATGAACAAAAAATACTCCCTGCCTTTATATTTGACCTTTAAAAATAAAATGAAAAGTACTGAGTAACCACGATAACTTTGAATGGAGCGTATTGTTGTTTCATAAAACATGCATTTTTCAAAAGTATTAAAATAGATATTGGCAGTCTTGAATGAAATACTACGTTGTCATGGTAATATTTTATGCTGCTGTCCATACACAAGATCCAACCACTGCCTTTTGGTCCATTTTTATCCTTTGATGTGATCTTGGTAGAAAATAATTGTGTTAACACTTTGGGTTTGAGGTTATGGTGTTTAAAAAGAGGTATCAGATTACCTTATTTTTTTCCTTAGCAAGTTAAACAGCATATACCAAGAGAGTAGTCCCGTTCAGCGTTTGAACAGTTTTGCTGCATGAACTACAGTGAATCTCATTATAATGATACTCAGAGAAGTATATTCACGTTGTGACACAAGTTTTGAAGGACTTAAAGTTCGTTTTTCTGACATACTGAGATAGCTGACACATCTTACAAGGAACAGATGGTGCCATTATAACAAGTTTCACTGTAAAATACAAATGAAACGGGCCAATCCATGACAACCTGGCCTTCTTCTGATTACTTATATGTGGAGACAACTTGTATATTTGTGCTTTCCCCTCGTCACACTTGGTATAACCAGGGAACCAGGATCTTGGAAAGGGTGGGAGGAGACATAAATTCCAAAATATTTTGATGGGGAGGGAGGGGCTCGCAAAGGAGTAACAATTATATAGTGTTGAGTATGATGGACCAGCCAAATTGAAAAGAAGCAAAAAAATCCCAAGTGCATTACACTGAGAATATGGTGACCTCTTTTTTTCGGGAACGGGGGGGGGGGGGGGGATTTTATGTAGGGACGGAGTTAACATCTGTTCTTATGGGAACAATGGACCCAGAGTTCACAGAAGAAAAACCATTGACTGATCGCCTGTATCATTCTTCAAATTGATGTGAAAAGAAACAAGTGATAATAATGGCCACTTTAAATGGGAAAAAGTTGAATGCCGATGCATCAACTTTAGGTTCCTCATAGTACAGAACAATGGAACACATCACGTGCTGACATTGTCCAAGTGCTGCAATGGATCCTTTTGGACCATAGAGGGCAGCACCTGGATGTGTTATTTGCATATGTTATGCTCATTTGCATATCAAATCCCTTTAAATCTTTTGTGTAAAAGTAAAAGGAGTATGCAAATGGACACCAGAAGTGCTGCCATCTGGGATTTTGGCAGGCATTTATGTTTGACAACCTAGCACCTGTTGTAATCATCATACTCATGTAAAGACTGTAGTGCCAGCTTTGCCACTGTTGCTACATGTAACTGAGCCATTTTATATGCCAAGTCAGCTGTCACCAATAAAAAAATATTTTATTGTACAATTTGGTATGCTTTATTTCTTTTTCTGAGGCTGTTTTTTTAGCTCTGCTGACCAAAGGTCACAGAGCTTGTGCGATTACTCCTGTCAATACATGCTTGTCTAAACAATAAAGTCTGCAACTTTAAAGTAAGTCTCTTGAAATTTTTAGACATATTCTGTGAATGAAAATCTAGTTTCTTTCAGTAGTGCCAGTGCCACCTAGTGGATTATCTAATAGCTGGGCCAAAGAGTTCAAAATTTTCTAACACTGGTGCATTTGAGTTTCAATATAAAATTATGTGGAAATATTCTGGAAGCTAATTTGTGAAAGCAGAACAGTACTAGTGCTGCCACCTATAGTTGAACAGAAAATATGAGTTACGAGTTTGTAAGATTTATGAAATTCATTTTCTTGAGAAAGCCTAATTTTACCAAATGTACAATAAACCTGTATTGGGTGGAAGCAATATTACATAATGAACCAAATTTGTTCAGGCCACTGTAGGAATACATTTTAGGAAATTGATTTTTTCATGATCATATGGTCATGAACTTTTGAGCATATATCTGTATGATTACAGGAACATTGTACAGACAAAAGTGGAGTCCTGGCGGTGCCACTGGTGATATTGATTGGAACTAACCTCATGAATACCAAAAACCCAATAAATTCATTATTCCGATAATAAATTGAGATGGAACTAGAAAATGTACACCAAATGTGCATTAGACCAATAAATTTTGTTAAAAATTTTAGGTGACCTTGACCTATTTTTCGAGGTCATTAAGCACTGAGTAAAGGACACTAACTTCAATATGTTGAGAAAGAATATAGCCAACAATAACAAATGTACCACTAATGTGTATCACATGTAAAAGTTTGATAATGCATGATATGAATGACCTTGACCTGCTTTCTTGAGATCACCCAGAGAATGCATTTCAGGAAATTTGTTTTTTTTTTATAATTGTTTGCAATAGTTATTTATGTTTGAGTATGTGGACATTTAATATACCATTAGAGAATGATGTCTGATGGAGAGAATGCATTTCAGGATTTTTAGCTCAGCTGACTTGTCATTAGCTGAGCTTATCTTGTGGTCCTTCATCCGTCCTTGTCTGTTACCAACAATCAACTTCTCCAAAACTGTCTGCCAGATTCACTTCAAACTTGGTGGCAATGTACCTTTGTTGGGTGGCTACCAAGTTTCATCAAATGGTCACACTCCAGTGTTTTTTTCTTTTTTCTTTTTGGGGAAAATCTTAAAAAATCTTCTCTGAAACTGCTTACCCAATTGCTTTGATATCACACAGGAATACTCCTAGGGACTCCTAGGTCTTAATTTGTTCAGGTAGTGCTGCGATTTTCTATTTTTTTTTATTTTTTTTTTTTAATGATTTTTTGTGTTATTGCTATTGTCAAATTCTAAAGAACTGTCACTCAGATTAAGTTGAAATTTGGTGGATATGTTCCTTGTGGTAGGGTCAAACAAAGTTATTCACTAGGTGGCAATGCTGTGGATTCCTGATTTTCATCCTTTTTTTCAATTCAGGTGCTTATTGGTAAATGCGCCTTTCCCTATTGATTACTTTGTAAGTCAATGGGCATTCTAATGCTAATTCACATGTTTAACTTCTCTGAAACCGTCAGCCAAAATTCTCTTCAAACTCTGTGGCAGTGTACCTTGGGTGGGTCTACCAGATTGGTTCAAATGGTCACGCTCCATTGAGTTTTGGATTTTTATGAATTTATTTGTTTTTTGGGGGGCAAATCTTAAAAAATTGCAAGGTTATATGTACATATCAGCTGAGCACAGGACTGTCACAGCTCTTTTTTTTCAGTGCTGGTAATTACATGTAACTTGTGTACAATCACCATTACAGGAACGCTATGCAAAGTCATTCATTATATGGAGTCAAGGAGGGACTTTCCGAAAATGAATTTCTGTGATGGTCATCCAATTTTGTTGACAGAGCATGAGGCCCATGGGCTTCTTGTATGAATAGACCAAATATAATCACCTTCAGAGTACTTATTTTAATAAAGACATGTACAATGTTTAATATTACTTTAAAGTATTAATCTGTAAATGTTGACCAGTCTGTTTGGTTGGATGTACCACTTGTTTGTCAGTGGCAGGATGCTCTTTGTGATGTTAATATGAATTTGGCGAAAGATGTGAGAGGGGAAGGGTTAAAGTAGACTGCCTGTGGTTAGTGTGAAGTGTGTACAGGTGTCAGTACAGACCACTTCGTGCTTTCAAGTGACAAGGTAACAGAAATGTTAGGCGTTTCTGTCGAAAGAAGCCGTACCTGTCCTACATCTCCTTGGACAGGTTCACTCCAACAAACACCAACAATTTTTTTTTTTAAGAATCAATTGTACCTTTATTTCTCTCATATCAACTGGAGCACCTTTGAGGCACAAATAATTAAAAGTAACATTTACATTTATTCTTATATTCAAAGTGAAAAAAAAAATCAATTTATACTCATATGTACAACTGTATTAATACCCTGGGATCTATATGTTCAAAACAAAGTTTAATTTCACAGTCTAAACCCATTATTGTGATCATGTAGAATAATCAGATGTGATGCTTTGTGAATTTAAATATGTATTGAGCATATGGCTCAATGGATTACATTTTGTTGTGGAATGAGGATGTTTTCTGTTGGAGGTCAACAAATGTGGCACAGAGATTTCTTTGTCACCTCCAGTTCAGCCGATAAGGCAAGAAATGGAGTTCTGAAAAGCATGGCGTACTTTCTGTTCTAATTTCAAGTAAAAATATATCAGCAATTTTTACTCAACTCTGAACATCAATATTTGTTTCCAATGAATAATTCCTGATGCTGGCAATACATTTGAAAAAATGGTGAGTTTGCAAAATAAATAAAAACTAGTCCGAATTGAAACAATGATAAAGTTTGTCATTCATATGACCCAGTAGAATTCATTAAAATTGGCTCTGCAAAAGTGAACCCACTCTCAGGTGAATCAAACAAGAGCTTCCTGTCAAACGGGAAGAAATGTTGTGACGGGTTATGACCAGGAAGCCTACATTAGCTGTGGCTTAAAACTATCAGTGTTGTCATTCACAAATAGATATTGGTGGGAGTAGTTTTTCTCAAAACCATAATCATACTTATGTACACCTGCACACTGTACAGGCACTTCATTTTGAAGAACTTCATGAGCATGTAAGGAGTGCAAAAGAAAATACCATATGAAAATTAAAACACTCCTTTATATTTCTTATGTGTGAGGACAAATTTACCTGAGAAAAACACAAAATGATAAATCCCTAAGTTAAGTACCAACAAAATTAAATAACATATTATTCCTTTTAACTCATTCCACCCTGATAGAAGACAGAGTCAACAGCTTTCCTTGGTGGGCAATGCACCCAGAGCATGCCAAGGAAAGCTGTTGACAACAGGCATATAATTTGGAATGATCTCCATTCAAGTTTTGTAAAAAATTTTGAAAAATAATCCTTAAATTAGTAAAATATAATTAGTAGAGGACATTTAGATATTAGTGGATAAAAGCGTCATTAGGGTGGAATGAGTTAAATGTGTCCTAGTAAGCACCCTTGCCACTTTTCTGGATGACAAAAAGGCATAATAATGCCAATACATAATATTTTGATCATTATAAAAATAATGCTGTGATTTTCAAAGCATAGATATGAACTTGGGTCTCACATGAAAAATTCCCATTGTTCCCTGAGATATGAACTTCACTGTCACATGAAAAATTCCCTCCGTGCCCTGGGTGCTGACCATGACAAATACAGTACCTTTACGGTAATTGACATGCCTGATGACCCTGTGGGGTGAGCCTCCTTTTCATACAGCAAATGTCAGTCTAGATCTCAACAATTAATTTTCAACCCTTTCACGCTCAAATTTCCCCCAAAGCATCCAGATGTAAATTGTAATCTGCCTCAATGTTTTCACTTAAATTTCTCGTTACCAGACAACATGTTTGATGAGATTTGTATGTAAGACCACACATGATGGCAAGCTCTTGGTCAATAGCTTTCCTTGATGTAAGGAAAGCTATTGGGTCAATTGTTCTTTGATGAGGAATGGTTTACTGAGACCAGAACCTAAACATCCCATAAACAGCCAACCTATACAGAGATCAATATAGATTCGTTGTAGAAACTGTTCTTGACAGTGACAATGTGATAGATTTACTACAAACTACAGTTAACATCACTTGGCACCAGAGTGACACATTGTTTTAAGGTCATGTACAACCTGAAAAAATTACTTCACTCCCAGGCCAAATATCACAGAAACATGCATTCCTGACTAAATAAAAGACTCAACTGGCAGCACCTTTTACAAAGTCTGTCTGCAGTTGTTGTATGAACTCAAGTGTTTTGGGTAAAAACTTGTTTTTGTCAAATAGTGGATATTTCTCAAAAATATATACAAAGATAAAATGCTCAAATTTGTTCAATTATCATCTCAACAGATGTACATGTATCTGCAAACAGGTATCAGGGGTTCATAACTGTACCCGTTTGGTTACAGTGGGGATATAAAAACTGGAAAATGGTTGTTTTTGTGAAATTGATAAAGTTTGTGGGACTCTTCATTTTTGATACACATTTCAAAAAGAACTGATCATTTCTCAGAAAATCTAAAATCCTAGATACAGTTTATTTCTTTGCCCAGAAAATTTTTAGAGTAAAGTAGTTTTTAGTTGATTAAAATCAGAGAGAATTAATTTCAGAATATCCATGTGAAATGGACAGTTTAGAGCAGATACCTGCTGTTACTAATCAAGATCTAAAGGTTAACATGGTCAATTGACTACCATGTTAATATTGAAAGTGTTTTGTTAATTTCTTCAGATTGTATTGGGGCTAGATCTACTAAGCTTTGACATATGACAGACAACATATTTGTCTACCAAAAGGTCCTCAAATATCAAAATGAACAAAGTTATCCAAAATCGGTTGGACGTCACCTGATCAGACGATAACCTAACACAGTAGAACATCATAATAGATACTTTTGTCCAGGCAGAAAGATAAACAGCTTCGACTGACTTGCACAAAACTGAAATGCCTCCACACATACAGATGAAAAACTCTCACTCCTATTAAAGAAATGCAACTTTGCTGATCAAAGTTGAGTGAAACCTCATTATAATGACACCACCATACCTTGAAAAATGTGTCCGGTATTTGGATACATGTATGTCAAATAAATGGCTCAAATTACAAAGGAATTTGACTTAAAAATTCCACGAAACTTGTGTTGTTAAGTGAATATATTGGACATCTGAGTGTTATTATAATCAGGTTTCACTGTATCATTCAAAATTGGCATGAAGGAAAAGTTACTCACGCTGGAGCATAAAAATTATGACAACTGAATTGCACATACTCCCTCAGGATAAACAATTCTAGGCTTTGATTGCCAGTGAAATATAGAAGCAAAGATTTTTTTCCAACAGTCCTGTGCTGTTAATGGCAGGAAAATTTCCTCAAAGTTTGTTATATATTGTACTGGTAAATACATGCATGCATATTAGCATGTTATATATTCACATTTCATCACAGTCCATCAAGATAACACTCCTTCTCTATGATAGTTTTGCTTCATTTAATTATGGGCATGTCATTTTAGTCCTTATCTGGTACATACATAAAAAAAACATGATAAAGTATGTTGCATGAAAAATTCTTCTTTTCACATTGATACTAATTTTAGCACCATGTTTTTGTAATGATACAATGTTAAAAGTCGGCCACTACACTGTGACTTGTTGCTGAAACAATTGTTCATTACAAGTGCGGGGGCAGTGACAAGTAAGGCATAGTGATAATCTGTCCTTGATAAGTCACTTGAGGGTTTGCAATGCCAAATTGTGCAGGCCAGGTGCCAAATGGAATCCCTAGCGGCACTGGTGACCCATGTGCAAACAAATGGGCACCAGGAAAAGGTACTGGACACATCCAAGCTGTATCAGGCATGTGTGTAATGTAGGGTTCACCAGCTTTGATCTTACATGGTTCTGGTATGATTTCAGGTGATTCTCGCTTTCTCTTTGTGCCACGTACAGTGGTGACCTCTGGTGGGCTGTTGTTTCTTGGGGATAATGGTAGAGGCTGATGTGAACTTGTTCCAGATTGTGTCAGTTTGTAGAATGGATGGTCTGGTGGGAGACTTGTCACTGTCATCTTTTGGTACCCTGCTACAGAGGGCGCCACTGTAGGGGTGTCCTTAATAGATGGTGCTGAAACTGTTGTCAGCTCTGTCCCTTTCAATCTCATTTCTCTGTGTTTCCTTCCTGTTCTCCTGGGATTCCAGATGCCACTCTGCCAAGCACAATGAAAATTTATAATCATCATTAATCTCTGCTGTATTGAATGCAAATATTTGATGCTTATGTTGTCGTATTTACAGTTCTATTAATGCTACAATATGTGATATATTAGCTTTGTAGTTTGTGCCTTTATGGCTGAAATCATGATAATCTCTTTCCAAATGTGTTCAATATACCAAACTGACCTGGCTGTTCCAGTGTTTGCATACAAACATGTGTATCTGTGCAAGAACCAGCTTAAATTCTACTCAAATCAGAGGAAGGCAACTTGACAATTGTCTGCTTTAATATTTTTACTTTAAATGTCATGATAACAAAAATCACATCTGCTATGAATTGTACAAAAGACTCATAATATGATGACATGTTCCAGGTCAACAGCTTTCCTCAGTGTGGGTTGAGCACATTCACCCAAATCACTCCATGGAAAGTCATTGACTCAATTTATCTGACTGTGCAGGAAAGACTGTAAGATCCCACTTATGTAGTAATTCACTTCTGCATAGATGTTTCCTGTGCTGCTAAGTCTATTTCCCTTTCAATTTAAGCTAATTAACAAAACTGGGCACTTGTGAAATGTTATATGCTTCAACTTTACTTTTGAATATTTTTAAATGAGATGAGACACTCAGGAACAGAATGTTCTACATGTATATATTCACAGCTTTCCTTGACACAGGTTCTGGTGCTTGTCCCATCCAGGGTCAAAGGAATTTGTTATAATCAGTTGAGGGAAAGGTTTAAATTAACTGTCATATCTCTTACCTTTATGCTATTGCTAGTCACGTTTGGTTGTTCAGGTGATGAGTCTGTAGAACCTGGACTAGGACAGCTGCTGACAGAGGAGGAGTGTACTCTCAGTGGGGTCCTAGGCTGTACAGACAGGTCCAAGGGAATATTGGCAAATATCCGTACATCATGGCCAGCTCTGGACATGTCTGAAATATGACACATTCATATTAGGTGCTGGGTTGTTCTAGCCCCAATGTAGCACAACAAGGAAGTACTTATATATGCATGGTAGATCCATGTACCAACAAGGTCAAACGTGTTCCTCTTATCTTAAAAATATAACAACCGGGAGGGGTTTCTCCTCTCTTAAATAGATAGTCGTATTCTACATATCCACCAAGCATGTAATCATCATCATCATGTTTCAAATAAGGATTCTTTATTTTCAGAAATGTCACTGCCACTAGTCTGTCATCAACACGCCTGCATAATACGCATGTAGTGGATGCTCATTGCTGTTTGTAACCCAGAGACAAGACAATCATTTCTGGCAGGAATTAATCAATTGGCAGTTTGTGAGATATTTACTCAGCTTACGTAATTAGGCCTTAATTACCAATGAGACAGGAAATTACTGACCATGCTATATGTTGTATTCAAGTATATATTAAAAAGAGTACAATCTGTGTGAAATTTAGTTTAAATGGATATTGAACTGGCAAAAATGTACATGTGTGTGAAAATACTACAGTAACTCAATTGGACCTTGTTTAGTTTATGGGTCCAACAGTTGATCGTCAAGTTATATGGACACAAGAGTTGGAACAGCTCATGTTCAATTGACCTAAACTTGTTCACCCAAGGATAAGTTCCAACCTGAGCCTTACTTTAGCTTCAGCTTCAGTAACATACAGCTTGAACTGACCTAAGATGAGCACTAAGACATGCATTTAAATCTCATACAGAGGTGTTTAAGGTTTTAATAGCAAGGTCAAAGAAGAAAAAAGTTACAAGCCAATTACAAATGAATGTATATCACTCACAGTTACCCACTTTTTGGATCTAGTGACTTATTTTTACATGAGATGTGTTTGTCCTGGTTCATGTGTGGGTTAGATTTCAAGAAATATCAAAGCAGATCGAGGCAAGTTATACTTCATGGGTATATCAATGTGACCCAGATACATAACCTAGTTGTACCATATTACATGTAGTTTAGCCCTTTCCACCTCAAATTGCCCAAAAGCACTTGGATGTAAATTGTTGTCTGCTTTTATGCTTTTACCCACATTTCATGTTAACTATTAAAAGATTTTTTTACTCAGAATAGTAGATGAGACCTTTCATGATGTCACACCCATAAAACCTTTCATGGTGTCACACCCATGATAAGGCCTATTGTGATGTCAGACCCATGATAAGACCTATCATGATGTCACACTCATAAAACCTTTCATGGTGTCACACCCATGATAAGACCTATCATAATGTCACACCCATGATAAAACCTATCATGATGTCACAACCATAAAACCTTTCATGGTGTCACACCCATGATAAGACCTATCATAATATCACACCCATGATAAAACCTATCATGATGTCACACTCCAGGTCAGTAGTTTTCCTTGGCACCAGTTGGACACACATTGTGCCCAGCCTGCAATTAGGAAAGCTACGGGCTCCGTCTTATTCTGATTGGAAAAGGGTTAAATGTGTCCATGTGGAATTAGGCACCCAATGAAAGCACATGGAAATAATAGCCTACAGATGGTATTTTATAGGTGTATATCACTGTGACAAATATACTTGCCCTTGTGACCTAGTTTTAATTTATTGCTTGTACTTCAATCCTAACATGTTCTTGCGCATTTATCACTGTGACCCAGATAATTGATTGTGATGTGGTTTTCTTACATGAAACACCCATGCAGCCTGGGTTCTAATATATGTGTGTCTCAAATTTCATGACAGATAGTCAAAATTTAAAGATGTTCATTTATTAAAAATTTATTTAAGTCTTGAAATGGCAATAGCCTCACAAAGGGAACAACCATAGTGCAATGTAGGGTCTGCATGATAGGGTTGAACTTACATGGTTCTGGTATGATTTCAGATAAGTCGCACTTTCTCTTTGTGCCACATGATGTGGTGACTGTTGGTGGGCTGCTAATTTTCAGGGGTAATGATGGAGGCTGATGTGAACTTGTTCCAGATTGTGTCAGTTTGTGGAATGGGTGGTCTGGTGGGAGATTTGTCATTGTCATGTTTTGGTACCTTGCCACAGAGGGCGCCACTGAAGGGGTGCCATTTGAAAATGGTGCTGAGACTGCTGCCAAGCCTTTGTCTTTCAGTCTCACTTCTCTGGGTTTTCTCCATGTTCTCCTAGGAGTCCAGATCCCAGTCTGCCAAGTGCAATGTACATTTTCATAAGTTTTTTTGCTTAAGTTGTCATATTTACAGTACTTTTCAATGTTACGATATACATGAATATATGATACGTTAGCTTGTTTTATGTAGAAAGTGCCTTTATGTCTAAAATTTAAAAAAAAATCAATGCATGATTTCTGTCCAAAGGTCTTCAACATTTCCAAATTGCTTCAGCTCTTCTAATTTTTACATCATATAAATATGCAACAACCAGTTAAAATTTCCCTGCTCAAATCGACAATTGGACATGTGTCAAATAAATGTCATAGGCTTCAACCTTTTTGCATATTTTTGAATGAGATATTCACGAAAGAATACCCAACATTCACAGCTTTCCTTGGCACAGTCGCAGATGATTGAGATGCTTAGAAATAGAATTACCTATGCTCACAGTTTTTCATGTTCCAGCCAGTGCCAGGGAAATGTGTTAATCAATAGAATTAACTGTCATATTACTTACGTTGATATCTTTGTCGGCCATGTTTGGTTGATCAGGTGATGAGCTATTGGAACCGGGACTGCTGATTGGGGAGGACTTCTCACTGTATGGGGTCCTCAGCTTCACTGACAGGTCCAAGGGAACATCAACAAATATCCGTGCTTCATGGCCAGCTCTGGGCATGTCTGAAAGACAGCATAAACGGCAACTTGTAATGCATTAATTCAGTTGAATTATGCAGGCTTATGAACAATGAGACAAAAAAATTATCCCGCGGTACTTGTTCACCAAGTTTAAAAGTGGATCTGGTCTACGAGTTGGAAGAAAATTACATAAACATTAGTATTCCTATGTTATCCATGCTTGCATGTAATCATATTGATTATTACATAATTTTAAGAAATCATTCAAAATTCCCAAGAAATGATAGCAGTGCCATTCAGTGAGCACTTTAATGGAGATCGAATTTGCATTCATATCAATTTGAAAAGAATCCAGCTTGTGGTTTGGCCTTTGGGACTGAAGTCTTAAGTTACAACAAATATTAAAAAAGACAAAACTTCGAAACATCTTACAAGTACAACAGAAGACATATTAAGAGCTACTCAAAGTCAACACCAATTTTAAAGATAATCCAATCAGCTGCTTTGGGGGAATAAAAAAAGAAAAGTGTTGGCCTGTATTGTTATTGACTGAAGCAATCATTTGTTATTGTACTGCATCTTACTAAGTTATGTATGTACATGCCACTGCATATTACAGACATATATATATATATATATATATATATATATATATATATATATATATATATACACACACATATATACACAGTGAAACCTCATCATACCGAACACCTTTGGGACCGGAAAAAAGTGTTCAGTATAGTGAGGTGTACGGTATAGGGAGGTTTGACAGCATTGGAAGAATCTATTTGGGACTGAGAAATGGTGTTCAGTATAGAGAGGTGTTCGGTATATTGATGTGTTGGTTAGAGAGGTTTTACTGTATATATATATATATATATATATATATATATATATATATATATATATATATGTGTGTGTGTGTGTGTGTGTGTGTGTGAGAGAGAGAGAGAGAGAGAGAGAGAGAGAGAGAGAGAGAGAGAGAGAGAGAGAGAGAGAGAGAGAGATATGCGGGCTTCACAATTTTGACCTCATATCAGAAGCTAATTGTGTGTGTGTGTGTGTGTGTGTAAGACACTAAATATCACAATGGTGTGCAATATATGACAGAAATCAGAAAAAAAGACACAGAATGGAGAAACGGACAGGAAACAAAATATAAAGGGAGAAGCAAATTAGAAATGCTGGGTAAATCTCCACTCTGTTTTGAGTTGCACTTGCAGAGAACATTGTAGTGGAATATCCATTAGCTTGATCTCTTTCAAATTTAGTCACTGGGAGTGCCATTGTTTTCTGACATTGCATAAAACGCAATTTCAAAACGATTGGTCATTTATTACAACATTTTGGTTTAAGCAACACAAAAGGAAACAAATCTCACCAGATTTTAAAATACCTGAAGCATTATCACTTGAGCAAATGTGGCAGAGAACCCACCTGAGACATACCCGGGGAGACATATCACTACCACGTTTAATGGAAGAGCCAGTGACATAAAAAATGTTATTGTTGATATGTGACCACCTATCGTATTAGCCAAATTGACTAACAGGTGGGGAAAAAACACCAGATTGGCGTTAAACATGTTACCATGTAAAATTGTCTACTCTCTCTTGATATAGCCACTTCAGATGGGAGTTAGGCATAATGGGGTCCCACTTCGTTGTTGCAGGACATAACTTTGCCCCATGCAGTACAGCTAACAGAATATAAGAATGTTGCAAATTAATGGTTAGTACCCCGTACAGACAACAACTAGGCGTCTAGCCTCGTTTGACATCTCTAGTTCATGCCTTTCTTGCACAACTAATCTTCATTCATATATATATATATATATACATATATAGTGTTTTGAGCTTGCAGTATAACTCCTTCCTTTCTTGTGTGTAGCAACAACAAAGTTGACCCGGTATGTTCTGGGCGTCACACATCTTCAACTTCGAGAAGCTTCTCAGTGAAAATAACCGAATAGAAACTCGACACTCAAGTCAACACCCACGATGAGTGTCAGTCTTGGAACACACACACACACACACACACACACACACACACACACACACACACACACACACACACAAGAAAGCTGTTATATGCGGTGACAGTGAATGCATATAACTGTGACATAAATTCCGCATGAACAGTACATGCAGTATGGCCGTCCGTGATATCAGACAGTTGTGAACTGCCATAAGCTCCGGGTGTGAAGAAAGTTGATTAGTCTAAAACTGTTAACAGCTGTAGCGAAATCAAATGAATTCCCGGTATGTAACAATTGCCACTGTCAAAGCCTATAATAGTTGAAAGTATTACAGTCTTTGAGAGTGATAATTGGTCTCTACTGTGAATTCGCCTCATTTCGCTGTATTTTTTATTGTCGCTTATTTCGGTTATAGCACAAAGCCGTGAAAACAACGAAACAATGAAATATCATTGTTTTAACATAAGATTAATGGGAACTATGTTCAAAATAGTGAAATCAACTTTCAATTAACTTGAAATGCAAAAACCATAATAATTTATGCGCGCGAAAATAAGTAAATTTACAGTAAACTGTAAACCGTCAGTAACTTGCCGTATCCGCCCATAGTTCACTCACAGATCACTTTGCAAGTGACAAACTACTCAGTTAATGTATGTTTCAAGGTTTTCATCATAATTCGAAAGCAAGTAGGAGGTAAATGCGATAACACTCTTCGTTTGTTTGTTTGTTTTCTTGCTTGGTACAAATTTGTATCAAACATCATACGTTTTAACGAAAATAGCAAAAAAGGTAGTAAACAGATGATAGATGGCGAAGATAAGCTGAAGAGTGGGCCACCTTTCAGTGTATAATGTGAGGAAAATACAAAATAATATTACCTTTTGTTTAAAAAAAAAAAAAAGAAAGTTGGTTTGGTTACGGGACAGAATTTTGTAACCGCTGCATCATCAAATAGCTCGTGTCGTGATATAAACTTCCCCTCTGCTCGACTGACACATGACTTTTTGCAATCACCATGCAAAACTCTTCGATACTAACCTGCATTTGTACATTTATAGACACATGTGACGTGTATCTATGTTCTCAAATAAACCATTATTCATGTTATATTCGATCCTTCAGAGCGAAGCCATCAGAGCCCCGAAAATACATTTTCCATCTACCCCCACGGGGAAAATGAAAACATTTATATGTTATATATTAATTAAATTTTGCACATTCACCTAATTTGCTGAAATAAATTAAAATACTAAAACTTTGGTTCATGGTTGATAAGATGTGGCTATGTCACAAACTAATAATTTGAAATTGGAATGGCACCTCTACCTATAAGAGAAAGAATTCTAGGCAAAATGAAATGTCTGGGTTCGCACCGACAAATAAATATATCTGTAGTGTATGCAGATACACGTGCTTTTGGGAGAACTTGAGAGCGACTCTGAAAGTTACAGTAAGAACTAGAAAAGAAGATTTGCTTCACAGCAGATCTGTCTGGGTGCCGTCGAAATGAGAACAATTTGAAATGCTACACTTTACCACTGTTCAACATAATCTAAATTTCGTGTACTAAATTAATTTGTATAAATTAAAATGCTGCAACTTTGGTTCTTGGTTCATTGGATGTGGCCATGTCACAAACTTACAAAGTGAAGTTTGAATGACACTGCTATCTATAATAATTTTGAAGCTGTTCAACATTTTAACTTTGTGTTTCTGCCTAATGTGCATAAATTAAAAGCCTACAACTTTGGTTTGTGGTTCATTGGATGGAGCTATGTCATATACCTAGAAATTGAAGTTAGAATGGCACCTAGTTTTAAAGTTATACAAAGATTTAAATTTCGTGTATTCATCTTATTTGCATAAATTAAAATTGTACAGTTTTGGATCACGGTTCCTTGGATACAGCCATGTCACAAACCCATAAAATGGAAGTTGGAATGGCGCCTCTATCTATAATTGTTTTGAAGCTATTCAAGATGTAAATTTTGCGTATTCACCTAATTTTCATAAATTAAGATCCTGCAACTTTGGTTCATGGTTCATTGGATGCGGCCACAAACCTATAAATTGAAGTTGGAATGACATTTCTATGTATAATAGTTAATAACATCTTTTGGTATACCAAGGAGGGTATTACTACTTCTACCCTCTGTCCTATTGCATATTAATATGTCTTCTCCAGTGCGTCATGTCCATAGCGTTGCCTGTCTATTTTGTACTGGAGCACCTACATATTAGTGTCATTCGTAATATTTAAGTATTCCAGTTTGTATAAATAAGTTTATAACATGGAGGAATAAACTAATTCTCTATGTTTATAATGATACTATTTTTGCTCCAAGATCCAATTTTTCAGTTACCGTACTCTTGATTGCCTATGGTAGTTTGCTTGAACAAATGCTGTGACACACAAAAAAGAGTAAAAAGAACAAGTAGATAAATTGATTGATTGTTTCATTAATGAATACGATTTTTTCCTGGAGAAACAGCCATTGTCATTTTCCTTTGAACCCATATGTGAGATTTAGCTCTGGCTTCAAAGGGAGACACGTAAAATATATTGACGCTCTGTAACCACGTGAAAATATGATTGCGATCAGGGACGTGGGAACGTCTTCCCATCTCCGGATCCCGTCGCAATCAACATGCGGCTCATACATACAAGATTTTTTTCCCCTCCATCGTGGACCACCTATAGGCTGTAGTAATACGGACCATATACCAAGGATTAAAGTGCTTTGTTACAGGGGAAAAATAGGAAATATGGCTGAAAGACACTGACTGAAAATTATACATCAAAATTTCATTTCAACAAACAATATGTTCTAAATTGATCATCTATGGTGGCTCCATGGGTACACCATATGCAGAACCTTTGATGTGTGGCGGCCTTTCAGGGGGGCTTCCCGGCAGGGGCACTCCCATTAGTGACCATTGATTGTAGGTATGTGCCGGTCTGAAACTTTGTGAAAGCCCCTGTTTCACCAAAATTTCCTGGACAAAAGTCCAGTGCTTTGCCAAAAATTCCCTAAATACGGGTAATTTACCCTTTCATGATCCCAAATTATGATTTTCTTAAAAATTAAGTTCCAAATTTCCCCCCCAGGGAGCACTTTTTATGCCACTTTTTGCCATATTTTCTACTACCCCGTCAAGAATGGCCTAACTTAACTTAAGAAAGGTATCATTTTGGTGAAAAGTGCCTTAAATTTAAAGTATAAGGAGGGGGGGGGGGGAGCTTAACGGTCGAGCTGTACACCTGGCGATCTGGATGGTCACTCCATTGGTCACTCTGTTTTTTACCTTGGAGCATGGAAGGTATTAACGAGATGTCCATGCTTGGAGCAAGGAGCCTCCTTGCTTGGAGGAATAACTTTTACCTTCAATAAAGACGACACAAATCATGAACATTTTTTTTAAAAATTGTGTCAAGATAGCAATACGGAAGAATCTAGTTGATTCCCCGATGATACATGATAAGCGCATTAAAAAGAACGCAAACTTACCCTGGACCAGACCATCTTTTCCGTCTGCAGTCGCTGCCTCTGGGCAGGGAATTGCAAGTTTCTCCGCTCTTGGAGTATGAACAGCGACAAGCTTTTCCGGTGAGTGGGCCACGTGTCGTAGAATAGGAGAAAATAGGCTAGAACGGGGTATATCATCATCGACATCGTTGTCGTCTACATTGATAACAAGATCATCCTCAGTGCCATAATCCGAGTCTTCTTGTTGCTGTGGTACCGGAGGGAGGTCCATTATGTCGCGCTCAACGATCCTCTGTCCTTCAGGGGTTCTGTTATTTCTGTCTTTCTCTCTCTTTTGTCCTTCTGTTCCTGTCTTTTTTTTTTTTCCTTTTCTATTTTTGTCACCCCTCTTCACTCAGACTTGCGCCCGTGGTCATTCAAATTGTGATCCAGTACGAGGCCGCTACTCCTTGTGACTGTACAGGTTTAACCATTCGCATGGAACTAACATGCTTTTTATAGGTCCATGGTGTGACCAGGTGACATCAGTTACGTTTTCCTTCAGTCATATGTGTGGAAAGCAATTTCAGTGTCAACCAATGGGAGGATAGTGTGAACAATAAGTGCCTTGTTGTCTTGTCCTTGTAGACTGTCTGTGAACATCTCACTGAATAATTACTCTGTTTGTCCTGTTTTGTGCCACAGGTGAGAATGAGGCTAAAAAATAGGTGTTAATTATGGGCTCCCAGGTGTAAACCGAAAATCCTTTTCACCGGCTAAACTGGTTTTGACAAATCGTTCCGTATCAAAACTGTCCAGCCTGTTTGTGTGAGAGACCTGAGCATTTATCACAACTTGAATGGTCAGTTGAATTGCTCTCCCCTCACTCCTCCCGCCCCTCACCAGTTACCTCCAGTCTGCACTGCCATTCATGAAGTGAAAGTGTGTGTGTGTGTGTGTGTGTTCAAACATTCTTTTCTAAGCAGATGGAGAGAAAATAGGGGAATTGGCTGCAAACTATTCGTGCCTTCACAGCGAACGAAAACTGGTACGAGAATTCTCAGATAATATACTCATGTCCCATTCACGGTAATACCACTTAATAATAACAATAATAATAATAATAATAATAATAATAATAATAATAATAATAATAATAATAATAATAATAATAATAATAATAATAATAATAATAATAATGATAATGATAATAATAATAATAATTTTATTAACCCCCCATATCGGGGAAATACAGATTAACACATATAGTTACATTCACAATCAGAGATTGAGAGAAAAATATTGACATACCAATGAATGTAAAATATTCAGATGCAATGAAATATAGAGCAGAGCATTAAATAGCCGGGATCACCAAACTAAAAAATCTGTGGCCATAGTGCAAGTAGCACTGCCGTTATAGACAGACAGAGCCCAGGGCCGGCGTGCCTGTTCACCACAGAAACATCTAGTGAGCATGACCGCCAGCACATGCTCCTCTTCCCATGGCTTAACAAGTTCTCGTGACAGATCAGGTAACTATTAACAAAGTCCACCACACCGACACGCGGACGCCGTGACTGGCGGACAGCCGGGGGACGGTCAAAACCGGTGAGGGCGATACTAACCAGAGATCGGACGTATAGTGAAGAATACGGTCGATTATGGTGCCGACAGTAGAGGAGAATCGACTTTAAAAATACGGTGGAACAGAGACAGTCGTATATTTTGCACGATCAGATATGGCTTGAATGTCACAGGCCCTCAACAGAGCAGATTGTTGCGAGCGCTTACCTGTACCAAGACAGCGCTTGACTCGAGTTCCCTGCGCTGATTCGAATTCACAGGAGGGAAGTATTAGAAATGTTTACAGTTTACAGTATTAGAAATGTTTACAGTATCCAGATTATAGGTCAGAACAAGGGAACACGTTGTATTCCAAAGACAACTTTTTACATTCGCATCCAACTTACTTTATTTCTTGATTCTGTTATCAATGTGAGCTTTACACGAGTTCTTGGGAGTAAAAGTTAAACCAAGAATATCACAAGATTAACCCGTCTCCATAGATTCTCCACCCAACAGAAAAGTAGGAGACTTCCTTAATAATTTTGGACCCATAGTAATACATTTTGACTTAGCAGGGTTAAAGCTGCATCTCCATTGTTTAGAGTACTCATAGCAAATGCCAATGGATGTTTGCAGACCGGTAACGGTGGCGCTGAATAGTGACGTCGTCTGCATAGGCAAAGGCACTGAATGTGTCTCCACCTACGCAAACGCCGCCCCAGACAGCATCCACCGACTTCAACATATCATTAATGAAGATGTTAAAGAAATATAGCGAAATGGCACTTCCCTGACGTACTCCCTTCGAAATAGGGAAAACATGACTATTCTCGCCGTTTGATCTTACAGTATTGCGTGAGTGTTTATGCCAGTTATGAACTAAAAACCAGTGCGATTTTGGCAGAATGTTTAGGAGTTTAAAAAGAAGGCCGTCATGCCAGTTGCCTGCGTGGCAGACTCTAATGTTTTTGTTTCTGAATTTTACATTACTTGGTAGGGGGACCAAGGCCGCTTCCCAGGCAATCATGCCAGACACTGTCAAAACATTTCTGAGCATCTAATGTGTAAACATACAGTGGCGAGCCCCCGGGCGAGCCCAACTCATTAAACACGGTAACCAAGTCATGGAAGAAAGCACAGCCGAACGTGGCGCTACGACCCCTTCTGAATTCCAGTTGTGCACTGGGACTCAGAAAGGAACGCATCATCAGGGGTAATAGCAAATTCGATTATCTTAGCATGTACTGAACTCAAGGTAATAGCCCGGTAATTCTCCGGGATATTAGGATTAAGAGTACTCTTCTTTAGAATAGGATTAGTAATACCAGTTAAGAACATATCCGGCATGACACCGTATTGTGAGGCAATAGAATATGAGTATAGGCCTAGCCAAATGATCCAGTACTGGTTCAGATTCTCCGTGGATGAGGTGCTCTGCAGAGATACCGTCGTATCCCAGCAAGGTGTTTCTCTTGGGTTTATAAATTAATTATGATAGGCCTACCGTGCTGGAAGTAAGTTTAGTGTCATCTGGAGAAGAGGTAATCTCCCGAGAGAATAAACAATATTTAGACTTAGTTTAACAGTGTCTACTATATCACTGATATGGGGTCACATTCTCTTAAGATTCTCATAAATATCACCCAATACTTCTGAATAATAGTTCGCTATTTGATCTGCATGGAGAGCAGAATTAACTCTTCTCCGCTTCAATTTTTTATGCCGTTCCAGAAGAAACAAATTTGACGTTCACGGTACATGTTGTTATTGAGTTTGTAATACTGGATGGCTCATCACACATACATTGTCTAGAAAATTTACGAAACATCTCTTTTATGCCTTTGTAACATTCGTCTACAACACCGTTACTAGGACGCCCATGGTCTGTCCATGAACGCCACCAGAATTCCCTTTTCTTTGTAAACTGGCTTAGTTCAGGGCACCAATATATATATATATATATATATATATATATATATATATATATATATATATATATATATATATATATATATATATATATATATATATATATATATATATATATGTATATATATGTATATATATATATGTGTATATATATATATATATATATATATATATATATATATATATATATATATATATATATATATATATATATATATATATTTATATATATGACCGGGGGCGGAATGGTTGTTAAAATCTGTTTCAAAATGAGGTTATAATGATCGATACGCGATTGACTTCCCCCATATGGGTTTGGGAAATGACTTCAAGACAGGTTGTAACTTACAGGCAGGCCCGTTAATAAAAGCTGATCGCAACTCTGTTTTGAATTCAGTCAGTTCCATTATTTTACACTTGGAGACAGAAGGAGCATCATACGAATGGACTAAAACGTGATCTAACCATGCGAAGGTGCCATTGGTAAAACAAAAATAAATGTTAAATGACGCAGTCGCAGATGAAATATAGAAACATATTAATATGCTGTCTAGCTTTTCTGATATTTCAGGGAACTAAATATGGAATGTTTTATTGACTTAAACCAACTTGCATGGCGTGGTCATATACAAACATAGCAACAGAGAAGACAAAAAGAAAATAACAACGAAACATTTCGTAAAACAGGTGCAACTGTGTCAGGTGTCGATACAGTAACTTGGGCATAGCGTACATACAAATATACATATACAAATACATACATGCATACACACGTACGTATGTACACACATGTATACACAGGTACTGCGTACATACATACACAAATACAGTAAGACAGCCGGGTCAGTATCGTGGTTGCTGTTTTGTGCCAAACAAATAATTTGCATATTGAAGAACTGGCTGACAGATATCTTGGGTACAACCCATTTTCATAATATATAATAACTTATTTTCATCAATATATAAACACTTTTTTTCATCTATAGTTCCAATAATTTGGCATATAAGTCACTTGCAGCACCCCTTCCCCTCCTCGCCTTGCAGCGTTCTCTGGCAGTTTATCAATGTAGGGCTTTTGCTCCACACAGTGAACAATATCTCAACTAAGTAGCTGCTTTCAGCTTTGTGAATCTGCTAGAAACGATCCAACAGCTAGTGCATGTGCTCCGATTCTCAATTTGGTAAAATTTAAGTCTGTGTTGACTAGCCGTATTTCTGCAACGATGCTCTCTGAAACTTATTTTTAAAAAGAAGAATCATGCCTTTTTTTGTTTTGCTCCCTACTCTTTCCTCTGCTCCTGTTCATTTTATTTTGCTCCCCGCCTTTCTCTGTTCCTGTCTATTTTATTTTGCTTCTCGCCTTTCTGTGCTCCTGTCCATTTTATTTTGCTCCCTGCTCTTTTCAAATTTTTGCACCTGTTGCAAACTATTTTACATTTGTTGTTTTAACAATAAATTATATCATGCAACATAAAAACAAACAAACAAACAACAAAAACAAGAAAAATCACTGATTTGGTAAACTTTTGACCAGACAGGTGTTGAAAAGAATCAGTTTTAGACTTCCATTTCTGCATGAGTCCTTTTCGCTCCATATTCCGTATTAAAATTGTCCTTTTTGATCCAAATTGCTCTGCTCTGTTCAATAGCTGTTTAGACCATTATGTGCCGCTGGGGTTCATCCGAAAACGGACTTAAACTTACAATGTGACTGCAGCTTGTACTGATTATTTCTGCCAGTATCATCCATGCACCTATTCTAGGTATGTTGCTGTTGTCGATAGGGTTGTACAAAGTGGTATATTATTGCATACGATGCAATTATCGTGTGTTATTGATTGCATATTTTAGTGTATTATAATGTAAAGAAATAATATGTAACTTTCGTTTCTAAGCGTCTGAATGGTGTATTGAAATGCAGATATGCTGCTTTTCAGCTAAGAAATACGCAGATAATACAAGGAACGCTCGGTATCTTTACTTTATCATCGTAAAATTCCGCAGCTTGCATAGCAGGTGGAAAAGGCGTTTTCTCGTGAACTGTCCAGTGTAATATTTTGGCAGCCATTCACTTTTTTTCTGCTTGATGTTTCTGGTCCTTGTATCGATAATAGGAACACTCATTCTACAGGGCTTAGAGTGACACATATAGACACCAGTGAACACGGATAGCCAGTATATCATGAAGAATGAACTAATATACGTTTTATTAACGAGATACTGTGAATGGAAAAAGTAAATGACCGGTTTGTCTTGGGTTAGCAAGATATTCTGATGAGCTTATGGTTTTGCTGGTTTTAGCCAATCGGTAACCGATACATCGTGATTACCATAAATACATTCTCTCCATCCCATTTCTTACAAGAAATGCAATTTTATATCAGTTTGGAAACGGTACAATTTCTACCCAAATTGCTCAAACTTTACTGCATATCAGTACATTATAGAGTGTCATGAATATACTTTAGCCAACAGGTATTTCATGAACAGAATTGTTTGCAGTTTTCTGTTAAACTTTTTATATACTACTTAATGTTGGTCAAATTGATGTGTACGTAGGCCTAAATCTTCGGTTATTTGAACAGATTACGATGGTATTGTTTGATGTTGTATGGTATCGTAAACATGTTTAAAAACTGAATTACCCATTATGTAATGTAAAATCTTTTATTTGGTTTAAACATATTTTTATTTCAAAAGAAAGCAATTGGAAAACAGGGCGCAGCCCTATATAAATTCCTCTTGTACATAGAGAGGTAGAGAGAAAAGACTGGATAACAACATCAGACAAGTCAATGTTAAGGTGCACGTCTCTTTTATTTGAGTCTCATCTTAATTTTTTACAGACTAAAAATTGAAATATACACATATATCTGGGGATGTGGTTTCAATTTATATTAGAGAGAGAGAGAGAGAGAGAGAGAGAGAGAGAGAGAGAGAGAGAGAGAGAGAGAGAGAGAGAGAGAGAGAGAGAGAGAGAGAGAGAGAGAGAGAGAGAGAGAGAGAGAGAGAGAGAGAGAGAGAGAGAGATCCTGGAAAGGCTATAGAGCCAGAGTGTAGACCCACGGTATAGAGTGTATGGCGACTGGAATCCTATACACCCATGGACGTCTTGTTCTTTTGGCAGTTTACTGTTAACTGTCGTTCTTCCGGCCTTCAGCTACCTTTTTCTATAGGTTTGGGAAATTCCTTTACTTACGGGTTTATTCTCATTGTTAGTCGTGGATAGATGTGACAGCTGTTTAAGGATATACTTCTGCATAGCAGAAGTGTCCACAAAATTGGCCATAAAACACAATAAACTAAAAATATGTCAAACAAAGTATATAATTTTTGAAGATTACATAGAGTGGAGAATTGTGTTTTGTGGCTGTCATTTGTGTCACTTGTCTTGTGTTGTGTTGTGTCAACAACCTGCTCTTTGAGCTGATACTCAGTTGCGATTGACATCGCAACTGAGTATCAGCTATAAGAGCAGGTTGTTGTTATAGCCACATGTTTCTTTCTCAATTCGGCGAAAGATAACACTCGATTGGAAACAAACATGACAATTGCGGAGCAACGGTTACATGTAGCCGCATTACTACTACTACTACTACTACTACTACTACTACTACTACTACTACTACTACTACTACTACTACTACTACTACTACTACTACTGATGATGATGATGATGACGATGATAATAATAATAATAATAATAATAATAATAATAATAATAATAATAGTACCCCGAAATCGGTATGCATCAAAATAATACAATCAAATACAGTCCACACATGGCACAAGATAAGATTAAAATATAATTACACAAGACAATAAATTCGGATATTTTTAAGACTAAAATGACGAAGCCAGTCTGTGATATTTTTACAACGGGCCTCTCCTGACGGGCTTGGCCGATCTGAGAAATCAGATGGAAATATATGTACCATACTCCCAGTCTCCCGAATTAAGGGAGATCTCCAGATTTTTAGCCCTTTTCCGATCTCCCGATTTTTTTAAAAAACGTTTCCCGATTGTTTCAAAGTTTAAGAAAAAAGAACAGAAAAAGAACGGCGTTTTTACGATTGCGGGAAAGCTTACTGTTTTCTTCAGGTCGCATCAATCAGTGTTGACTGATTTTAGCAGATATAATTCATACCAAATGTTAAAGTTATTCTGCCAGTTGCAAATGATGATCATGGTACCGTGGCAGCCAATATGTTATTTAGACACACTAAGAAACCTTGTTTTGATAGATTTATTTGGTTATTTTCTAAAGCGGACTTTGACAAATTCAGACACGCACTTGGTGAGGTACACTGGGATCCCTGCTTCGATACTGATAATTTAGATGAAACGTGTAAAATTTGGACAAGTATTTAACTTAATATTGCACGGCAACACGTCCCAAACAGGACCATTATTGTGCGTCAGGGCGACGCGCCTTGGTACACTACCTCTCTTTGGGCTCAGAAGCGGAAAGTAGACAGAATCCACAATAAAGCTAAATCTGCTAAAACCCAAAACAATTCCCATCTCTGGCGGTTTTGTTTTGTTTTGTTTATGTTTGTTTGTTTGTTTGTTTGTTTGTTTGTTTGTTTGTTTGATCTGCAAAACAAATATATCAGCGATCTGAGATCGGCTGAAGAGGAACATTATGAACGCCAGTTTGACATGGTTAATAATTCAAAGCAGAAAGGGAAAAACTGGTGGAAAACTGTCGGCCATTTCATTAAAGGGGACAAAAACTTTGTGGAAAACTACCTGCTGGACGGCGACACAGTCGTCTCTGATGCAAAGTCAAAGGCTGAAGTGTTCAACAATTTCTTTTTAAGTCAAAACACTGTTGATGATGCTAATTTTCTTCTGCCCACTGCTCAACCAATGCACGGCAACTCACTAAATACCATAAGTGTCTCCGAAGATGAAATACTTTCTATTTTAGCATCACTTGATGTGACCAAAGCCACTGGGCCAGATGGTATAAACCCAACCTGACTAAAAGAAAGTGCCTCTGCAATCCCTCCTTCCTTGATAAGAATATTTAACGTCTCATTAGAGAAGGCAATTTTCCCGTCTGAATGGAAAAGATCTCATCTCAGTCCAATCTTTAAATGTGGTGAAACTAGTATCTGTAGCAATTACCGGCCAATTTCACTTGTAAGTTGTGTTGCAAAAGTATTCGAACGTGTTGTGTTCAATCACGTCTTTAACTTTCTTAGGGATAATTTCGTTTTGTCAAGTAAACAGTCGAGCTTTATGCCGGGTGATGGCACAATTAATCAGCTTCTGTATTTGTATCATCAATTTGTGAAAGCTGTGGATCTGCAAAAGGAGGTCAGTGTGGTATACTGTGATATTACTAAAGCTTTTGATAAAGTTTATCACCCTGCACTAGTCCACAAACTTTGTAATTCAGGGATTTCCGGGCCTTTATTAGGTTGGTTCCAAAGTTACCTAACGAATCGAACTCAGAGAGTTGTTTTGCAAGGCGGGTTATCTAGCTGGGGCGGTATCGAAGCAGGGATTCCACAAGGATCAGTACTCGGACCTCTTCTATTTCTGGTCTATGTCAATGACACTGTTGACAGCGTAAGATCTCATATTGAATTATACGCATATGATGTTACATTTATTTATTACAGTCGACGATCCCACTGACTCTGATTGTTCTGCTGGAATTTTAAAAGACGATCTAAGTGCAATCCAAAAATGGGCAAAACAGTGGTTGGTTACATTTAATAGCACTAAAACCAAAACTATGCTTGTTAGTAGAAAGCGAAATCCTTCATACTCTCCAGTCCACTTTCAAGATAATACCCTTGAAAATGTCACTCGAGAAATATCTTGGTCTGGTGATAAGTTCAGAATTATCTTGGTCTAATCATATTAATTATATAGCTTCTAAAGCTAAACGACTAATTGGTGTGATGAAAATGCTGCAATAAAAACTTAGCAGGCGCTCTTTGGAAAAAGTTTACTTCATGTATATCTAACCTATTTTAGAATATGGAGATGTGGTCTGGGGAGGATGCACGGAGTCAGACGCCGAACTATTGGAGAGTATTCAACTGGATGCAGCCCGTGCTGTAACGGGAGCCACACGTTGCACTAGCCACACCAAAATTTACAGTGAAACTGGATGGGAAACCCTTTCGAAGCGCAGGGAAAAACACAGATTAAAATTATTCTACAAAATGATCCATGGCCAGGCACCTTTATACCTGTGTAATTTAATTCCTGCAAATGTATCATCCTGGAATCAATACAACATTAGATCCAAAAAATAACTTAACTGAACCCAAATGCAGACTCAATCTGTTTAAAAATTCCTTTATACCCTCCACTATTCGACAATGGAACATGCTTCCACGAGCTGTTCGTAATTTCGAAGACGTAGAATTATTTCAACGTAAACTTGACAGTGACATCCAAAAAACCAACGAATTATTTTACATAGGAAAGAGGAGATTAAACATTTTACACGCTCGAATCAGGATGGGTTGCAGCCAGTTGAACCACGACATGCACAAAATTGGTTTAATTAGTTCCCCTGCATGTACATGTGGTGCTCCTTCCGAAACGTCTTTCCACTTTTTCTTTGAATGTCCGAATATCACCGTACATAGGAATTCTCCACAGTCAGTAGTAATACCCCTGGCTCCTTTCACTTTAAATACCTTACAATATGGAAGCAAAAGTTTTTCAAAAGCAAACGACAAAATTATCTTTGAATCGGCACAAAATTTTATGCTTGTGTCAGGCAGATTTAAACCTCCGTGAATTAAATTCAATTAAATTCATAAAAGACATTATCATTATCTTTGTTTGCATGTGTATCTGTGTACATGTGCACATGTATATATATATATATATATATATATATATATATATATATATATATACATACATATATATACATATATATGTATACATACATATATATATATGTATGTATATGTATATGCATATGCATATATATATATATATATATATATATATATATATATATATATATATATATATATAATATATATATATACATACAGATGTACCTGTATCTGTATTTGGGTATATGTGCGCGAACCTGTACACGTATATATCAGTCAGGCACACATGCGTGTTTCTGGGTCAATCTAGTCTTAGGGGCTCTTACCAGGGCCTCGGTTTGGCATCGGGAGTGCCCATGTGACCATACACAAGTGTGTGGGCCCGACTAATAGTATGGTATGCCAATTAATTAACATACTAGTAGGGTAATGTCTCAAGCGTGAGGAGATTAATGTTGTGTGGGCAAACGGATGAACTGCAACCCCTGAAGTATTTGTTTAGTTTAACACTGAAATGAGATATACAGGAAGCCACTGAATATCATATTTCGCTTGCTGCTAAATTGAAATAAAACACATTTGAAACCTCTCTTGTAAGACCACCCCTAGGGATGACCAATTGTAGTGTCTCAAGACAGGTGCTCTCTCATAGGAGGAAAAATAACAAGAAAAGTACTGAGCAAAGTATATGGAAAATGTGGTCCTTCAAAGAAGGTGGTCTCTCAAGGCAGGGAACCAGTGTATTTGTATGGGGATGGGGTATATCTTGGTTTTATTGAGTTAAAGTGTAATCATGGGAAGCTTGGACACCTACAGATGTACAGACATGCAAGGATTTTTTCTTTTTTTTCTCTTTTCTTTTTTTTTCTTTTCTTTCTTTTTCTTTTTCTTTTCTTTTTTTTTTTTTTTTTTGCTTGTGTAAGATTATTTACCTGACAACACCTTTTTGGTTGTTTTTACTCTGTTGGTATGTGGTGAATTATATCATGATGCTTTGTACCCAGGAAAACAATGTTTTCTTAATTAAATTCTCAAAACACTCACATAAATTCCATGAAGAACCATCAGCACGATGGCATCTGTTTACTAGTATCCATGACACTTAGAACCAGTTGCCCATGTAAGCCAATCAGATTGCCCGATTTGGGTCATGTGACTGTCCCCCTCTTCAACTTTTATATCACATATTTTATTGTTAATTTCTGCTGCAAACCAATTATTTCTTTGCTTGTATTGCTCTCATCTGAGGGTCAGAGTTGATGATATATAATTTTGAGGATTACAGACATTAACAGGTAAAGATTACAGCAAAAAAGTTGGGCCCCAACACAGGATAAGGCTAAATCTGACCCATGGAAGCCTGTCTGCAGTGTGATTTTCATTCAGAATGGAAACATGACTGTGACTGGGGAGTCAGTTACACATCTGGATGTAATTACTGACCACAAATATGCACCATTGGGGCATGGGACCCAGGGGGATAGGCCTGGAAGACGATGAATGAGGGAAAGTTCAATTTCCAGATTTTATGTTGGGGAGGGGGGTAGGTTAAACTCGAATTTCTTTAATTGGAGTCAGCACACACAAGTGACTCTTACGTATATGTTAGATTTGTTTGTGGTCCATGTTTTAAAATATTTCTGAGCCATTTATTTTCAGTTTTCCTATGATTTTAGCTAATTTTTGCTGATGGGGGCCTGTCCCCTGTTGAAATGGGGGTGGGGTTGGATTTCTTGTTGCCTCCCCTTAGGGGTGGGCCAAAATGGCATTTAACCCCAATTTTATGAAAGTAGACTTGTCCTCCAGTACAGAAATACCACACTTGGTGATTCCATGTCAAGATCTATGAGGGGTGTATGTTCCCAGAAAGTGACCACCCCTCTTTAGAAATATGGGAAAATGAGGTCATCTCAGACTCCCCTGCTCGTCAAGCTAACAAGTGGGCTGAGTGCAAAGGGGATGTTATTTATGGGCACAGTAGATATCTAGGTCTCTAAATCTTTAAGGGATTAGGGTTTCAAAGAAAGACTCCAGCGAGTTTAGCTAATTTGAAAGTAGGACAGAGTGGAATTTTTAGGGGGTACCCCTTAAACGTGAATGTTTGAGCTGCCTCTCATTAGGCCTATGGGCTGACTCTATGGATATTTTTTGGATGAAATGAACATATCAATTCTCAAAAAACATCAGACATTCACAATTTATGCTTTCATTCGGTAAATTACGGATTATATACAAACATAAAAGAGTGGGGCATGAAAAATGCATAGGTTGCCTTTGTGTCCGCCATATTGGATTTTTCTGGATGCTGATTGGCTGGCTCAGTATGGATACACTTTGATACCGAGGATGTTCACAGTAAGTGTAGACTCATTATCGGGATGTGTGTGTGACTGTATATATTTCACCGAAGATTAGCTGGAAGTCCCCTGTCTGTCCCAAAAATATCGTGGGTCTGCGTCATTGTACCTTCCTGTGTCTCGTAGTCTTTGTCTTCCCTTTGTTTTATATATATATATATATATATATATATATATATATATATATATATATATATATATATATATATATATATATATATATATATATATATTACTTATCTACATATCTAGCGTAGTTGCACTTAATGATATCGCAACGTTTGTTATCTGCTTTTGTTCTGTGTCTAAACTCAGTGACATTTACATATTTGTGCTACAACTTTGCTTATTGACGACTATTCGTACTTGTTTATATATTTTTTATTTTTACAACACGAGAGGGATTTATATTGGCATTGCCTTTTCCCAGTTGTATTTTTTAAATGAAATATGTTTAAACCAATTCATACCAAATGCCAAAGAACAGAAATAATGTGATTACACTAATAGAAATATGGAAACTACAACATGATTCAATGATTCTGATAACTGGCAATATTGCCAGGGAGTAAACTGACAAGTTTCAAGGTACTGATTAGTGATAGCAAATAAACATAATTTTGTTGTAGATATGCACTTGTTCTTGCCCCTTTTCTGACAGAAAAAAGGTCCCTTTAAAAGGCCTGCAATGGTCCTGAGATGACTAAGAATTCAGCAAATAAATCCGAGATTATTTTTTCCCAAAAGGGGGCGGAGGGCATGCCTCCGGATCCTCCTTGGATAGCTTTGCGCCTTGGTGCTCGCATTAAAAAATCTCCCCATTTTCAACAATAAATGAAGGAGCAACGTCGCTTTTTGCCTTTCTCCTACACTTTGAGCCCCTGACCTCAGAGGTACCATACCTCTGTACATGCACTGAGCCCTCGAGTCGACTCCCCCGCCTGACGGAAGACACGCAAATTAGGTTGTCACGATCAGATGTGATTGAGATGCATGTTTCCATAAAATGAGTGCACGTATGCATCCGTCACGCAGGATATAACACTGACCAAGCGACACAGGCACCTTATGAATATAGCCGCGTTGCATTGTTGCTTTCACTCTGGCAGTATGTGGATAGCTTTGCGCTTTCGGTGCTCGCATTAGAAAAAGAATCCCTGTTTGTAAACAATCTATGAAGGGGCAACTCGCTATTTTTGCCTTTCTCTTGCTCGGAGCCTCTGACCATAGAGGTACCATACCTCTGTGCATGTACCGAGCCTTCCAGTCGACTCCCCCGCCTGACGAAAGACACGCAAAATAGGTTGTCACGATCAGATGTGATTGAGATGCATGTTTCCATAATATGAGTGCACGTATGCATCTGTCACGCAGGATATAACAATGACGAAGCGCCACAGGCACCCTCATATAACTACGTTGCATTGTTGGTTTCACTGTGTCAGTGTGTAGAACCGACATTTCGGCTTCATACAACGACATGCAGTATAATTTAAAGGACACGATTTTGACCTCGTCCGAACATGAATGGCTTCATTTATTTGATTAGACCGTACATATTTTACGTGGAAAAATGTGTGTCAATACAATGGAACAAGATATAGAGCAATACACACAGCACAATCCAATGCATCTCAGTGCAACACAAAATACACCGATACAACACACTACAAAGCGACACCACTAACAGATAGAACACACTACAAAGCGACACCACCAACAGAAAAAAGCAAAAGACAAAACAAAATTAGACATACAGTCAGCGCAAAGCGTTGACTGAAGGATTCCCCATTTGCTCAAATCAGGTCAAGGTGACAACAAAATCTAATCAATTCATCTTGCCAGGTAAGATAAGCATGTTGCCAAATTGAAGCAAAATACATGGAGGCATGATGTAGATATCGCGGTAACGAGAATGTGTGCATCCGGACGGCCAGACAAACTGAAAACATAAAGGGTTCCCCCATGGAGCGGACCCTTAAAAAGAAAAACAAAAACAAAAAACAAAAACAAAAAAACAAAAAACAAACAAACAAAACAAAAAACAACAACAACAACAACAACAACAACAACAACAACAACAACAACAAAAACACACACAAAAAAACAAAACAAAACCCGACGATCAATTCAAATGCAAAATAATAGGAGGGCGAAACAGCTAAACATACATATGATCCAATATGGGCATTTAGGCCCTCCATTTATAATACTGAGTATAGATACAAAAATATTACTACAGAGGCTTCTCGTGTAATTCTGTACAGTTCTTGAATATTTCAAACATTCCAATCAATTCCAAGTCATTTAATTTCATAATATAGATAAACCTATCATGATCATTGAGGGAAGCCGAACTAACAAAAACGTGATTTTTTTCAGTAGATTTTGCCCGGGTAAATGACATTTGGTGCAGGACATTATGAAATGGTGTGCATCTTCGGTATTTTTACAGGGAGCAGGTGGTCGTTGGTTTGCAGGAACTTTTCTTTTTTTGGGGGGGGGGGGGAGGGGGGTTAATGTCTTCCAGTTTCTGTATACAGATTGTGGGCACTTACGCGTAATCTGATGATTTTTTTGGAATGTCAAAATTTGTTACCACTTCTAGATATCTTTCAAAGTTTAAGTAAGTTTTAGATAATTTGTAAGTTCGTAGTTTAGAATCGTCATTGTGCCGTAATATTTCTTGTTGCCATTGACAACGGAATATTTCTGATATTTTTGCTTTGAAAATTCTTTGAGGGAAATTGCCATAATTAGATTGTAAACATATTTATTTAAAGAACTGGATCGCCTAATAGTTGCAAAGCAACTAATCTGGAGGTTCTCCAGTACATGCATTGACGCACATAGTATGTTCACGACAAACAGGACATAACAAGGAGTCTGTTTGCTATTTTAAACTGTATAATATCGAGCAGCAGTAGGTAAGGAAACAATATCAATAAATGAAACGTCTCGACTCTATTATAAATGTATGCACTACAGAAAAAAATTCAACATTCTGTTCATTTAAAAGATCCGTACTGCCACTTAGCATTATTTCCAAAAGTCTGTCTCTGACGAGATCAATCAATAAGTTTGGATTTACACCTGGGGCAAGCACGTTAACAACAGCATTCAAGAGTTTACGCCTTTGGGGGTTGTACAGAGGACAACGAAAAAAGAAATGAAATGTATCATCGATTAGGTGGCTACAGGAACAGGCTGCTGATGGTACAATATTTACGTTAAAAAGATGTGAGTTTAATTTAGACTGACCCAGGCGGAGTTGGGTCTGAACAATATTTACAAAGCGGTCCCCATGAGAAAAATATGAAGGAATTACTTGCTGGAAAAAGTTCGAGAGTGAAGGTGATTCTCTTACAGCAAGTAGGAGATCATTCCAAAGTCTGATAGATGATGGGAGAAAAGATGTGTAGAAGCGGTCAGTTCTACATTTTATTTGTTGGAGTTCAGAGGAATTTCTAAATGGACGAGATTGTACAAGAAAACAATTAGGTATAAGGTCATATAGATATTGTGGAGTAAGTTTGTTAATTATTTTGTGTAGAAGTACTAATTTAAAGAATTTTCTCCGGGTGTGGAGTGGCTCCCACCCAACTTCTGCCAATAGACGAGCATGGGAAGTGAATTTAATAGCTCCAGTACAAATTCTGGCAGCTTCATACTGTAACCCTTCTAGCAGGTCAGACAGTTCTTGGGTACAGTTGTCAAAGAGAACGCGGCCACACTGCACAACAGGGCGAATCATAGTAAGATTTTTCTAGAGTTTTCCTGGAAGGTTTAAATTTCAGTCGTTTTAGGAGTGAGAGGCGTTTGCTTGCTTTGGTGACAATGCGGTTGATATGCGAGTGCCATGTTAGGTTGTGGGATAGTGTTACACCTAAATGAGTGTGACTTACAGTCTCGGGTATTGGTGAGTTACCAAGATATAACGTTGGATGATCTGTTTTGTTGCGCTTACACGTAAACAGGAGGAAACGGGATTTGAGAGCATTAAAAGAAACACGCCAACGTCTGCCCCAATTATTCAGATGGCCAAGGTTAGTGTTAATGTGAGTACCGGATGCCTCCGGATTATTAATAATTTCAAGAAAACACGTATCGTCGGCAAAGAGTCTGATATCGCAGGTAACGTCCTCAACTATGTCATTTATGTAAACTAGGAACAAAAGAGGCCTAAGAATGGAGCCCTATGGAACGAAAGCCTCAATTGGTAACCATGAAGAGGACTGGCCATGTATGACTGCTCTCTTTTGACGATTGCTTAGGTAACTTTTCGACCCATTTAACTACAGGAGGGGTTATTCCTAATTGTCGTAGTTTGAACAATAGACCTTGGTGCCATACCCGGTCGAAAGCTTTTGATATGTCCAAGAAAACCATTCTGGCTTCTTTGTGGATTTCAAGTCCTTTGTAAATCTTGTGAACAATGCTTACGAGTTGATTTATGGTAGAATCTTTTGACACAAATCCGGATTTGCGATTAGTTAATAGGTTATTACCCACTAAGTACTCATAGAGTACATTATAAACGAGTCTCTCCAGAACCTTTGATACATTACATAATAAAGAAATAGGACGATAGTTTGATTTAACTTGCATATCTGACTTTTTGTAAACAGGACATGTGTTTGATTTCTTCCATTGAGTCGAGAATACACCTAAGGATAAGGCCAGATTAAACAGTTGGCATAAAGATTTACAGATGCTCGGAGCTGTTAATTTTAGTAGAAAATAACTAATAATATCTGGACCAGTCGCAGAATTAACTCTTAAAGAAGAGAGAATTTTCAAAACTTCCCTTTCATTTGTCTCAAACTTCCCTAGTCTTGCATCGGAGCGATACTCGAAAGCAGGAAGAGGGGGAGCAGTTTCATCTACAGAGAGTTTGTACTGGTTTGCAATGTACCGATTGAATATTTCTGCCTTTTCGGTGTTGTTAGAAATAATAGTATCATTATCAATAAGGGGAGGTATGCTCGGGTGAAGCTTGCATCCGAGAACAGACTTGGAGAGAGGCCACCATTTTAACGTTAATTTCTTTACTGTCCAGCTCCGCTTTGAGATTTGAAATATAAGTCCGAATTGATTTTTTTGTTAGCCGTGACGGAAATGTTATGGAAGCGCTTATGAAGTTGATAAAGTCGTTCAGTGACTGGGGAAGGATTACCGTTATCTTTTTGTACTGATTTTTTTTATCTCTTCCATGCGCGGTTGCGTCTTCCAATTAAGAGTTTATTATTTGCAGTAATCCAGGGTTTATCTTTTGGACGAATAAGAACATTTTTGCATGGAATAAATTCTTCAGCGATGTCAAGAAATAATTTTGACCGGTAGTCAACCTTTTCTTCTGTAGTATCAAACAAGTCGAAACCGACATTCCAAGGGGCATGCTCTAGAGCTTCATTCAAACCCATGGGGTTTGCTCTCTTGTAGTTCCAGACAGTTCTCTGGTAGGCTTTGTCATTAGGAAACGTAATAGGAAAGGTGCAAAAAATAACAGAGTGGTCGGAGTTCGAGATTGGCGGAAGAACACCACTATTAATGATACAGCCAGAGGAGTCCGTAATAAAAGATCTAAAATGCTGTTAGAAAATTCCATGGATCTTGTAGGTTCATCTATAATTGATACAAATTATTACGAGCAACCAAGTCTACAAGTTTAGTACCTAATTCGCTGTCAGCGTGGTCCGAGTACCAGTGCTCGCAACGATCATTGAAATCAGTGGTTATAATAATAATACGAGGGTTCAGTTCCATGGCTTTAGAAATGGAATCGGAGAGGTTTTGGAGAAATATGTCTCGTGCGCCAGCTGATTGTCCAGGCGGACGATATAGTAGGCGCCAACAAGGGCTACTGATAACGTTTCAGTGCTACAGGTATGAACACGTTATGGCACATGTATACATGTTTTTATTTCTAATAATTCGTCCAAAAGATAAACCCTGGATTACTTATATTTCTAAAATTGACTGTCTTGATACAGTCAAAGACTTTAAATCCGTCCATACAGCAGAGCAAATGGATGTGGACAGTTCTTTCTTTCTTTCTTTCTTTCTTTCTTTCTTTCTTTCTTTCTTTCTTTCTTTCTTTCTTTCTTTCTTTCTTTCTTTCTTTCTTTCTTTCTTTCTTTCTTTCTTTCTTTCTTTCTTTCCTTCGTTCTTTCTTTCTTTCTTTCTTTCTTTCTTTCTTTCGTCCTATTACATCGTTGAGCTGTTCAATAAGACTTGTATTATTAAAGTATATTATATTATAATGAAGTGAGACACATAGATTCGAACCCGTCGCCTTTCGAATGTAAGCTATCCACTCTAACCATTGTGCCCCACAGGTTCCTGACACTTTGGGTAAGTTGGACGTGGTGCTATAATCGCTGCTGTACCATAGACCTAAGAAGATCATATAATTACTATGAAAATTCAGTCAATTTTGATAACAACATACACATCTGTTTTTCAACACTTTAAGTTTATTATGATTTAAAGAGAATATGTGATGCGAGTCTAATAATAATGCTTATAGTACTACCAATGATAATAATAAATGATAATAATAAAAATGATGATAAATATATGATGATAATGATAATTTATTGCACACTCATTCTTTTGGGAAAATAAAATACAGCAAATAGATCTAAAAAAATATAAAGATTACTGTCATTTTGTTGAAGGTACTTTCTCCATAGTGTAATAATAGATTTTTTTGTGTGATGGTAGTAAATAAATAAATAAATTATTATAATAAACAAATAAATTATTATAATAAATAAATTATTATAATAAATAAATTAATTAATTAATAAAGAAAATAAATAGATAGATAAATAAATAAATAAATAAATAAATAAATAAATAAATAAATAAATAAATAAATAGAAGCCCCCCCCCAAAAAAAACCGCTTTAGCATTCTAACGCACTACCCATACTTCTAACGTACACCGTCGTAGCCATTATGCCACATGACTGACTGGCTCCTCAACAATATGTTAGAGTGAGTATATGCGTAACGCTTGCCTTGAGTGTTGCTTGCTACGCACATGAATTTCCTTTTTCAAATACAGCAGTCATAAAGAATTTCTTTTTCATTTATTATTACTTATCGATTTAACCATCAGTGGCAATGCTATATCTTCATAGGTCTATAATCACCGAATGGTTACAGCATTTTTTTCAGTTGTTATAAAAAACGACAATAGCAAATTACATGTCGCCTGCAGTGCATGGTCCTGCCCTTATTGAACTCAGTGCTTTTGTCTTTCAACAAATCTCGAGGCTTTTTCCACTTTTTCGCTCTTCGGGAAAATTTTGAAGCATCCCCATTCCACGGTCGGTAGCTATTTCGGCCCAAACACATTCACAGTTGGGTGCTTCAAGGTCAAGGCCTCGGGTGCCAGGCAAGGATTTTTTTTTTTTTTTTTTTTTTTTATGAAAACGGCAACTCCTCCGCCGTGACTGTTGCGGTCATTACGTAAGGGAGGTTGAAAGTTCTGAAGACTCAATAATTGATCTGGGTAGCTCTCATCCAGCCATGTTTCGGATAGCGTAATACTATCTATATAATTTCTGAATGAGCAAAGAAGTGTAGTTCATCATATTTACCATCAGATTTGAGACTACGAATGTTAGCATGACAAAGTTTGATTTTTTTTCAGGGATTGGAGTCCTGGGTTTGGGTGTATATCTATAGCAGAAAAACAAAAACAAAAAACAAAAAACAATAAAGCGTCATGGATAAATGTCTCATGCTTGTAAATGTATTAAGTAAGAGTATTGAAAATGCTATCGACAGAAATGCCAAGGATGCACTAATTTGATTAGTGTTGCAGTGTTCAGTAATTATCTTGAGGAGAAATTTAGAACGATTAAAGAGGGGGGGGGGGGGGGCAAGGGTATTTTCGTGACTCGTGATCCTATCTTTTTATTTTCCGTGATCTGTGAAACAATAAAATTAATTTTCGGGATTCGTGACCAAGCCATTGCTCGTGAATCGTGAAGATGCATATAAGCTGAATAATTTTTCCTGTGAACTGTGAAAACAATTTTTTTCCTGTGAACTGTGATAAAGACCCCCCCTTGCCCCCCCTCATTAAATAATCCCTATATTGTTGTATACTACAACCCATCTTTCACGAAGAAAACTTTACCGAGGACTATTGAATGCTGTTGTGTGCCCGTTTGCAGCAAGTAGTACAGACAATAGGATGTATTCATATTTGAATGCGGTCCTACTCTAACACCTATTGAGCAAAAGAGGGAGCCATCTGCATCAGGGCAGATCCATGTATTTAGCATGGTCAAAACTACTTTCTCAGTCAAATAAACAAAACAAACACAGTATAATCTCAAGAAAATGTTTTAACATAGATTTGAAACATAAAGGATGCCTAAATTTATTAGAAATGAGCTCTCTTTTGGTTGAAAAGGTGTTATTCATGGATGTTTATGTAGTATATAATACAGATCTGCCCTGATCATGGTGGAAGCATCAGTTTGTTGCCCTGGCAACACAGGAAGTGAGCAAGATCGCAGTTAAATATGAATGTCTCCTATTGCGAAGGTAAAATAAATACAAGAGAAAATTCCACTTGCTGTTAATTACATATGAAATAATTGTATCAATGTGTAAATGGGCAAACAGAAAACATGCAGGTAACAAGAAGAAAACAAAAACAAAATTTGACATTATCATTGTTGGGTGACACATAACGACGAAAGAACAAAAGTACATACATAATAATGGTAATATTTGTGGCATTATGAGAATATTCTGGATAATAAATCAGGCTGACAAAACATGGTATCGGAAATAAATGGAAGTAGGATACCTTTGTATGTCCTATTAGTGTTGCAGATACAAGTAAAGGGATATGTTCGTTCGCATAAATGCGATATTCCACACCAGGTTCGTGTCCATGTAACAGACTGGATACAATACAGCTGATATTTTAGCTCCTGATGTTATCTTTATAACGTCTAGGGAGGTCACACCGATGGCCGTACAATTGCATTTAAAAATGTAACAAGCTACACCGAAAGCTGACTGTTATTGATAGTGGTGTACCTGTGGACGTACCGACATAGTTGACTTCAAATATGACAGGTTTGAAGTCGTTTGCCATGATAAGCACATGTATGAAACATGTTCAAAGATCAATTTCAACTGTTGTAATATGGTAAGAGTACATAATCGTGATCCTCCATATGTACAAGTATAACGTTAAATAACGTCACAGCGTATTGTATTATGAAAAAAAAAAAAAAAAGCATCTGAAATCAAGTCCATACGTTATATCATATACAGTGACCAGAACACAGTTGTTCGACCATGTAGCGTATTATACATAAGTATATGCGTTTCCCATTTCAGCCAGGCGACTGGTGCCAAAGGTTGCAGGTTTGAGTCCCGCTCGTTCCGAACATAAAATATAAGTGTGTTGATAACTGAAACTAGTCTAAACCGTCAGAAAATTTAACACAAGATTATTTCATATGTAAAGACTTAAGCTGAGTAAAGTTATCAAGACATGGGCTGCATGTGTAAATGCCTGTACACACAGATAGCCAAGAGTACATCTAAGGTCACGACCGGGCATGTCACTTGAGGTTACATAATATATAAACACACTTTTCTAGGAATGAAGTAAACCGAGAGACACCAGTCCTGGTTCTTACTATGTAAACAAACAGTAACGTGATATTACAAACCGAGATATTCATATGAGATGATGAATCAGGCTGACAAAAACCTGATAACGAGAATAAATGGAAGTGGAAATACCTTGGTATACATGTACTATTAGTGCTGCAGATACAAGTAAAGACGTATGTTCGTTCGCACAAATGCGACGTAACATACCACACCTGGTTCGTGATCATGTAACAGACATGATACAATACAACTGATATTTTAGCTACAAATCATTGAAATGTCGTCTTACTAACGGCTAGATGTCACATCGATGGCTGTGTAATTGTCAGCAAATTTAATACAAGATTATTTCATAGGTACAGACTAAAGTTGAGCAAAGCGATCAAGACATATTTGGGCTGCATGTGTAAATATCTGTACACACAGGTAGCCAAGAGTAAATGTAAGGTCACGACCGGGCATGTCACTTGCGGTTACATAATGTATAAACATACTTTTCTACAAATGAAGTAAAGCGAGACACACAAGCCCTGGGTCTTACTACGCAAACAAGCAGCAACGTGCTGTTACAAATCGAAATATACCCATAAGGTAAAGTAAAAAAGATTAAACCATGTGGTTAATGATCAGCCTGAAGTTCCTGTAAACCAATTGGATGCAAAGTATTATTACAGATTTTAGCCAGGTTGATTGGCTTGCTTCAAACATGTTAAAATGACACTTGTATGCATCGGATAGTAAAGTATTTTGATCCATATTCACAATTCGAAGCATGTCATTACTTTACGGTATTGTGGGGTTTTGTCCAATTCGCCATGTACGGCTATGTTACAAGCTTTGCGATGTATACGCCAAGACAGTATTTCTAAAATCTTATGTAGGCCTAGAGTTTTTCACAGTCTGCTTTAAAACAACCTGTAATGTTGTCTTGTGCAGAGTTTTGGAGTCTATGACATCGTAGGCTCTCCATTTTCCCCATGCATACGATACAATTGGCATTATAACTTTATCAAACAAAGATGAGTAAAATTTCATGTCTATGCTCCAGTATAAATGGTCATTTCAGTCTCGTCAGGGCTTTATCACGTAATAACTTCATTACAACGTAAAAACGTCCTGTTGTAGATATCTGAATTTGCATACACATATATGTCACATATGCCAAAGTTCAAAATACCATTTCATGGACATATCAGTGAGAACATCAGTGAGAACATCAGTGACAGAGCATATTTAACAAAGAATATCTGATAAAATACTCCGTTTCAATGCGGGACAAACACCGTAAATTGGTCCAAATATGTCCCTGGTGGTGAGGGACAATTGGCTTCTCTAATATATATATATATATATATATATATATATATATATATATATATATATATATATATATATATATATATATATATACATGTATGTCCTAACAACTTATATTGTAATGTTATTGCACACAAAATGACTAGCCAATTCTATACCTGATTAATTGCATAGGTATTTTTGTGTTCTTTATATATATATATTCAAAGGAGACAGGAAATGTGAAATCAAAGGATATTACAAATTAAAAGACCCAAAGGAAGTAGAGAGGGAGTGGAACCAGACTTACCAAAGGAGATAGCTGATGCGCGTCAGGCAGCTTATGTCAAATACGTTAAAACTACAAAAACTTGCTGGAAAAAGTTAAATGGTCAAAAGACTGCCTATACATCGATGACAGACTGGTCTTAAAAGGACACAAGCAGATTAGCGACAACAGTGCACAGCCGTCCACTTCCAGAACAGAATCTGACAGTAGGCCTTGGCCGGCAAGTAAGGCCCGTAGGACTTATATAATGGACAAACAATGAAGCGCTAGGCCTAACCTGAACATCAGTTCACTTCTTTTGAACATTGTATAACATGTTATAGCCGAAAACATAAATTAAAGTTAAGTCTCACTAACGAAAACATAAATTAAAGTTAAGTCTCACTAATGTATGTTTCGAGTTCCCGATAATTTAACTTCACTATGACATTAATCTTGATTTATTTTTTGTGTAATTTTGTTTTGTTAAAAACTTTTTTTTTTCCTGGAAGAAGCCACATATTATGTGATCTATCAAATATTACAAAGGATAAATGTGTTGGTAAAAAGGCCTAGACTGACATTCAATGGCATGCTGATAATTGACATAAAAAGGGCTATGTCTGAAGGCAAACCACCCTGGCCTGTTCTCGATCTGATAGGCCTACGTAGTAAGCGTATTAAAAAAGACCTTGTTTGTTAGAGGCCCATGAATCAACCGTTACCAAGAATAATACTAAAACTAGTTTTTCATGCGTAAAAATATTGAATAATTTGTCATAACATGATGGGTGAGAACATTTTGGACAGTATTGGAGGTACAAACATGAACTCATCACTAAATGTGTTGGGTACAAATCAAAATGTAAATTTAAATGAACCTATACTTATTAAGTAGTTTCCATATCTTAATTCAGATGAAGCAACTGCATATTTGAAAACCAAGCAAATCAGTTTACTGTGATAAGTCTAAACTGTGAATCTTTCAATGCAAAAATTGATGAACTTAACATTTTCCTTGATAATTTAAATTCTCATGGTTGCCTCCCAAGTGCGATCTGTTTACAAGAGACTTGGTTACAGAATGATTCAGACTTATCACTATTAGAAATAGAGCATTATAATTTGGTATCACAGGGTAAGCTCTGTACTGCATGTGGAAGCCTTGCGATATAATTATATAAAAGATAATTATGATATACAAATATTAGATATACCGGTATGTGAGAAGTCCGAGATATGGGAGGGGCAGTTTATTGAAGTAACGGATAGAGCGTTGAACAAAAAGATTATTTTGGGCAACATCTCCACTACAGACCTCCAAGGGACTTAATTACTAACTGCAAGCTTTTTATTAATAAATTGTGTAAAGTGTTGCGTAAGGTGCAAAGGTCAAAGCAAGAAATTATAGTGGGTGGAGATTTTAATACTGACCTGTTAAAAATACCCGACAAAGCAGTTTTTGCCACTTATTTTGATGCAATTACTTCCATTGGTTTCTTTCCTCAAATAACTCTACCAACTGGGCTCTCGGAAAGAAGTGGAACTATTATTGACAATTTTTCATGTAAAATCTCAAATACAAGTAATAATATTTCAGACTCTGGAATCATGGCAACCAGAATCTCCGACCACTTCCCATATTTTATATGTTTAGATATATCACATCTCAAATATAATGAGGTACCTAAATATATTGAATCTCTTCCCAGACAGAAAAATTGTTTAGAAAATTTTAGGAAAGAAATAGAAAATGCAAGTCTATAATCTCATTTAAATCAAGACCTAAATACGGATCCAAATGAGTCATATAAAAGTATACATACAACAATTAATGATGCCCTAGATAAACACCTTCCTATAAAAAAGGTAAAATAAAAGAAACACAAGCATAAAAAGTCCTCTTGGATAACGCAAGCAATCTTGATGTCCATTAAAAAAAAGAGATGACAAGTATAAAACATTAAATAGAGCACCTTACGACAGTGTTGAATATGAAACTGAAGATAAACTTGCAAACTTATGATAAAATACTGAAAAAGTCAATATGCACTGCCAAAAGCGTACTATGAGACTTGTTTTAATAAGTATACGAATGATATCAAAAATACCTGGTCTACTATAAATAGTATATTAAACAGACATTAAAATAAACGTAGCTTTCCTAGAACCTTTAATATAGATAAGCAAAGCATTACTGATACACATAAAATTGCAAATTACTTCAACAACTATTTTACAAAGATAGGACCTACATTAGCATAAAAATATATGTACCAAATAATAGGTCGTTCATGGAATATTGAACAAACCAAAACTTGTTCTTATTCAAATCTGTCACTGATGAAGAAGTACTAAAAAGTATAAACTCCATCAAGCCGAAAAATAATTGTGGTCACGAGAACCTATCTGGTTACCTCCTTAAACTAATCAAAATGGATGTTTATAAAGCTATAACATTGGTTATAAATTAAATGATAACAGGAATTTTTTCCAGATATTTTAAAAATTGCCAAAGTCTTGCCAGTTTACAAAAAGAATGATGCATCCATTATTGATTATTATAGACCCATCTCAATATTATCTGCAATATCTAAAATATTTCAGCGCGTTATGTTTCATCAAACTCATCAATATTTCAAAGAGAAACAGTTATACTATGACAGTCAATATGGGTTTAGAGAGTCTCATTCTACAGAGATTGCTTCCTATGAACTGGTGGATAGAATTATTTCACAAATGAAAAATGGTGAAACACCTGTAAATATATATATGGGCCTTTCAGAGGCCTTCGATACACTAGATCATAGCATTCTACTAAGAAAACTTAGTTATTATAGTGTCAAAGAGAAAATTATTTGCAAGTTATCTTTCAGATAGAAAGCAATATGTTATAATGGATGATTTCAAGTCCCAATACTAGGATATAACTACAGGTGTTCCCCAAAGATGAATTTTGGGGGTCCTTGCTGTTTATTATATACATCAATGATATAGCATGTGCCTCCACACTCTTCAAATTTATCCTATATGCAGACGACACTACATTAAGTAGGACTTTCAGTACCTTCAAAGACCAAAAACATGATGAAGTAAATTCTCAAAATAAAAATCGTAACCGAAACAATATAAATAGTTGGCTAAAAGTTAATAAACTATCACTAAATATAAATAAGACTTAATTTATGCTTTTTTTATACTCCGCAAACACAAGTAGCGATACCATTCCTTAAAATCGATGCACTAAAAATAGATTGTGTAGATGAATTTAGTTTTCTTGGGCTTATTTTAGACAAGCATATGAACTGAAATAAACATTTACAGAAAGTTTCATCCAAAGTTTCTCAAATAGTAGGAATTCTGGGTAAAATTAAAAACTACCTTCCAAAACAAACTTTGTTAACAATGTATAATTCACTGATACTACCGCATATCAATTACTGCCTTGTTGCCTGGGGACATAAATTTGATAGATTAACTGGTGTCTAAATAGGGCAGTAAGACTAATTAAAGCCAGTAAATATAATGCACACACTGAACCTATTTTTAAATATTTAAAATTATTGAAGATAGAAGATATATATAAACTTCAACTCCTAAAATTCTGTTTCAAACTTACACACAGTCAACTACCAAATTTTTTTCAATAATTTATCTTTATTCCAAATGTCACTCATACACAATTACAACACCAGCGGAAGAAATAAAATATTTGTAACACATGTCAATCACACCTTTGCAACAAATGAATCCAATATGAATTAATTCACATATTAAATGAAACACCTGAAATTGTAAAAAGTAAAATAATCACACATAGTATCTAAGGTTTCTCAGATTATTTAAAAGAATACTACATCAAAAACTATGAAACTGATTGCCATATATTTAATTGTTATATTTGTAACGGTTGATCAAGTAACTTGATTCTCGATAATGTCATAATATCAACAATACTCTGTATGGAACTAATTATTTTATTACCCACAATAATTCTAATAATTTGAACAAAAACTATTGTTTCAAATGATGTCGTGGGTGGCTCGTATGATAGCGGTAAAACATTTACCTTAATACGAGTCTCCCGGATCAAAAAAAAATTCATTGTTACACTACATAAACTGATAATGTCGAAATATACTGTATATTATTGATTGATGAAAATTACTCCTGATTTCTAAATAGAAATGAAGTGACATGAACTACGAAATGAATAAAATATGAGATTATATCCGACGAGTGAAAATGATGTGACATGAAGTATAGAATTGAATATTCAATGTGGAAAATGATGTGAAATGATATAGGCATGTGACATGAAATGAATTAATAAATTGATATTAAATGAATAAATTGAGATCTGATGTAAATGATAAATGTGTAACATGAAATTAAATGTGAGATGCGAAGCAAAATAAGCGAACTCACTACATGTTTCTGTCTTTATTCTTGTACAGAAAACTCTGTCTGATAAGACCTATTCATGAAGATAGTAGCCTATTACGAATAACAGAGATGCCATTTTTTGGGGCGATGCGTTTTGTAGTGGAATGCCTGGCCTACTTTTTAACGTATCTGAATTCTTTGATTGACTGATTGCTGGGTGGAGATACGCTCTTCCATGGAGTATGTTAGTCTCGTCATTTTGGCCCATGGCACAATATAAACAGCTCTTCCATGGATACAGGTTCATGACATGGTATAGGTCTGTATGTGCATGTGCATGTAGGCCTACATGTAAATGACTGCAAATGTATTTTATTCATTCCAATCAACCTATCAAGAAAGACAGTGATTTCAGTCCACGTTGCTCATCTGAACCTTTTATAAAATAGGCCTATATTTAATGGGGGGGGGGGGGGGGGGGGGGGTATTTTCGTGACTCGTGATCCTATCTTTTTATTTTCCGTGATCTGTGAAACAATAAAATTAATTTTCGGGATTCGTGATTAAACCATTGCTCGTGAATCGTGAATATGCATATAAGCTGAATAATTTTTCCTGTGAACTGTGAAAACAATTTTTTCCCCTGTGAACTGTGGAAACAATTTTTCCCCTGTGAACTGTGATCAAGACCCCCCCTTGCCCCCCCCCTTTAATGTTGCAGCATTATATTATACAGACCCCTTATCAGTGTACCAACAAGACAAACTGATACAACCAGTACAATCATTGATCATATTTTAACAAATATTACAGATACTTTTGTTGATGCGAGTACCATCAGTTCCGATATAAGTGACCATAAGCCAATTTTTGCGATACTACAAAATATTGATGCAAAGTTTGAGGCTATCCTTAATAGAGAGAGGGGGTCGCAGTGGTGCACTGCAGCACATATTTACCATGGGTCTCTGTCAAGGTGGCCACTCTTTCAGCATAAACTGGAGCCACTTTCTGCAAATTTGACTTGTCAGGAGACCAATATACAGGGATTCACCAGGTGAAGTCCATTTTATGAACTTTCTCACAGAAAAGTAACTTTTGATACATACAATTTTTGCATTGGAAACCCCACAGACTCTACAGTTGACAGCGAGGTGCAGTGAGGCATAACCAGGTCAATGGGGCATACAACAAGGGTGGCTCAGAACTTTACCCCCTTTTTTCCCCAGGTGGAGTCATGCATGACTGTTTTCATGTCCATGTTTTTGCTTTTAATGGTGCCAGCAAAGTAAAAAAATGACTGACAAAGGAACCAGATCAAGAGTTAAGTCCACTGCAGACACTGCAGATCCTAAACTTGTGGATACCATTCGTGCTTTGCTGGAGGAGGAGATAGGAGACCTGAGAAAGGAGATAGGAGACTTGAGGTCAGATATTCAAGGTGTGCTCACAAAATTAGATGAGCTGAATGAGCGCTATAATCAATTAGAAAACAGTCTCCAGGACTGTAGTGACAGAGTTGACATCATCACAAAGGATTTCCTGCCAAAGCTGGCCTCAAAGTTTAAGGAATTTGCAAAAGCTATATCAATCAAAGTGATTGATGAGGCCACCCACAAACGAAAGTGGTCCCTTACTATTCAAGGGTTAAAAGGTCAAGCCAGTGAACGGCAAGGAGACACAAGGAAGAAATGTATAGACTTTGCGACAAAGTATCTTCGCATTCAGAATGCCTCTTCCACTGGTTTCTCAGCCTGTCATAGGCTGAGCCAACACGAAGATGCTGGCATATATATCCATTTTGTAGATCTGGATGTGCGAAATGAGTGGCTAGCAGGTGCCAAACACTTAAAGGATCACCCTGACTGCTCCAAAGTATCCGTGTCACCAGACTTGCCGCCAGTTACCAGAAGCCTTAAAAAGGATGTCTTGGCCCACAGGCGCACACTGCCTCCAAGCATTAAAAGACAATCACGTGTGAAGCATCTGAAATCCTGGCCGTATGTTCAGGTGGAGATACAAGGGAAAGATCCTTATTACCCAAAGGCTAGTAAAGAGGAAGTCTTGGATGAATGGCTGGGACTCAATTTGAACACTTTCTTCGAGTTTAAGTGAAGCGTTTGATGAATCATTTATAAACGTAAATCTGTCCGATTTCTGGTTTAACACTGACTGATAAAATATGTGACTCATCATCGGACTTGACAGGTTTTTCTAGGCCTGAAATTAACTCACAAACTCTGTTTGTTTTATGCTAACATATAAACGTCATCGTTAATGTAGGTAGGGTACCGTAATTCTGGGATCATATGTCTAGATAGCACACTTGCATCACTGTCACATCATCTTATTTTTTGCTGTTATAGGTATATATTATCTTCATATTTCATACATACAATATATTATACTAAGATATCATATGTGTACATAACACACTTGTATCACTGTCATATTATCTAATGTTCTGTTATTATATCCATATATTATCTGCATCTTGCACAGATACAATATATAACAGCAAGGAAGGCAAGACAACTTTTATTGTGATAGTATATGACTAAATGCCACAGGTATTACTTTCATGCTAATCTTATGTAATTACATTGATGAAAAATCACCTGTATGGTGCATGAAAAAGGCATGCATGCTTATCAACATATCACAATGTCAAAATTGTCAATAACTTTTTTTTTTTTTTTAAATGCTTTTCATATCATGTAAAAAGGATGATTGTATTCTAATTTGTTTTTGGTTTTGGTTTTTGTTAAAGTGTTAAAGAGTGATCGAAATAAATTGCATGCTGATGCACTTACCATTGTTCTTCATGCAGCATGATTTTTGTATGGATACCCTGAAAATTTTATTTCTTTTTCTACAAAGTAGCATCTACATGCTGTACGAATATAACCTGGTTTGACTTGGACATACGATAGAATACCGAGTATGGCATGAGATTTCTGATACGTCATATATTAAAACCCAACGATCAAGTGTAATTGAACAAAACTACATGACTATTCCATGCAATATAGTATTTATTCATTGATAAAGTATAGACCTTTCTTTGAGGGATTCTAATCATAAAGTTGCGAATTATCATTGCCTACTGATGATGTAGACTTTCCCTTTTCTTAACTTCAAACAAGTGTTTAATTTTCTGTAAGACAACTTTATAATGCCATACTTGAATTTTGCATCATTTCTAGTACATGGATAATTCTTAGTTTGATTTATATTGCAGCTGTACTGGGTATTTCAAAGTGCATTTTCCATTCAGAGACTTATACCCGGAATATGCATGAATGAAATCTATGATGTAGCATATAAGCACATTTTGCATGTACCATCTGGGGGACACCATACTCTTTCTTTGTTCCCCATCTGGATTGTACTTTCTCAATATTGATAACATTTTTTTTTATTTCCTCTCTTTGTTGAAATTTTCTCGTTATGTTCACATTTTCATGGTACTCAACAAACTTTTTCAGTTATAGTCAGATATTATGTTTACACTTTCAGACAAGTTATATCAGTGCTTGGTACAGTCAAAGCAATGCCTGCAATACTAAGGTTAAATGAATTCTAGAGCACTACAAGAGGAAATCTTAAGAAATTTTGGTGGTGTATCTGTCAATTGTCTTAATGACTTACTTAATAACCCAGAGGACCTTGATAACTCTATTACCATTACAGCTGACTCTCCATACATTGAACCAAAAGATCTTATCGATTATCTTAAGCCACTAAAGCATACTTTTTCTTTATAAGACATAAATATCCAAAGCCTCAATGCCAAATTTGATACTTTTTCGATGTTAATTGAGGACCTAAAGAAACAAGATTTCGAATTCAGTGCTATCTGCATTCAAGAAACATGGATTAATCATCAAAATTTAAATAACCTCTCATTATTTGAATTAGATAATTATACTGCAATACCTCTTGCAGCTACTTGTAGTTCTCATAGTGGATTACTTATTTATCTCCACAATGACTTTGAATTTACATTAAGAGATTTTGGTACTCCCAATAAAAATTGGGAAGGTTTGTTCATTGACATATTTGGCAATGGACTAGAACAGAAGTTTACACTGTGCAATATTTATCGACCTCCCAGAGATGCTAACAATGATATTGATCTGTTTTTGAATGAGTTTATACACATAGTTGAAAAGTTGTCAAACGAATCATCAGATAAAATTATTACCGGAGATTTCAATATTGATTTGCTTAAATTGAACACCAGACAAAAGTATGCTGAATATCTAGCTTTGATGATTTGTAATGGCTTTAACCCTAGAGTAACTTTGCCAACAAGGCTTACTGAGAGGTCAGCCACATTGATTGATCACACATTTTGCAATTTATCACATTGTAGAAAATCAAGTACATCTGGTATCATTTTATCAGATATGTCTGATCATTTACCTTCTTTCACTTGTCTCAACACACACGTAGAACTGAATGGCCCACCAAAATATGTGCAGGTGGAAACAATTGATAAAAACTCTATACAGTCTTTTTGCACACATCTAAATGGGAAAAACATTTTGCAAAACTTAGACCGGGAACTTAACTCTGATCCAAATAAAAATTACGAAATTTTAGAAAACACTATTCTATGTGCTAAAGAGAAATATTTACCAAAAAGAACCGTGAAATTTCACAAGTACAAACACAAATTTACTCCCTGGATCACTGCTGGCATCTTAAGGTCAATCAAATATCGTGACACTCTGTATAGACAACTAAGAAGTACTCGGTTAGAAACCCCTGAATTTCATATCATAAAGCAGAACCTTAAAACATACAATACAATACTACGTAGAAATATTCGTGAATTAAAGCAACAATATTACCAGTTAGAATTTCAAAGATTCAAAAGTAACACTAAAAAAACTTGGGACACCATAAGAACTGTTTTGAATATGAGTAAAAATAAAAAAGCATTCCCTTCTTTTTTCTTAATTGACAACACAAAAATAACAAATAAAGAAACAATAGCAGATCATTTTAATACATTTTTCACAAATGTCGGACCAAAACTGTCATCCAAAATTGACACATCAAACAAACCATTGTATTCTTACTATCTGAATGATAATATTGACCATGTTTTTCATTTTAAGCAGATAAACTCAGATCACATAGTCAAAATTATAAATGATTTTAAGCCAAAATCAAGCACTGGGCATGATGGCTTATCTATGAAACTGATTAAAAAATTGATCCCTTGTCTTGCTGAACCTCTCACTCTCATTTTAAACCAATCTCTAACTACAGGAAATTTTTCCAAATAAGCTAAAAATTGCAAAAGTAGTACCTTTATACCAGAAGGATGACACCAATATTTTAGAGAATTATAGACCAATTTCTCTACTCCCAGTCATGTCAAAAATCTTTGAAAAAGTAGCTTATTGTCAGTTATATGATTATTTCACAACAAATTCACTATTTTATAACAGCCAACATGGATTTAAAAAGATGCATTCGACTGAAACAGCTGCTCTGGAGTTTTTGGACCGAACCATTCAAATTCTTGACCATGGTAATCTGCTGTTAAGTATATTTTTGGACTTATCTAAAGCTTTTGATACTTTGGATCATCACATTCTTTGTAAAAAATTGGAACATTATGGTATCATCGGCACTGCTTTACATTGGTTTAGCAATTACCTTGAGAATAGATCACAGTTTGTTTTATATGACAATATCTGTTCCAAACCACTTCCTATCAAAACCGGGGTTCCACAAGGATCCATACTTGGACCTCTTCTTTTTATTAGTTACACAAATGACATGCACAAAGCATCTTCCAAGTTCACATCTATTCAGTATGCTGATGATACAACTTTAATTAGCCCTCTATGTTGCCTTTCTTTTCATGTCAATACTGAATCGTATGAACAAGACACATAAAAAAATATTTGAATTGAATAAGGTAGTCGACTGGCTTGCAGCAAATAAACTGTCATTAAACATAGGCAAAACCAAATACATGTTATTTCATTTCTACCAAAGGAGAATAAATTTCATTTTAAATCTAAAAATTAATAACATTCTAATTTCAAAAGTGGAAGAATTCAACTTTTTAGGCTTAACAGTTCAGGAAAATTTAAATTGGAATGCTCATGTAAATAAAGTAGCAAATAAATTATCTAAAGTTATTGGTATGTTTAAGAGACTATATAAGTACATCCCGGCTAGTGCTCTGTTACTAATTTACAACTCTCTCTTCTATTCATATATCAATTATTCTATCCTTGCTTGGGGTTTTTCATGCGAACGGATCTTCCTGTTACAGAAAAAAGCTGTACGCCTTATGTGTTCAGAAAGATTTAATGCCCACACAGACCCACTTTTTAAAAAATTAAACATCTTAAAAGTGACTGAGGTTTTTCAGTTGAGATCAATTAAGTTTTATTATAGATATGTTAAAAGCGAATTACCACAATACTTTAGTAATTTATATAGAACTCCTGTGCAGATTCATTCTCACTTTACCAGAAATAGAGAAAATATTCCTCCTCCTAGGCCCACCAATATTACCTCTGAAAAATGTATAAGATACTTTGTCCCATCCCTTATCAAAACCATTCCATCTTGTATTACTGAGAAGTTTGAGACACATTCTTACTCTGGTTTATCAAGCTATGCAAAAAAATATTTTATTAACAGGTATCAAGATATATGCACTGTGCCAAACTGTTATGTATGTAATAATTGATTCTAGTCCTGTCTAATAATAATTTTTGTATGTACATGTTTTAGTCATGTTTAGTATCTTTATGGATTTCATGGTATTTTTGTGATAATCAGTTTGTTTATTAAGTTACCTCCTTTTTGGTGGCCCCAGTGATAGCGGACTCAGGTCCTTAATTGGGGTCATCCAGACACTCATCAATTTTTGTATTCCAACGCGTCTAACTGTCATGTACTTTTGAGTTGCAATATTACATACTGTTTGTATCCATAACAATTATATTTTGTCAAATAAACGTTTTCTTACTCTGACTCTGACTCTGACTCTTAATAATGAAAAATATAAATTTGAAAAATATGATGTTGATGTTTTCCACGAAAAGTTGAGGGAGATAAAGTGGGATCAAGTAATTCATAGTTTAAGAGCAAATGATGCATACAATGTATTTTGTGAAAAGTTTCTTTCTTGTTGTGAGTGTTACATTACTAATTCTTAGCATGACAAGCCAAAAATTAAAAAGCTTTGGATTACCAAGGGCCTTCTTAAATCCATAAATGTAAAAAAATGACTTGTATTTCAAAACTCGTAATGAGCCTTTCAACATTTAGGTGAAACAGAAATACAATCAGTATAAAAACTTATTAGATTTGCTGTTAACGAAAGCTGAAAAAAAGTTATTTTGAAAACAAATTTCAGAGTAACATGAATGATCAAAGAAAGACATGGGAATCAATGTATGAAGTCATGAACAAACGAAAGTCAACTGTTAATAATATACCTAAACAGATTGATATTGCTGACACTGGTAATCCTTCTGTAATCACAGACAAGGAAATCTGTGAAGCTTTTTATATTATTATAATTTTTTTTTTGTGTCAGTCGGAAAAAATGTCTCTGACTCAATTGAATTAAGAGGTGATGAAATGTTTGTGAATACCTGGGACCCAAAGTGTCGGACTCCATTTTTTAGAGCCTGTCACAGAGGGTGAAATGTCTCTATTAATTGGTAGAATTAAGATAAATAAATCATGTGGTCCTGACTGGATCCATCCTCGATTATTGAAGGATGCAAAACAATGTATTTTAACTCCTTTGACTCACATAGTCAACTTGTCTATAGCACAAGGTTATGTTCCTGACATAATGAAAATAGCACGTGTTGTACCTGTTTTTAAAGGAGGTGACCCAAAACTTATGGGCAATTATCGCCCAATTTATGTACTTCCCACAATTTCAAAAATCTTGGAACGCTGTGTTGCAGATAAACTCCTGAAATTTCTAGACAAGCAAAAATCTTTCTATGATTTACAGTTTGGTTTCCGAAAGAACTTAGGTACAAAAATAGCAATTTGTGAATTTAGTAATTTTGTTCAGCAACAGTTGGAAAGTAGGAAATTTTGCTTGGGGATTTTTATTGATTAAAAAAAGCGTTTGACACTGTTAACCATGGGATATTGTCAAAGAAATTAGAACATAATGGCATAAGAGAAATATCATTGGAGTGGTTTAAAAATTATCTACAGGACAGACAGCAATTTATACAAATAGGGTCTAATAAGTCAACATTGGACACAGCTCAGTGTGGTGTACCACAATGATCTATTTTAGGTCCATTGTTGTTGTTAGTGCATATTAACGACTTACAAAATTCTCTCTTATCAGGAACCTATCGATTATTTGCTGATGATACTAATATAATTTATACTGGAAACAACATAGATATTTTGAAACATAATGCTGAATTGGACTTGATAAAATTAATGGACTGGTTTAATGTGAATAAATTACCGCTGAATTTGAATAAATCTAACTGTATAATAATATGCTCTAAAACAAGAAAATTCAACCAAATTTTAATATTATAGCAGGAACAAAAATTTTACCACGAGTAGCTAGCATTAAATATTTAGGTATATTTATAGATCAGCAGTTTAATTGGCAACAGCATATTAATTCTATCTCTCAGAAAATTGCTCCTATTATCGGTATTTTCTTAAAAATTAGATATTTACTTACTTTTGCCCTATTGCGTCAATTGTATTATGCTCTCATTCACCCACACATTTTATATTGTATTGAAGCTTGGGGATCAGCTTATCAAACTCATGTCACTCCACTTTTAATAATTCAAAAGCGCGCAGTGCGAATCATTACTTTTTCACATCGCCAAAGCCATACAGAAAACTTGTTCAAGTTCATGAAAATTCTTCCTTTTCATAAATTGTATTTTTTAACTGTATGTTTGCTAGTTTATAATGAACTGAGTGGTACATCGTCTAACAAATTTGGATTTCAACATCGATGTTTGACACACAACTATAACACTCGAAATAGGTGCCTTCTGTCCCAATCCCAATATAAAACTAAATACTTTTGTCAAAGTATATTAAATACTGGACCTAATTTTTCAATTTAATACCTGAAGAGATGAAAAATGTTATATCTGTTTTTTCCCTTAAAAGAAAATTGAAGTATTGGTTACTGGAAACTAATCTTGATATTAAATCATATATATATCCTCACATGAGATTTAGCAATTAAGCTCTCTGTCCATCTAGGACTGCTCCTGTTTAATAATTTGGCTAAACGCACATTCGGATGTAAATAGTGCCACACAATATTTTGTTATCTACTATAGTAATACATAATCACATTGTTTTGTCTCAATTCAAATTACTGTGAAGCTCTTGGTAAACATATGTACTATTATGTCTGTATCGACTTTTATACTTACTGATTTACCTCTAGTTTTGTAGCTGGTTCACATGCCAGCGCATGTATTTATCTAATTGAGGGATGGCCGTACAAGGTACAGCCTTCTGGCTATCCTCGCACATACTTATTGCATATATATTGTATTACTATTGATGTGAAATAAACTATTTGAATTGAATTGAATATAGCGACCTCGCTTTCAAGACCTCGCAAGGGTTTTAAAGCTTCCTCGCTGGCCAAGTCTTTATTTCTTCACGCATGAACTGTCTTCCTACCATGGAGAGGTCATAGTGATGATTACAAACGACGGTCTACCTCTCGCGCCAGAGATTATCGGCCGATGGGGCGTCATTTTGTATAATGAAATAACGATCTCACCTTCGCGATAATGCACAATGGGGTTATGAAAAGTTGGATCTACTGGCTAAATTGCGAAGAAAATTTTGTAAATTTGTACTTGGGTTAAAAGATTCAACCCCAACATGTATTTTATATGGAGAATTAGGTCGTTTCCCTATATCTTGCCAGGTTCAAAGTCATTTAATTAGTTTTTGGAGTAAATTAGCAACTAGAAAGAAATCCCAGTGTTGAACTAGATCATTTTATATTTTGCCTAATTTGCATTTGAACAACATTATGAGATCAACTTGGCGTGCTTGCATTCAGCATATACTTAATAATACTAGTATGGGCAATATCTGGAATGACTATGAAAATATTAGTACTAAGTGGTTATTTAAAGCAGTTAAACAGAGGCTCATGGATCAATATAAGCAGGAATAGCATATAGAAATAACATAAACAAGTAAATGTTATAACTATAGGCTTTTCAAGGAGGAACATGGTTTTGAAAATTATTTGATTGACATGTTGCCAAGATATAAGGAACCTTTTGGCAAACTTCGTACTTTCAATCATAAACTTCCCGTAGAAAAGGGTCGTTATACAAATGTGGAACGAAGTGAAAAGGTATTGTACTCTGTGTAAAGATAATAAGTTGGTGACGAGTTTCACTTTTTGCTGGAATGTTCCACTTTACATGAGCTACGTCAAAAGTACATTCAGTGCTAGTTACTATTATAAGATGTCACACTTAGTGGTGCTAACTCTCTGCCACCTGGGGATTTTTTACAACTGGGTCACTTAGCTTAATATTTTATTGTGTAAAGAATGTAACAAATTTTTTTTATAAGAAATATTTACTGGATAGGGAGACAAACAAACATCGTGTTCCCATTCAAACACATAATGTGATATCAACCTTAGCTTTACATGGTAAAGCGGGCTTAAAACCAAAGGTGCTACCCACAGGTGCAAAAATAGGAAATCTATTTATTGGGAGCAGTTATCATTAAAGTTTCATCTTAACCCCGTGTTCCAACTCTCCCCAGTTTCCCATACTCTGTGTTACAAGGACAGCGAAAACACGACTAAAGAAATAAATCTGAACCCAGATATAAATTTATGATCAGCATCGACGATTTCAATATTGTGCTGCACAGATATATTTACGTTGCCATGTGTAAGGTGCCAAAATACGATATATTGAAATAAAAAAATTGGGTTTACTCCCAATGCCAAAATACGATATACTAAAATAAAATAGCTCTTGGTAATAGAAAGCCATGATATTCCAAGAAGGAATGACAAGTGGTCTGGCTAAGAAAGGACATGGATATTCTGCAGATTCCACTACCTTTGTTTTGTAAAGATGAGAATTTTATCCAGACACGTCTAATTTCAACTGGGCGTGGATGATATCTTGGAATTACCTGCCATATGAATAATATGCATACATATGTAACACAGAGCCTGCTGGCAGTTCATGAGGATATCAATAACGGTCAGCATGTCTGGCCTGGGGATTACTGACGTCAGCAGACCTCTGATAATGAAACGGGGAGAATTATTGGAATGCTTGGTTTGTCACTACGTGAAATAATCAGGTAGGTGGCTGTTCAGGGCCACAATAAAGAAGTGATAGGATCGGTGTGACATGACAAGCAAATGCTGGAGAAAGGCAGCATCTGGTAGACCCTGACTGTCATACGCTCAAGGTGATCGATACCTTGTACAGTTTCAAAGAGACATCACTGTAAGCGAGCATGGTTGTTGGCTGAGCTAACTGACAATCAACTGAGCTTGCAGGGTAATCAATCATCTGTCGTCCGTCTGTCCATCTGTCATCCATCATTGGTCCATTTACACTTACATTTTCGTCTTCTCTGAAGAAAGTGTTGGTCAGATGTAAACTTGGTTGGAATCTACCTTTGGTGATTCTCCAGCAAATTTGTTCAAATGGTCATGATGCAGTGACTTTTTTCAGTGATTTTTTCGTGCACTTTTTTTGGCCAAATCTAAAAATATCTCCACACTCACTTGGCTAACTGCTTCAAAATTGCATAGGAACCCTTCTAGGCCCTTCTAGCTTAATATTTAACAGATTGCACAGCATTAAAAATGTGTGCCTTTCTTATTTATAACCTCTGAAAACTGCCACTCAGGTTATGCTCATATTGGTGGAAGAGTACCCCATGGAAGGGTCAAAGTTGTACACTACCTTGGTGATGCTCCGGATCCCCGATGTTAAATGAATTTTTCAAGTGGGGTACTTATCAGTTAATACATGCATTCCTATTGATGATGTTACGATAGTTGTTTGGGGATCGGAATGGTAATTCACATTTTTCACTTCCGACTTGTGGAGATGTACCTTGGGTGGGTCTCTACCGAGTTTGTCGAGCAGGTCACGTTCCAGTGATTTTTTTTATTTTAAATGATTTTTTGTTCTCTTTTGGACAAAAAACTAAAAAAAAAAAAATTAAAAAAAAAAAAAAAATTCCCGAAACCACCAGGCCGGTTACATTGAAATTGCCAACGATATCTTCTTATTACACCATTTACACTATAACTTTAAAAATCAACTTTTTCTCTTTTACTCAAAATCTGTCTACTCACAGAGTAATTTTGAATTTTGTTACTATAAAACTGTCACTCAGCTTGTGCTGAAACTTGGTATAGCAGAAGTGTACCCAGTCAGAGAGCCCAGAAGCTTCTTTACAAGATACTACTGTGCACTGTTGGCTTTTTCCCAATTGTTCATTCTGGGTACTTATAATTAAATGTTATGCATATGTCCCTGTTGATAACTAAACAACCAATCGGCATTCTGATACCAATTAACTTTTTTTTTCTTCTGAATAACAACAGGCTACAATTTGGGCTCAGTACTGTTTAGCTCAATGGCGACATACTTTTCGTACGAAAACCTAGGGTAGCTGAATATGGGCTGTTCATGCACACAGCTCTCTGGTGGTGATAACCAACAGGGATTTACGATGGTGGGGGATCAGTGCCATTTATACCCTATTTCTAAAGCGAATTATTAAACGTACACGTGTATATTTTATGTTCGGAACGAGCGGGACTCGAACTTACAACCTTTGGCACCAGCCGCCTAGCTGAAATGGGAAATGCACATATCCACTCGACAAAATCCCCATTCCTAAAAAGAATGGTTCAATGGAGGTAGTAATGTGCAAGTGCCATATCAACACAATAATGCAGTATCTTTACTGAGTTGGCATTTATTTCCAGAATCGGGGACTGAAATCCACCAGCATTAAAGAAATGCCGAAAATATATATTTCATGTTCGGAACCAGCGGGACTCGAACCTGCAACCTTTGGCACCAGTCACCTGCATGTGTCCACTAAATGAAAGCACGCTACCATAAAAATGTACACACGTCAAAAACTTAGAGCACACATTAATTATCACACTAATACCTCATGCAAGCTTATTGTCAAGGGGTTATTGTGCCATAACCCTGATCTATTATGCACTTGTGTTTGAATTCGAGGGCGCCTCAATGATTTAAACCACGTGTGCTTCAATTCGCAGACACGTCAATGATGCTGTTTAACACATTTGATTCCGAACATGTGTAGTATAGTGAGCATGGGTGAAGGTTAGCTGAACCCACTAGGATAAGTGAATACTCAAATAATTTATTAGACCTTATCATTACTGATTCTCCAGGTCTTGTTCTGGACTCTGGAACCCTTGCTCCAATCTCAAATTCTGACCACTGTATAATATTTTGTTCTTTCTCCTTTTCCCTTCACAAGGACAAGCCCTGCAAAAGATCAGTATGGGACTTCAATAAAGCTAAGTGACCTCAATGCTGCCCTTTCTACAGCCCCTTGGAACATTGCTCATGTTGTCCTTTATTCTATTGATGATGCCATATCATTCTGGTCTAATCCCTTTTATCTACTGCAAAGGACTTTATTCCCTTTAAGGAAGTTACCATTTACCCTAAGGAGAAACCTTGAATAACTGCAGACATTAAAAAACATATTAGACGTTGAAATCGTGCATGGAAACGCTTTAAGAGAGCATCCAACAAAACCCGCCCCCATAATTACGAGCTTCACCTCAAGATTGACAGGTTATAATTTACAAAAAATATCACAAAAAGGTTGTAACCATAATAAGGAAATCTGTCTCTTCATACTTTTCTAATCTCCAGCTTTGACTTGATGAGAAAGACATTAGTGTTAAACAATAGTGGAGCTTGTCCAAGTCTGTCCTTGGATGCAAAATTTACCAAGATGTACCCCCAGTCATTGACGATAACAAGATTGTATCATGCATCACGAAAAATGTGAAATGTTTGAACTCGTACTTTGCCAGCCAGTGCAAAACACACCCTGATGCTGATGCCCCATTCCTGCCCGATTTCACGTTCCGATCTGAGGCATTTTACGCAATATTACCATTAATGAAGACAGTGTAAAGAAAGTTCTATCATCCCTGAGACTATCTTCTGCATTAGGCAAAGTTAATATCGGACATCCTGCTAAAGAACACAGGAGATTGGATCTGTAAACTACTTACAAATATCTCCCAACTTTTTCTTAGTCTTTCTTTCTCTCCCCATGCTTGGAATAGATCCAACATATGTCCAGTCTCCAAAAAGGCCAACACACAGATAAAAAATACTTATCGTCCTATTTCTTTTCTCTGTAATGTTTCAAAGGTGTTTGAATGACTGGTCTTTAATGTACTTTATGAATACTTGGCAAAAAATAACCTACTCACTTCCCAAAATTCTAGCATTAAGGCCAAACATTCTACTATCAATCAGCTTGTGTACATTCTTCACAATATCTACAATGGCCTAGAACAGTCCAAAGAAGCCAGAATGGTGATTCCAGATGTGTCCAAGGCATTGATAAGGCTTGACATCTTAGTCTCCTTTTTAAACTTCCACAACTCGGCATCTCTGATAATCTTGTAGCCTGAATTGATAGTTATCTCTCAAACCAATTCCAGCGAGTGATTGTTTATGGCCAATCTTCATCATGGCTACCTTTTGAAGCTGGTGTGCCCCAGGGTTCCATTTTGGACCGACTTCTCTTTCTGGTCTATGTTAATGATCTAGGTGACAAAATTACATGTGATGTCACACTTTTTGCTGATGACACCGGTCTACTTGAAGTTGTTAATAACTCCATCGAAACTTCTAATCACTTGAACATTAATCTCTCCAAAATACATAACTGGGGAAAGTTGTGGCGTGTTATCTTTAACACTTTAAAGTCTCTTTCTGTCATATTTTCAACCAAACTTGTTAAACCACACCATCCACCAGATCGTCTTGGAGACTCTAAAATACCTGGGGCAGACTCACACACTCATTTAGGTATTACTCTCAGTAGCAATTTATTCTGGCATGCTCACATTACTCGTATTACCACCAAAGCGAGCCAGCGAATTGCCCTTCTGCTTAGATTCAAATAAAAACTTTCCCGCAAAGCTCTGATTAAACTTTATTTAACTATGATTTGACCATTTCTCGGATATGGTTGTGTGCTGTTTGACAACTGTGGTCAGGGACTTTCTGATCTTATTGAATCCATACAGTTTGACGCTGCCAAAATATGCACAAGTGCATTAAGGTACACTTCAAATGCCAATCTCTTACGTGAACTTGGTTGGAAAACACTCGCCAACAGAAGGAAGTATTTTAAGTTACTTCTTCTTCACAAAATATATCACAACTTACCACTATCCTATCTCTCTCAACCTATCTCTCTCAACCTATTCCTCCAACTTATAATGCTCGAAACCTCCACCACACTAGCTCCATATGTCCCATTAATTGGAAAACTAATCGCTTAGACAAATCCTTCCTACCTGACACTATCAAACTGTGGAACCATCTTCCCTCTGATATAAGAGACTCAATTTCCCTCCAAATATTCATATCAAAACTGAAAGCAACACTACTAGCAGTGGATCATGTTCCTGTTTACTATACCCAAGGACACATTTTGCCAACATTTGTCATATCCAGCTTCGTCCTGGATTCTCGAGACTTAACTTTAACCTCTTTAAAGTCAACACCATCCCACAACCTACATGTTCTTGTTCCTACCCCACTGAAGATCTGCAACATTATCTGTTCTTTTTTTCCAAAGTATTCAACCTACAGATTTAAACTCCTCAATTCCATCATCCTTATTATTGCTCCCGGCATCCACCCAAATCTTATTATACACACAGCGAGTGACAGACTAACTCATATTCTTCTCTTTGGTAGCGACGAATTGTCCATGCCTTTCAACATATAAATTTGTGATGCTTTCCACAGATACTTCGTAGATACAAGACGCTTCATATTTTAGTTCTGCCATGCACAAGCAATTATTTTCAATTGAGTTAGTCACTGATTTACATAGTCTTACTTCCTTAGTGTCCTTTATGAACTTTCCTACCACTAATCCATATTATTGTGAACAGGGACGTATGTATGTATACATTCTACCTATAGTGAACTATTTTGCTTTGTTTTGCATTTTGGTGACTTTAACTACTATGATTTTTGTATGCAGGGTACAAATCTGAAGCATGTGTACAGCTTCGCTGTTAATTGGGTTACTTTGTTCTTGTTTTGTCCTGTGTGTTTTGTAATATACATTTGTGTGTCCCTCCATGTTCTGGAGAACCCCACGATTAATGACATCTCGATGTACTATAGGGCGATCCAGTTGAAATAAATATGTTTACTCTAAACTATCCAATGAAAGCTGGTTTTACAACTGATCTAAGGTTCTTTGCACATGTGATCAATATGGCGACTGGCATGACTGGCCGGGGCACTAATATTCGAACTTTTGTTGCTGGAATATGCAATAAAATTCGCACAGTCCAGGGCCTAAATTATTGTTTCATTTCTATGTCAGTACACATATATTATAGTTTATCTTGCTTACTTACGTCTAAGTCCGGCAAATCCACATCTTCAGCCATTTTCGGTCGAATAGTAAGAGGAGATGTGATTGGTTAAAAGATAATTTACTTCCTTCATGTGTCCAACAAATTAAGCCCACGTGTGCATGATAGCTGGTACGCGTTACACTTACCGAACTTGTGGCACTGTGCCTCCACCAAAAATGGCACGCGTCTTTGTTTTATTGAACGCGTTCACAAAATATTAACAGGTGTATTTATATATATATATATATATATATATATATATATATATATATATATATATATATATATATATATATATATATATATATATATGTATATATATTAATTAATACGCTTGCAATAAAACACGGACGTGTGCATTAAAATAATTGCACGTGTCTAATGAATAGACACATGAGGGCTATTAGAACACGTGAACAAATTGGTCAAGTTTTTGTCACCTTCCCGCGTCCACCATTTGGTGACACGGTAAAAATTTTGGTAACATGTTTCATAATTACCAAACACGAGCTCTTAAATGTATATTACACACGTGCCCATACTTAGTTGACGCAAGTTTAAAAAGATACACGCGTGTTGTTATTTAGTGGATAACAATTTACAGACACATGTACATTTACGCGTCAAATATGGTATTTATGGCACTGATACCCCACCGCTGCCCGTCACTGATTTCTCACGTGCTGCCAGCAGGCCCGTTTGGGACAGGCAGCACACCCAAAACCTTTGCATGGCCGATTTTGCGATTTTAACAGTTTTTACAAAATGAATGTCCTTTCAATAATTTGTCAAAATTTCAAGCTTTTAACCAAAGTAGAAATATGAGAAAAACGGCAAAAACTACAAAGGTATGTGGACATCAGAACGTCCATGTGTCATTCTTTTGTTTTCAGCAGCCAAACGGAACAATGCCACCCGTCAATCATACTTAATGATCTGTCCCATGGCTACAGGTAGCAACGGCCCATGGCAAAAGGAGAGTGGCATAGTTAGATCTAGTAGACTATTTCAAAATTCATTGGTTCTCGTGGATTCATCAATAATTTGGAAAAGATTGTGTCGGGATACAAGGTTAACAAGAAATAAACCAAGCTCGCTATCGGAATGTGCTGAGTTCTAGTCCTCACATCTGTCATTAAAGTCACCAGTGACTATAAGAATAAACGAAATGGATTCAATCGCAGTGGCGACAGAAGTGGCCAAAGATTCAAGAAAGACATCACGTACTTCGGCAGGCTGGCTAGCTGGACGATAGTAATTTCCAATTAATACTTTTCCTCGGAGTGTGGATATCTCTATCCAAATGCATTCACTGTTGTCGCTTTCTAGGTCAAAACGTCTCAGGCACGGAAGCAATGAGTTAACAAAAGTCATAACCCGACCACCTCTACCTTTTAGGCAGTCTCTTCGGAAGGGTGGTTGGAAATTATCAATCGATTTTACCGGCACTTTTTATGCTGCAGACATTTGAGTGACAAAATTTGAGCTGGTTGTCAGAAAATGTTGTAGGGCCGGGATTCGGGTGGACATCAATAGCAAGAAAAAAGAAATTATATAGAAGTTAAAGGATGTGCTGAAGAAAGAAATCCGTTAAAAAGAATGTTTGCGAGCAAAAGTGCAAGTAAGCAGACGGAGACAGTTATTTGAAAGTCAACAGTGGAGTCAAATTGGAGGGAGACTTTGACGGAAATGGACTTATTGAAGAAAAGACCAATGGTCATTCTATACAAAGCAAGACTAATACCCATCGTTAATACAGAAGAGGAAGGATGGGCATGTGGGCACTTGAATATTGCTGTAATGGTAGAGTATAACATATATCCCTTAGGGCCAAATATGTTAAATTATGTAAATATCAAATAATGATTCTATCACAAATAATTAGTGACTTATATCGACATTTATGGGGTGGATGCTTTGCGGTCAACTTTCAATTGTTTATCCAACAATTAACATCACAGACACCCAAATACGGGACAAATATATTCTTTGGGGTAGGACGATTACACACATATATGATTTGTTATCCTAACGCAAATACATTTTGAGTTAGGATTAATTTAAGTGGGATTTATTTTTGGTGTCTTACCTGTCCTTAAATCCCATGTGCACATCAAAAACTGGGTACATTTCCTGCCCAACTCTTTGACTTTATTTCAATCCCTTGTCAGCTTTGTTGCACTCCGCACCAGGCATTAACTTTTGCATCCGAACAAGTGGCTTTCAGGGTATGTCAAACAGAAGCTCAATAACTATGAATCGTACTTACTACAGATCATATTCATACCACCCAGTTAGGCTATTCACTTTTCTTCTTCTCGCCCGAGTATACAAAATACATTCCGAGACTGTGTGCTTAAATCCTGTGTGGTGTTGGAGGTTACCAGCACCTGACCCACTGATGGGACCGTGGGATCTTTACTAAATTGATTCAGAAGGTAGTTCACAGTCCTATGCCTATGTCATTAATATTATTTCACTTCCGTGTACCTTACCACGTGCCTGGTAGCCACATGGCAAATGTGTTATAAATGTACATATGGCCAATAATTCGGTCTATCTACAATGCACCAAATTTGACAATTTTCCCATAAATATACAAACAGTATTATTGTCAACATTAACGAATTGTTAAAAAACTCTACCCCAAATAAGACACAACAGGTCTGCGTATAGCTGGTGAACATAGATGAATAGGGAAGGGAGGCCAATTCATGGGAAGGGTCTGTCATTTGGCTGGGTCCCAAATGTCCTGCCCTCAAAATCGATACACGCGGTGAAAGTCAATGACGCCAAAACGTCGAAGATGAGTTAGGCATGTCGTGGTATATGGCAACTTTCTATTCATGTCCACTCATCACGCCGATGAGCACTGTGCAAGGTCAATGTAGGGGGGGGGGGGGGCATAATTAAGGCCACTAAAAAGTCAAAACATTTAAAAACCTTTAGACTGTAATAACTTGCAAAGGCCATGTTAGGACATGCAAAACATACCACCTCCAATTACAATTACCACGAATTCATGTTATATCTTAGACCGGGACACTGCTTTTTCTATACATGTCATAATATGTCTTATAAAATATAAATACAGCAAGATTCATTTGCGCCGTTCGTATCTAGGTGTAGGCACATTAAAAAACAAACAAAAAAATCCAAACCACCCCCCCCCCAAAAAAACACACACAACAAAAAAAAAGAAAAAAAAACAAAACAAAACAAAACAAAACACAAACAAACAAACAAACAAATAAAAAAGTGCTTGTGAAATGCAAGTCATTTTGTTCTATCTACCAGCCATTCACCCCATCCCACCCCACCCCCGCCCCGCAAAAAGATACAGCATTGTAACACTCCATCAATCATTTTATATGTGTGTAGAAAACCTCTTAAAGCTTATTAAACAAAAAGCATACATGCATACAATTTTTGTCATACGGAAGGTTTTTTTTCCAATTTTCAGAGAGCCTCCATATTGCAGAAGTAAATTATCCGCCACACAATCAATAATTCATGAAAACCAAAATTTACTTTGCCTGCAATGGTAGACAAATCCAGCCCGGAGAAACCATCTTTCATTCCTGTAATCTCTAGTTTGTCATTGACCTGGGTATGTCAGTATTTTGTCAATTATGGTATTCCAGCTGAGAGTCTTTTATGAGGTTACTACTACATCCACCTCCAAAACAGAATTGTTAGCCTTATCTTTTTATAGAATGACGTGTTGGTACAGTTGATGATGGTCTTTTCATTTGAACTAGTTCTTTGAATTGATGTGCTCCATTAGTTCGGTGGTCGATTTTGATACTTATTTCAATTTGTACATGGTGTGAAACGTGTCAGGTAAAAAGGGTTGTAATTTATTGCCTTTGGACGGTATTGACACGCTTTTTCGAATATTGGAAGCGAGTTTTGACATGATAATGGTGTTTTATTTTGATATATGTTCCAAAATGACCTACTTCACCAGGGTCCACCTGCATCATGCTCAACCTCTATTTGGTTCCAGATTCTATTCAACTTAGCTACACCAAAGATGCTCTGCTTATGTTGATTTCTGTTGACAGTTTGGGTGTTTGTAGAGTATGTTATCCCTCGTAATTTGTCTTTTTACGTGGGCAGTGTATTCCTGGTACTTCCCATTCATCAAGGTGTCGGTCCATAAGAGATTGGCAAAGTTTTTGAAAACTTCCCAGGTCATTTTGTTTTCACGTTTAATACACACAACCAGTAAGAGAACAGGCCTGAACCCTTACATTGATCCACAGTGGCCTTTCAATATATTCTACTGAACATCAGTATATTTAAAAGTATTTATCAAAACTAAATTTTCTATTTGTCTCCACACATGTAATTCAATTCACATTAATTCAAGTCCATTTTATTTCTTTCTAGGGTATCATCTATACTTGGTACGTAAGTATGACACTGATACGTCAGGAAATAAAAGCAAAGTACGGAGTTCAGAATACTTGGTACCGACAAAATATTTGGAGGACAAAATACCTAGGGCCTTGTACACTCCCTACTGTTGCAGTGCATACAATATTTAGGTTCAGAAAGTTAAAGAAATATGAACCAATTAGCAGGAGATACATAATTCGTTGTTGAGAATTAAAATTTTAGATATACTTCTGGGGAAAATATGTCACCGCAATCTCCTGCCAACCTTACGCTGGGCAAGACTGGCCTCCAAGATGCTGATGAATCTGCCCCTGTCCAATTCAGAGATATGGGAGTGCCCCATACGCAACAGCATTATAGATTATATTGATCCCTGTATTACTATATAGCCCATAGACACGTCAATACTGGACACACCTTTTACACTTTCCTGGTCGCTATTTGGTTATCTCATTTCTAGGAAATTTTCTTTTTGTGTGACTGCTTTGGCACGCCCTTAGCTATCCTGTTCATGTTGTATAACATTCTAGGTGACAGCCACTTTCTCTGTACAAACTAATATTTAGAGCAAGCTATAGCAAACCAACAGAGTGGTCTCTTTTATTTCCTTAGGAGCATACTCATTATGACAAATTATGTATACCACTGTACAGTAGTTGGTTAATTCAAAGTGGTCAAATATATTTCATGATAAATTAATACATTTCGGGATACTTCATCTTGCACACACTGTGGAAACTTGTTCCAAACCATATTGTGTATTTCACTTTAAAAAGTTGCATGTTAGTACGAACTGGAAATAAATCAAAATGTTGGCTTGGTCGAGTTTTTTAAGTTATGTGGGTGACAGTCGAAAACACTGCAGTGATGAGTTATTTTTGCTTAATACACACGAAAATCCCTAATAGATATTTTTTTTCTACGAATTGCAAATCACGGTTTTGTGTGAGCATTAACACTAGCATTTTTTCGTATTATCTTTCATGAAGTTGAAGACATGATCTCATACATATATATAGCTGCTCATTATATATTACAGTATGTTTGCTATAGATAAGCTGAGACATAATGTAATTTCAGATAAACGTTTTTTCCAACAACACACTGTAATTTCTTGAGAATACCAACAACTTTACTTCTTTTGATTTCAACTTGTTCAATTCTTCTTTTCCATTCATCCTTGTGCCGGCTTGTTGTTTGTTTTTTTTTCTTCAAAAGTTTATATATGTTTTAATATATTATGGACTAATATTTTGAAATTTTCAATGTCAATATTTTGTCACGGACTTTGTTAATTATATAATTAGTTTTATGAACATTCAAAGATAACATATTACCTTTAAACCAATGCACATGGTTTTCCAGGGTATTATTAGTATCATAATTTAAATTTTCGGATTCGAATTTGCCTCTGAAACATACCAAATTCCATGTTATTTAGACTGCACTTGGTCTGCCCTAGTTTGACGGGAGTTTGTTTATAGAAAGGGAATAAAACTGCACTGTGACTCCGCCCTTGAGTGAAATAGCAATGACAAAAGTGATCATTTTCACTTTGGTGAGCAGCAGCCGCTATGCCATAGTATAGTGCCATTTGTTACCATGGTAACCATGCACAGCCAATCCGAAACTGAGTTACTTCTCCAACACTCAAACAGTGACCTTTTTGAATAAGAGCCCAGCAGAATAGACACAGCACGCAGCCTGGGTCTGCTTTGGAGGCATGATTCTTACTATTGAAAACAATTTCCGTCATCTGCCAAAAGAAGAGTAAAAATGTCTGAAGAAATATTTGCAAGAGCATTAACATACAAGATGAAAAGCATTGGACCTAAACTTCAGCCCTCTAGGATTCCAAAGGTGATAGTCTGATAAATATCAGATGAAGTATTTAGATAATGAACAAACTGTTTTCTACATGTACGGTAATTTTCAAACCAGGCAAAACATGCCCCTCATTGTCCATAAAAGATAATTTCACAGACAGAATTTTTTGACTTACCCTCTCAAATTCTGTTGACACTTCTAAAAATATACTAGCTGCAAATTATTATTATTATTATTATTATTAGTAGTAGTAGTAGTAGTAGTAGTAGTAGTAGTAGTAGTATACAGCACTCTGTTATTTGATGAACAAGATATAATTAAGGTTAAATCAGCTACATATTATATTTGAACCTAAATTGAAATACATATAATGTATTTGCATCTTACAAATATTTTAATATTTGCTGATACAGAACTCCTTCAATAATTTTCAAGAAATCTGACAGAACCAAAAAAGGACGACAATTTGTGAAAACGTCAGAGTGACCTTTCTTCCAAATAGGAATCACTTCAGCTAATTTTGATTGATCTAGAAAAAGAGAAAGTTGAAATGATAAATTTACAGTATGTATAATAGGTTTTACTATGATGTCGGATTCAGTCTTGAGCAAAGAAAGCTTATATCAACGTATCCAGAACTACTATATTTTTTAGTGTTAGAAATATCCAGTGTCAATTATCTGACAATATTTATATCCAGGCTAAGTACATTGTGTTTGAAAACTACTGATGTATAAAAGCGGGATCTGAAATATTCGTGACAGGATTCCATTTTAGGATACCAATAGTGTGTGTGCGTGAAATGCATGAGTGAACATGAAGAACAAAAGAAAGTCCTGCAAACTTTGATAAATTTGGATAAAGTATGTATTCCACTATTGACTGGGCATTTCATAATTTAAGTATGTAAAGCACTAAGTGTGACTAAAAAACTTTCCTTTCAGCATTTTTCATACAAAGTGGATCCCTGGTTTCTGTGGGCAATTTTTAGGGAAAATGTACTCATTCCTAGTGTATTTCTTTGTAAAATACCCACACCCTTGCAGGACATTCGGCAAGACCATTGGGACTTGACTTGTGTATTCAGGTATTAACAGGCCAATTAAGCCATTGTTCTAGTATACTCGCACATGGGTTATTGATGTAATCATTGATTAGAACTAGATTGAAGATGTGGCTCTGTTGCTCCTGTTTGTTCACTTGAAGATTCAGTAGATTAACTTGATTATAGAATTGAAGCTTGGGATCTAAAACATATGTTAGTATTACATTCTTCTTATCATTTAGTTCAAAAACAGTGAAGAGTTTATTATCATAATGTCTAAGGTGATACAAATAAGGGAATGGATCAAAAATATTTTCCACAAACATGTCGTCATCTTCGACACGGTTCTCAGGTGGTCCATTGCCATCACAATTTGGACACAGTAAATTGTCACCCAAATCCCAGTTACCACTCAAGCAGATTTTTTAATCTTTTCAATTTGTTTAACTTCTGCATATCTGTACAAAATACTGAAAAGAAATTATAGTTGTTCAATATTCAGAGATGCTTAGTAGTAGTAAAATAATAGGAAAGAAAAAAATAAAAATTCCCGAAGGCAATTTCTATCACCTCATAAAAAGTCCAACCATTCCTAGTGTAAAAGATACCTGATGCAAATGAAAGTCTGTATCTTACCAGTCTGTTTGTTCACAATACTTTATTTACCACAATATCACTAATGTGTATCTTGTCAGTTAATAAGCTTGTAATCAGCAGAAGCACACATGGGCCCCCTTATGCCTAATAGTCTGGCTACTCTCTAGTGCTAGAGGTAGGAAGACCACAAAACATCACTTCCGGGAATAAAGGACCATAAGTTTGTACATATAAATTTGACACAATTTGCATTCAAATTAACTTGTCTTGTCACTAAAAAGGTGGTAAATGACTGATAATCGATAATTTTATAGATATCAGGGTTAGAAACAGGTTTTAAGGAAATACCAACATGCACCTCTATCACAAGAGAGTACTAGAAAATAAAGCATGAGGGGGCGCATATGTGAGAAATGTGTGTACCATCCAATTTCCCTTTTATAATAATATATTGACGACCAGTAAATAACCCAACATTTCATCTGTCCGAATGGACCAAATTAGATTTTGAAATTAGAAGTCTAATGAATGAATGATCTTTTTAATTACTCAAGCAAGGCACTGTGGTATTGCAGAGAGCTAATTATGAAAACTCTGCCTTACAATTCACAAATTATTTGCATATGAAACAGCCAAGTACAATTAATATTTCCTTTCATGGGGTAGTTGCATGTACAGAAACTAATCACCCGAGTTAGTAGCACCCTTTCAAACATACATGGCTGTCAAGCATAGTGAAATTTTAAAGAGAGCGCACCCTGTGGCTGCAAGGTCCAGTGGCTCCCGCTTGGGAACTCAACATTCACACAGTAGAAACCTGTGATGGCAACAAGAGGGCTACCCTTCTCAAAAGATAACAAGACGTCCTTGGTCGCATAGCATGGCAGCACAGAGCTTTTGATACACGAGCCATTCACCACTGGCTGTGAAGGAAAGCTGCCCAAAATATGCCTACAATAATGTAGAATAAGGCAATTACGGAATTTATTCATGTTATCACAGTAATGTAATGGCAACTACCCCTAGAGCTTAGCCTCCTAAAGCTCAAAAAAGAAAATCAAATGACGTTAATAGTCTCAGATTTATAATCTGATGGCTGTTGCAGCTCTTGAAGGTAAAGGTATTTCACAACGGCAAGAATGTAAAAACTTCAATGTTCCAAGGGCCACTTCACAGATCAAGTTAGTGGGAACATTTACCTTAAAACAAAGCCAAGCCACCCTACAAAGCTGTCTGACGTAAAAGACAGACACCTGACGGAGTATGGATTTGCTTCTGCTCTATTAAGTTTGATTTTGACAAGACGCAATTTTAAGGTATGCTTCCAGCCTTGGCAAGATATACTGTTATCTTTAAGAGTGCTACACATTCACTGACGTGTGGTGGTGCAACATAAAACACACGTGCCATCATGACTTTTGTACACCTGAAGCAGCAGGGTCAATTAGAGGTGAGTCATTAAAAGCCAATTAGGTAGCTGCACGGCCCTTTAATGCCTTGAAATCCATATAAGAAGTATATAATATGGATAAGTTCTGGTCTACTTTGAGCATGTACTATTGGCAAGCGGAAAATGTTGAGAGTTGCAGCTGTAAGTAATAGTGCAGGACAGAATATGCTACCCCATTTGGTTGTGAATTGAAAGACAGTTCATGCACTGAATTGCTTAAAATATGGTATAGCCTCAGATAATTCCGCTGGGAGTGTTTCAGATAGTGACTGTATGAAACGCATAAATTTGGTTTCAGAAATTTTGCTTGAAGAATACCAGACGTGAAAGGCCACACTCTCAACCTGTGTGGACATGCTTCACATTCCTCTGTTGAGTTGAACAGGGCATGATCAAATCAAGTCAAACTTTTTAAGCTAGCAACCTGTAAGGCCAATTGGCTTTAGCCCTTGTGCACAATTGTATCAAAACCAATGAAAAAGGTTCTAAGATGAAGCATTTGTAGACTTCATGGATGTGTATTCTGGCAGCACAGTATGCCATACAAACTTGTGTGGTATCTTCAAAGAAGCATGGTCAAAGTACATAACAAAATCAAATATATTGCATCAGGTTTTCAACCTTGTTGTATTTGCCCTTTTAATCCCACAACAGAGCCCAGGGACTCATTTGTCCCTTACTCACCATACAAAGAATATGCTTAGGCAAACCACAACTGGCAAGTGGTGTGAAATTAGGTGTGAAAAAAATTGAAAAAGAACATCAGAAATCAAAAACAAAGGAATGTGAAATAACTTAGGAAGAGAAAGGAAAGAAAGGGATAGAACAGTGAAGAACAGCACAGGTAGAAAGCAGACCATGAACAAACGCTAGTTATGAACAGAAGCCAGAAATAGCACAAGAAGACAAAACAGCCAAGGGCCATGGAAGAGTAGAGGGAGCATATGAGAGCAAAAGTTCACGAGGCACAGGAATGGAGATGGGAAAAGTGGGACGGGGATGGAAGAATTAGAAATTAAACTCAAAGGGAAATGAAGGAAAGAGAGAGAGTCCAATGTATTCAAAAGCACAAAGAATTGTACAAGTAGCAATAAATAAATAAGTAAATAAAATACCACATGCCAAAATACATAGAAGGAAGCCCCAAATGGACCAGAGGCAAAGGTCTGTGTATGGAGGGGAAACTCACCACTTGGGCAAAAAAAATATACTTGTTCATTTATTGCTGTGACATTTTTTGCCCCCCCCCCCACCTTGAAAATTGGATACAATATGCTCAATGTTGGAAAAGGTAACTGGAATCGTGACTTGGAGATAACATAATGCAATAACAGTTAATTTGTTTTGTTTTAGAAACCATGATTGTGGATAATAAAAAATGTGTCAGCTGACCTTGGACACCAGAAGACGGGTTGCTGGAAGCTATTGGGAATAAACAGCTTTTTATTTTCTCGTCCATAAAGACCCTGCTGAGTTCTCAGAACCCTTGTAAATTGTGTTGGGTATGTGTGCCTACAAATTTGTTGTTTGGTTTAATATTTACCTATACATTTCTTGGAATAAATAAACTGGTGAAAGCAAGTGTCTCACAACGCCGCAAATATATATATACACTATTACAGGTGATTAACGTTTGAAAAAAGTGGAAAAAGAATGTTGACACAATAAGTAAATATATCGAAATAATTTTCACAATTATGACCACAGACATCAGTAATGTTTTTGACAAAGAAACGAAACGATTCTTTTAAATAATACACAACATGATAGACAGTCGTACATGTCAGGGTCAAAAACACACTTTTCAGTGTCTGGTGTATGCTTCTATGATTCGTGTGCAGTAAAAATTATCTTTGAAAGTTGTTAAACTTGCCTGAACTCCCCTACTGATAAAGAGTAAGAGTGTTGGTCGTATTTATGAAGCTATGACATGTCCTGACTTTCACTGCTGATAAACATCTAATAGGTGCTAATTTTGTGATTATGTGTTAAATTGTCTGGAAAATAGATACAATATCAACCATTTGTCATGATCACTTCATGTCATATGTGGGGCATGTCAGACCCTCTTCCATATTTATATGCAACATTTTATAACACTTGATTATTCCTTCATTAAAATCAGTGGTGACATTACTGTATTGTTTTAATTCATTATCATTTTCCAGGAATTATGAGTTGTAATGGACATACCATATTTTTGTCAAATGAATTTTTAACTTTGAATCAATCTTCATTGTGATGTTTCGTGAATGAAAACAATGCATTTCAAGTCAGTCAACACGTTGGAACCACAGCATTTGCAGAAAACAATGAGCCTAGGTCTCACAACCTAGACTTTGCTACAAATTATGTGTTCCTTGCTAATTAACCTATACATTGGATCATGTGGCAATATGTGACACCCCCATCAAGTACCCCAACCAGACTGCCTGGAACATGTCTCCACATATTCTCTCTCTATATACCCTTTCACAAACCTATTTATAGATGCTGTTCCATTTTTTTTAATTAAAACTATTTACTCATCATTTTTCCTCTAATATGAACACATGGGGTACATCTTGTTGTATCATTGACTGTCAAAGGAAAAGTGTATCTCATCACTAAAGCCAGTGCTAGCTTGCCGTATATTCTTAACTGTTACCCCAGTTTAATGAATGGACCGCACTTTGAAACAATAAAATTATATTCATAGGTATCAGGTTAAGTCGTGCTGTCATCCTAGCCTATGCAGTTTGGTTTCATCTATCATTGAAAACTGTTCCCCGCTTCTCTTTTCATTGAACTATTATGTATTTCGCTAACATTTTGAACATTCAGGCATTTTCTGCGCATATTGCAGTGTAGTAAGTGTTCCAAATGTGGTGGAACTGATGTTGTTTTTGTAATTGTCTCAGGAGTATCGTAAGGTTTTGTGAAAATCATGTTAGGTTGGCTCGAAGGGCTCGAAGTGTTTGATGTGCAGCTGATACTTGGTTACTTTCAATAAATGGGTATATTTATATATATTTGACTTTTATTTCTCTTTTTTATGTAAATTATTAACATCAAAACCACATCTCTTTTCATGAAACCTAACTCTTTCTCTGATAAATGTGATGGACTTTACCAATAATTAGGACTTTTATACATTTTGACAGTTTGAACTTTATAGAGCCATGAATTAGATGTTCATTATGCTTGGCTGACTGGCAAATGACTTACAAAGGCATACTACATTTTTTGCATACTAAATTCTTAACTTAATAAACTACTTATAAGATGACTTGTGGGATTCTGTGCTTTTTGAACATCTAATTGACCTTTCAAAATACTTCTGGAAACCATAGTTAAAATTTGACTGCTATGCTCACAATCTTTGGCTATTGTAATGTAATTTGACTACTGTTCTTGCACTTTTTGACTGCTCTTTTGTGTTTTGAAACTGATGTCACTTGTTTCTGGGTGCAGTTTGACATTTTAACCAGTGTACTTGAAACTCAAATTCTGACCATGTACTGAATTTTGACCACTATACGTGCACATTCAAAAACTTTACTTTGGAAACACTCTTAGTTTATCTCCTTTAAAACAACATCATGCTTTTAGCTACACGTGTAAAACACACCAAAATGTATAATCATGTTGTTTGGATTCTTGTTGATAGTCATTTTAAGCCAAGGGGCTTTTTTGATGGATTGATGTTGTTGTTGGTGTCACTTTGTGGACTTTTATTGATGATGATCGTTGTTGAGATGGTGGTTGCAAGTAGTAATTTTTCAATGCTGAATTTTATTGATATTTTCGACAAGTTTGGAACCTGTGCTCGCAAATTGTCTACCGTGCTGCAAGTTTTGGTCCCTTTTCATGAATTGCACTGTCCTATATGTACATGAATGATGCACCTGTTCAAGCCAATTTACCGCAATAGGCCTATATTTTTAAACAAAATTGTTGCATTCTTGTAATGTTAAAACTAGACATGGCTTTTTTTGACCCTATAGACCTTTTGATGTACGTTTTGGACTCTTGGATACAGACGAACTATAAATTTATGTGATTGAGCTAAACATACCAAGGAACGTTGCCTTTGGTCGGAATTGACTTGATTTTTTTTCATTAGGACTACGATTTTGGTTGCCTCCTAAGCGGACCTCGTATTTCTATTATGCATTTGTAATCCACCGGGTACATGCCACTTAGTCTGTTCAGCAAGCAATCGATTGGGTTGCTGCAGGTACATTACTAACTTTCAGTAGGCTTGTTTGTTTGATTTGATTTTACGCAGACTGCAATAGGGACATTACTAGCTTGCAGCGGGCTTGTTTGTTTGATTTACACAGGCTGCAGTTGGAACAATACTAACTTCCAGCAGGCTTGTTTGTTTGATATACTTTTATTTCTCTCTTTCATTGTCAGGTTTTGACTGATTCCACAGCTTTCCTTAGCACACCAAAATACCAGAGAGCTGTAAATGACGATGATGATGATGATGATGATGATGATGATGATGATGATGATGATGATGATGATGATGATGATGATGATGATGATGATGATGATGATGATGATAAAATTGTTTCCTGAATTCCACCGAAAGCCATGGACAACCATTGATCTGGAGCATCTGTGCAACTGTAGGCATGCTGGAACTTGAATGAAAGATAAGTTTACAAAGAACATAAATCTAGTATCCTTATGAAAGTTTAGTTTACAAAAATTATGAATCTTGTATCCTTATGTCAGTTCAGAGCACATCGACTTTATCAACATCTGAACTGAATGAATTAAAGAAGATTGGAAATGTAGCCACATGTTTACATCAACACTCCTTGTGTAATTACTGAGTAATGTATATAACACTTAACATGGTATATTAAAATACAAAGCATTCACTATGGGACATATTGTTTTCAAGAAAACTCAAAACTGTTAATCATGATGAAAGAACATTAGTTTTCCATTGTAAAGGTAAGTACGATTCTTATTCTTGAATATAAATTTCCGTCAACTGCCTAAAGAGAAGTAAAAGCTTCAGGAGAAACACTTGCAAGAACATTAATATACAAGATGAAAACCATTGGACCTAAAATTAATCCCTCTAGGACTCCAAAGGTGATAGTGAGATAATGTATTTAGATAATGAACAAGCTTTTTTTCTACATGTAAGGTAATTTTCTAAACCTGCTAAAGAAGCACCTCTTAGTCCATAAAAGACAATTTCACGAACAAAAACTTTTTGACGTACCCTCTCAAATTCTTTTGACATATCTAAAAATATACCAGCTGCAGATTATCGATGTTATTATGAATATTTTATTATTATTATTATTATTATTATTATTATTATTATTATTATTATTATTATTATTATTATTGTTATTATTATTATTACTATTATCATTATTATTATTATTATTATTATTATTATTATTATTATTTACGGCTCTCTGGTATTTTACGTAAAAGATATAATTAAGGTTACATCAGTAGCATGTTATATAAGAATCTTATATATCAAATATCTTAATATTTGCTGATACAGAACTGATTCCAAAATTTAAAGAAATCTGACAGAACCCAAAAAGGACAATGATTTGCAAAAACGTCCGGATTACCTTTCATTATGAATAGGAATCATTTTCGCTAATTTTGATCAATCTGGAAAAATAGAATGTTGTAATGCATTTGTTGTTTAATCTGGAGAGATACTTGGTGTATGTGCATTAAATTTAATCTTTATTTACGTAATAATATTCCAATCTGATTGGTCTAACTTTTGCAATTATAAAGCCATACCTGATGGCTTTGACTGCACACCGACGGTAATTTTTTCAAATGAGCAATATGGGTTCATATCGTATAGTAGCCTCGTTTTTGAGTTTACAAGTGCCCTACATTCATCAAACGGGTGATAACTTATATACTATGATGTCGGATACAGTCTTGAGCAAATATAGTTTTATAACATTCCGTCTAGGAACTACTATATTTTATATTGTTAGAAACATTCAATATCAATTATTTGACATATTTATATGCAAGGTTAGTACATTCTGTTTGAAAACTACTGCGGGGTAAAAGTGGGATCTGAAATGTGACAGGATCTCATTTAGAACGAAAGTTAGTGGATTACATTGGTCAAAACATTGTCAATCAGTGTAGTGGTATTTTCTTTTATTCTTGTTGGTCTTTTTATTGAATGTAGAAATGAAGTACTGTATAGAATGTTAAAAATGAGGCTGGAGGATGTTTAACGCTGTTTATTATAATTATATTGAAGTTTCCCGTTAGAAAGACTTTTCGACTTCTTGCTTTACTGTAGGCATGATTGATTCCATTATATCAATCAAGAAATCAATTGTGTCACCTTGCGGTCTATACACAAGATCAGTTGGTGTATTTTATTCTTAAAATCAAGATCACAATTGAGAGAAACAATCCACAAAATTACATTCAAGGTCATCATTAAATATGTCTAAATCTTCTGTATTGAATAAACTTAAGTCATCATAAAAAAGAATTAAAACACCATTGCCATCTTGGTCATTTCTGAGCTTACGGAGATGAATGTAGCTATCTAAATTATCAAATATTAAAATTGTACTCTTTGAGACAAGTTTCAGCAGTTGTGATTCCCAAGAATAAAATATATCTGAGGTTTTTAAGCATAATGCTAGATAGACATTCCATCCACCAGCTTCTAATATTAAGATGGAACAAAGACAAAGAAACCTGTTCATCAGTATTTTTAACAACATATCATTTAAAGAATCCTCCAGGAAGTAGGAACGAGATTGCCTATCGAGTGTAGAGAGATAGGATTGTGCTTCTTCTTTGGGGGGGGGGGTCCGAACTACATTGAAGATGTGACATTGTTGCTCCTGTTCGCATAATTGAAGATTCAATAGGTTTACTTGATTATAAAACTCAGGATCTTAAAACATATGTTATTACATTCTTCTTATCATTTAATTAAAAAGAGTGAAGAGTTACAATGTCGAAGGTGATATGAATAAGGAAATGTCTCCAAAAGATTTTCCACAAATATGTCCTCGTCTTCGACATGGTTCTCAGGTGGTTCATTGCTTACAAAATTTGGACACAGTGAATTGTCACCCAAATCCGGCTAACCATTCAAGCAATTTTTTTTTAATCTGTTGAATTTGTCTACATCGTGCTTATCTATACAAAATACTGAACAGAAATTATCGTTGTTGAATACTGAGAGATACCTATAGTAAGATAGTTGGAAGGAAAAACATTAGAAAATTCCCAAAGGCATTTTCTATTACCTCATAAAAACTCCGACTTTTCCTAGTGTAAAAGATATCTTATGCCACTGAGAGTTTGTCTCTTACCAGTCTCTGATTTGTTTACTATAATGACCTAATGTGTATCTTGTCAGTTCCCTTGCTCATACTAGTAAGCATGTAATAATCTGCAGAAACACACTTGGCCCTCGAATGCCAAAAAGTCTGGTTACTCTCTAGTGCTAGAGTTAGGAAGACCATAAAATATTCACTACCGTGGAAAAAAGGACAATAAATTTGCACATATAAATGTGACACAATTTACATCCAAATTAACTTGACCTGTCACTAAAGAGGTGGTAAATGACTGATAATTGATCATTTTAGAGATATCAAGGTTAGAAACAGGTTTCAAGATAATACTGACATGCACCTCCAACACAAGAGAGTACTGGACAATTAAGCATGAGGGGGCACATGTGTGAAAATTGTGTGTACCACTCAGTTTAATTGTATATAATAATATATTGATGACCAATAAAGGACCCAACTGTTCCATTGCCCGAATGTACCAAATTAGATTCAGATTATAAGACTAATGAATGAATGATCTTGTAATTACCCAAGCAAGGCATATTTCCTTTCATGGGGCATTTAATTAAATGCAGGCACAAAAACTAAGCGCCCAAGTTGGTAGTGTCCTTTATAACCACACTGCTGTCAACCATGGTGCCAAATTCGTCAGAGTGCTCCCTGTGGCTACAAGGCCCAGTGCCTCCTACTTGGGCATTCAACATTCACATACAGTAGAAACCCGCAATCGTGACAAGCTGGGCTACCCTTCTCAAAAGATGGAGAAAGTTTGGAAAGCTACCCAAACCAGAGAACATTAATAAAGGAGCCTGGACTGTTCATTGAACTGTCACCCTGGGATATCTGGCAGATGTGCTTCCATCTGAGTGAACACCCCTGTCATACATTTTATTTGGGAGAATATAATCAAAACTGATGTTTGGGTTATGGTCAGAAAATGAAATATGGTCGCTAAGAGTGTGTAAATTGTGATCCAATATGCAGAATTAACAGGTTTTCATGATAAAATTAATGTTTTGGTGTTATCAATTGATGACAATGCTCAAGAAAAGAAAATGCCTACAATAATGTAGGTTAAGCCAATACGGTCTATGCATAAGTTCACCAAGCTGGGAAACCCAAGCGGAGATTCCGATGTCAGAGCCAGGCGCGCTTAGGTTTCTGGGTAATTTGCGGGCCACTCAGTCTTACCATGGAGGTAGAACCTACATCCATGGGCATGGTCTTACTGCACAGGCTACAGCGTTACTGAATACAGCAAGTAACGAGGAGTGAAACACGGACCATGGTTTCAAAAAACAGAATCTAGGGTGGCTGAAAAAGTATTTGAAAGACCAAGGAATATCCATTGATTGATGCACTTTTATTTTTGATATTTGTCAGTTTGATGTTTCTTCCTGGTATCAACATTACAGCCCAGTACACAACAGTCAGTGGTGGTTTACCATGACTATTCGCCTTGTCACTAAATGTTCTAACTAACAATGCTTTCTGTACTCCCTATGCCAACGATCCACAATGGTAAACTTCTATACACCTCCTGTAGTTGGTCCATTTCCTGCTTTTCTGTTCATGTTGACACAAACAAGATTAGCGCCGCCATCATGCATTATCATGACCACTTTTGAGAAGGTGCACAGCGCGCCATCTGGTAGCAAAGATGCAAGGACTTCAATGTCTCAAGGGCCACTTTGCAGAGTCTAGTTTGTGGGAAAATTTAGCTTAGAACCGAGCCAAGCCACCCAACAAAGCAATCTTATGAAAAAAAAAGACATCTGATGGGGTGAGCCTTTGCTTGTGCTCTACTGAGTATGAGTTTGACAAGACACAATTTTAAGGTATGCTTCCAGCCTTGGCAAGAAATTGTGTTATCTCCAAGAGTGGTACATCTTCAGTGTCATGTGGTGGTGCAACATAAAACACACATGCCACCATTACTTTATGTATACTTGAAGCAGCAGGATCAATTACACAAGAGCTACGTAGCTCCACTGTCTTTAATGTCTTGAAATCCACATTAACAAATCTATTTGATTAAGCCCAACAAAGTATATTATAGGGATAAGTCCTGGTTCCAGTTCGAGCATGCACTAGTGGCAAAACAAAAATGTTGACAATTGTAGCTGCAAGAAACAGTGCATGACAGAGTATTCTACCCCATTTTGCTGAGAAAAGAAAAAATCAGTTCATGCACTGAGTTGCTTTAAATAAGATATAGCCCCAGAATATTCCGCTTGGAGTATTTCAGATAGTGGCTGTATGAAACAGGGTATTGCATGAATTTGGTTTCAGAAATTTTGTCTGAAGAACACCAGATGTGAAAGGCCACACTCTCAACCTGTGGGGGCATGATTCAAACACCCTTGTTGAGTTAAAGTGGCAAAATCAAGTCAATTCAAACTTTTTTTTTAGCTAGCATCTTGCCATATGGCTAATTAGCTTCAGCCCTTGTACACAATTGTGTCTGACCCTATAGAAAAGGTTCTACAATGAAGCACTCGTAAACTTCATGGATGAGTATCCAGGAAGCACAGTATACCATGGAACTTGTGTTGTATTTTCAAAGAAGCATGGGCAAAGTACGTCATATAAACAGATCAAGCATCAGGTTTTCGATCTTTTAATCCCACAGCAGAGCCCAAGGAGTCATTTATCCTTTACTCACCATTAAAAGAATATGCTGAGGCAAATCTCAACTTACAAGTGGTGTGGCATTAACCTGATCAAGTGAAACAGAGATGCAGTCAGAGCCTCCACTCAGCTTGTCTGCATTCTCAATCCATTGAGATAAGGAATATTACAAATCAGCAGATTCAGCAAATAGAAGTTGGTGAAGAGCCTTATTTCCCACATGTTTACAAGTTCAGATTGATTGTTGCTACCAGATGAAAGAACCAGGTAAAGACACTGGACAAAGGTGCATCATCGGTTCGGTATCCAGTTTCCTATATGTCATCCTCCCTGGCTTAAGCAGCCCTAGAATATTCCTTAGAAGGAAGAAAACCAGCATAGCTTATTCCAGAGACATTACATCGTAGGCTGATGATTTGGAAATAGACCAACAGTATAGCAAATAGCAAGACCTGAAACAAGATGTTGATGAGGAAGGGAGTATGATAATTCCAAATGCAAAAGTTTTCCAGGAAAAGAGTGGAAGTGAGAATGAAAAGCCTGAGGAGAAAAAGAGTAGAAGTGAGAATGAAAAGCACGAGGAAGCAAATACAGATGTAAAGAGCGAGGAAGAACAGCAAATATTCTTGTGCCTACTGATTTGTGCAAAATGTGTTCTTTACGTCTGACACAGAAAAGCATAAACTCAGGCATTGCAGATAAACTATCATCCATTATGAAAGCTAATCTGGAGAGTACGGAAAAGATATAAGAATGAAACAAAACAACAGATTGACATATGAAGCCATCCTAACAATGAGTCATTAAAAGGTGACAAAGCCAAATCAACTAGAGGAACTCAGAACAAATTTATTTGACAAAAAATATCATAGGTGTGGCACATCAATATGGAACCAAAATATTTGTACATCAAAACTATGGTACGATATGACATTTAAGTAACATCTAAAGTTTACATGACCAATGATGAGAGATATTATACATACTATTATTATACAAAAAGTCAGGATAACCCTTGCTAAGGATTACAATATTTGCTATCACCAGGGGTACTCATGATGCAGGCCACTAATTCGGTTGCAATTGTTAAAGGGGATTGAGAAGAAAGATGGGACCAGTAAACAGAATGAAGTCAATAAATATATTTATACATGTATAAATTGTATTACCATAGAAGAACAAACTTAGTTTTTTCATACATAGCAGTTATGGATAGAACATACGTCTTGGCACCTGTTGACAAAACATATTTATACTTAATTGGGAAAGCCTGAATAAGAGTGTGTGTGTGTAATTTGTCCTTGATACATGGGTGTAAGTTTTTAAAGGTAAGAGTAGAAGTGGGAAGGAAAGTATCAGGAAGCAAGTGCAGATATAAAGAGTGAGAAAAAACAGCAAATATTCCTGAGCCCACTGATCTCTACAAAATGTGTTCTTTGCGTCTGACACTGAAAATCATGAAGTCGAGCACTGCAGATAAACTATCATCCACTATGAAATATATTCTGGAGAGTATGGAAGACAGGATAAAAATGAATCAAATATTCAACAGATTGACATATGAAGCCATCCTGACCATATGTCTTTCAAAGGTTGTGTGAAAGCCAAATCAACCACAGGAAATCAACAACAACCCAGCAGACTGATTGCCACAGTCATTCATGCCCATTTGCCTTCTCATCAATAATTGCATCACTTGTCATGTTTGGCTATCACTTGATTGATATTGCTGAGTTTATCAGTATGTATTCTTTCTGCTTAGCAATATGGCTGATGACACTGCATCCCAGTCTATAATTCCATTAATTACAGAGGGCACAGATGGCACTGATGTCCTTCTAATACTTAAATTGGCCAAGATACTAATAAAACAAAGGCAATTCCATGTTTTGTTCTAACACTAGGAAATGTAATGTAACAGGTACTTAGGCAGACAGTGAGGAAGACCATATTGAGCTTGAAAAGAAAATGAAAAGATTTTAAAGCTAAAAAGGAAATGTGAATATACACAAGGCAAAGGAATGTGAGCGAAGAAAACATGAGAAGGCAAAAGAATGCAAAAGACCAAAAGAAGAGAAGGAAAAGGAACATTGAAGATCAGAGAGAGCGAGAGAGAGAGAGACAGATATATATATATATATATATATATATATATATATATATATATATATATATATATATATATATATATATATATATATGGAGAGATAGAGCAGTCAAGGGAACATGAAAAACGCAGAAGAAAAGAACAAATGTAAAGGTTCAAAGACGGAGATGGCTAAGGAACATAAAAGAACAAGTAAGAAGAAATGATAGGATAAGAATACAAGATAGGAAAAAGGCTATATGACAGAACAAAGGCACATGAGGAGCAAAGCAGACCAAGTGCAGAAGCTAATGAGCAGCAAGAAAGAACAAACGAGGATGAGAGACTGAGACCAGAGCATTATACAGGAGTGGAGGAGTCTATGAAAGCACAAACAAATAAGGCACATTTCCGTGAGATGGAAAACACACATGTGCCCCCTAATGCTAAATTGTTCGGCACTCTCTTGTGTTGGAGGTGCATGTTGGTATTTTCCTTAAACCTGTTTCTAGCCTTGATATCTATTAATTTATGAATTATCAGTCATTTATCACATATTTTGTGACAATACACGTTAATTTTGATACATATTTAGGCAAGTTTACATGCGCAAATTATCGTTCTTTGTTGCCGGAAGTGAATATTTTTGTGGTTTTCTTACCTCTAACACTGGAGAGTTCCGGACAGTTTGGCACTAGGGGGCCTATGTGTGAAAAGCAGAAATTGAAAGAGAACATCAGAAAACAAAGACATGGGAATGTGAAATAGCCTAGGAAGAGAAGGGAAGCTAATTACGAGCAGGAGCCAGATATAACACAAGAACACAAAACAGTCCAGAGTCAATGGCCATGGAAGAGTAGAGGGAGCATATAAGAGCAAAAGCTCATGAGGCATAGGAATGCAATTGGGAAAAGCAGGGCAGGAACGGAAGAATAAGAAATCAAAATGAAATGGAAATGAAGGAGGGAGAGAATCCAAGCTGTTCAAAAGCACAAAGAATTGTACAAATATGACAGACAAAGAAAACAACCAAAGCAATGATACTTGAGTAGGAGAATGGGCAGGTGCATAATAAATCACAACAATGAAACATACAAATAAGAATCAATAAATAGCTAAATAAGATAACAGGCTGAATACATAGAAGCAAGCTCTAAATGGAGTAGAGACAAAGGTTCATGTACGGAGGGGGAACTCACTGCTTGGGCAAAAGAATATATTTGTTCATTTACTGCTCTGACGTTGGTACCCCCTCCCTGTCCCCCATGAAAACTGGATACAATGTGCTCAATGTTTGAAATGGTAACATGAATCGTGACTTGGAGATAACATAATGCAATGACAGTTCATTTGTTATGTTTTAGAAACCTTGATTGTTGATTATGAAAATGTGTCAATTAACCTTGGCCACAAGAAGACGGGTTGCTGTAAGCTCTGGGAAATAAACAGTTTTTCAATTTCTCGTTCATAAAGACCCTGATGAGTATTCAGAACTCTATGTGTGATTTCAAATTTGATGCTCCTGTTTCTATTTACCTGTAAATTTCCTACAATAAATTAGTTTCACAACTCTGCAATAATTATATGTACATATATATATATATATATATATATATATATATATATATATATATATATATATATATATATATATATATATATATATATATATATATATATATATATATATATATAACATATATATATAACATATATATGCATATATATAGATATATATATATAACTATATGCATATATATATATAATCCTGGTTTGAGAAAAAGGGGAAAAATTTTGACACAATAGGTAAATACATCGAAATAATTTTCAAAATTATAACCACAGACATCGATAAGTTTTTGTCAAAGAAACATAAGGAAACTCTTTCACATAATTTACAAGATTCGTGTGCACTAGAAATTGTCATTGAAGGTTGTTAAACTTCCCTGAACCCCCTTACTGATAAAGAGTGTTGGTGGTATTTATCAAGGCATGACATGTCCTGACTTTCACTACTGATAAACATCTAATAGATGCTAGTTATGTGAGCATGTATTAACTTGTCCGGAATAACAGATACATTTATCATCAAAATTCTTGACAAACATTTGCCATGATCACTTCATGTCATATGTGGGGAATGTCATGTCCAGGTCGCCCCATATATAAATGCAACATTCTATAACATCTGATTATTCCTGTATTAATATCAGTAGTGATATCACTGTATTGTTTTAATTCATCATCATTTTCCAGATTAGACAGTGTCATTACCATATCCAAACCGTAGTCCTAACAAAACAAATCCAAGTCAATTCTGACCAAAGGCAATGTTCCTTGGTATGTATAGCTGAAAAATATAAATTTATAGTTCGTATTTACCCAAAAGAGACCAAAACGTAAGTGCAAAGGTCCATAAGGGGAAAAAACTTAATCTAGTTTTCACATGACAGAATGCAAAAAGTTTTGTTTGAAATCATAGGCCTATTTCAGTAAATTGGCTTGAACATTTGCATCATTCATGCATATACAGGACCATAAAATTTATGAAAAGGGACCAAAATTTGCAGCACATCAGAGAATTTGTAAGTGGAGGTTCTTAACTTGTTGAAAATGTCAATAAAATTCAGTATTTAAAAAGGTACTACTTGCAACCACCATCTAAACAATGATCATCATCCATATAAGTCCACAAAGCGACACCAACACCAACATCAATCCATCAGAAAAGCCCTCTAGGCCTAAAATGACCATCAATAAGAATCTAAACAACATGATTATATAATTCGATGTGTTTTAGGCATGTAGTTAAAGACATGATGTTGTTTTAAAGGAGATAAACTAAGAGTATTTCAAAAAGAAAAGTGTTTGAATTTCCAAATATAGTAAGTACATTGGTTCAAATGTTAAACATCAGCCAGAAGCAAGTGACATTAGGCCTCAAATTATTAAAACGTCGTCAAAAATGCATTACAATAGTCAAAATTTGTAAGGATAGCAGTCACATTTCAAGTTGGTTTCCAGAAGTATTTTTGAAAGGACATTTAAATGTTCAAGAAAGCATATAATCCCACAAATCATCTAATAAGTCAATTATTAGGGTAATAATTTAGAATTCCAAAAATGTAGTATGCCATTGTAAGTCATCCGTAAGTCAGCCAAGCATAATGTACATCTAACTCGTGGTTCTATAAAGTTCAAAAGGTCAAATTGTAAAACCGTCCTAATTATTGTAAAATTCTACTACATTTATCAGAGAAAGAATTCAGTTTTATGAAGAGAGAGAGAGAGAGAGAGAGAGAGAGAGAGAGAGAGAGAGAGAGGAGAGAGAGAGAGAGAGAGAGAGAGAGAGAGATCATTTGAAATTCCTAAAGGTAACTGTAAGTATAACTGTTTTCCTGTAACAGTTTTAAATTTTTTCATTTATAATCAGACGTAGTTCAACTTGTCAGTCAGTTGATTTAGATGCTAATTATTTATACAAGAGAGAGACAGAGAAAGAGTACATTAAACACTTTGAGCCAACCTGACATGACTTTCACAATAACAAACTGTATTCATCAGACAATTATAAAAAACAACATCAGTTTCACTACACTTGGAACACTTACTGCACTGTAATATGTGCAGAAAATGCCTGATTGTTCAAATTGTTACCAAATATATAAGGGTTCCATGAAAAGAGAAGTGGATAACAGTTTTCAATGATAGTGATGAGACCAAACCGAATACCAGTTCAACCTTGTCAGATCCAGGATCATTTACGAAATAGTAAGACATGCTAGTGTTCGTCGTCAGAAGAATCCATGACCAACAGTAATGATATTTAAACGAATGAGAGTATCTTCTACCTGACTTGGAACAGGTTACCAACGTATTGGCAGTGGGTTAAACCAGGATTTACTTGTTGCTATGGGCATATCACATTTTAACAAATGAAAGTTTCAACTTTGAATCAATCGTCACTGCGATGTTTCGTGAATAGAAACAATGGATTTTAAGTCAGTTAATTCCTTTGGAACCACAGCATTTGTAGAAAATAATGAGCCTCGTCTCACAGGCTAGGCATCATTGTTTGCTACAAATGATGTGTTCCTTGCTAAATTACCTATAGATAGGATCATGTGGCATTATGTTACGCCACCATCAGGTACCCCAACCAGACTGCCTGGAACACATATTCTCTCTCTATTAACCCTTTCACAAACCTATTTATAGATGCTGGTCCATTTTTTATGAAAACTATTTACTCAACATTTTTGCTAGTATGAATACATAGGGTATATCTTGTTTTGTCATTGACTGTCAAAAGAAAACTGTCCCTCATCACTAAAGCCAATGCTAGCTTGCCCTATATCCTTAACTCTTTCCCCAGTTCAATGAATGCACCACACCTTGAAACAATATAAATATATTTATAGGTATCAGGTTAAGTCGTGTTGGGATGTAAAGAGATGCAAGTGTGGTTATGTTTCCTCGATAGGGTTGCCTCCTGAGCAGACTTCGTTTTTTTTTATACTCAAGCAGCAGGAACAGACTGCAAAAGGGACACTACTAACTTCGGGTAGGATGGATTTGTTTGATTTACTTTTAAACAAACTGCAATAGGGACATGACTAACTTCAAGTAGGCTTGTTTGATTTATTTATACACAGACTGCGATAGGGACATTACTAAATTGTTTGTGTTATTTATTTTTACTCAAACTGCAATGGGGCATGACTAACTTCAAGTAGGCTTTTTTGTTTGATTTACTTTTACACAGACTGCAATAGGGACATTGCCAACTTCAAGTGGGCTTGTTTGTTTGATTTACTTTACAAACTTTTCTATACGGACATTATTGGCTTGTTTGTTTGATTTACTTTTACACAGACTGCGAATTTTGTGATTTTGGTGGTTTGACTTTTTTAACTTCTCCAAACTACCATATAAAGATTGTGGTGAAACGTGCTAGGAATGTATCATGTGGAAGCATCAAACAGAAGTGTTCATTAGGTGTTGATGCTTCAGAGCCCCTATTTTCGAAGAATTGTTCAACTTGAGTACTTGTCAGTTAATGCATAAATTCGTTTTGAGTGCAATGTAAGTCAACGAGGATTAGAACGGTAATTCACATCTTCAACCTCTCCAAAGCCAACAGCCAGATTCACTTGAAGCTTTGTGGAGCTGAACTTTAGGTGGGTTTCCCTTGAGTGTGTTCAATTGGTCACGCTTCAGTGATTTTTTTAATTTATATTTATTTGTTTTGGAACATTGGGGAGCAAAATCTTTTTCTCTAACACACTCGCTAGATTGCTTCAAAATTGCTTAGAAACACATATGGGTACTGCTAAATCAGGATGAGATTGTTACAGGTTAAATGTGAAGGTCAACTGAGGACTGGCTGTTAACAAAGCTCTCTTGTTTTGGACCAGGATTCTATCTTTAGTATTTTATTCAGGGATTTACGTGACGAACAGGTAAAGTGGATTTTTTGTTAATGAAAGAACAACCTGGTGACCCGTTGTTTATCTTTTGCTGTCCCAAACATGTTTACTGTGTCCCTATGGCAATCAGTTTATCCCACTCTGAAACGCGGAGATTCTAAATATAGGTAGGCCCCCTACTAGGTTAAGTCATACACTGAAGGGTTAAAGTAGTGAATGTGTCACAGTGCATAGACTTTACTATAAGTATATTATTTGGCTTTCTAAACCATAGCAACGGCATGTGGTTCCATAAAACTGTGGTTTGAATTTCAATAATTTTCACTTCCAGGAAATATTATCTCAAGTGATGGTTCATCCTTTGTTTCAAATTCAAAACAAATCTGCAATATTTGTAATGACTGGTATGTAAATCTTGCTCAAGACATTGGCCGAAATACAAACAGCTACATACCCTTTGATGACATGGATACATACACTGAAAATCCCAGTGTCCGAGCAAGCTAAGAACAATGTAATGTGCCTTCTGGTCGTTTCACTTTTCGGAAAGTTGAAAACGATGAGGTTGTCAAAAACTTCGTATGATTAACACAAAGAAAACGATAAGGTTATCAATAACTTCATATGATTATCACCAAGAAGGCCACTGGCTATGAAAAAATTCCCCCCAAATTAGTTAAACTCTGTGCTGATATCCTAGCTCCCCCTCTGACCATGATATTTGACAAAGGAATTGACTGCTGTACTTTTCCACATGACATAAAGCTTGCAGGAGTTGCACCAGCCTACAAAAAGAAAGATCGTTTGGTTAAAGGGAATTATAGACCTATACGTTGTTTGTCATGATTTTCAAAGATATTTTTTAAAGCATAATCAGTGATTAACTTGTTGATTTCTTTAATTCAGTCTTCTCACCTTTTCTGTCTGCTTTTCGTAAAGGTTTCAGTTGCTACAGTCTATTGATTAAAATTACTGAAGACTGGAAAAAGTAGCTTGACAATGACAAGTATGTGGGGGAAATCCATATGGACTTGTCTCAGGCGTTTGATTGCCACCCCCATGCTCTTGCCGTCTCCAAACTTAAAGCCTATGGTTGACAAAAAGAAGCCCTTAAACTCATGAGTAGTTACTTGAGTAACAGGAAACACAGAGTTAAAATTGGTGATACGCGCAGCAACTGGCTCACTGTTTTGAAAGGTGTACCCCAGGGCTCAATTTTTGGGTCGCTCCTTTTCAACATTTTAATCAACGATATGTACTACAGGATAAACGATTGCTGCCTGTACGATTATGCAGATGACAACACTTAATCATCTAGTCATCACGACCTTGAAAGTCTTCAACATAAACTTAAAACTTAAATCTGTAGACTGGTTTTCAGAAAATGAATTGATGGCAAATCCTGAAAAATCCTTAGCGCTGGTTCTATACCCTAATAGAAGGGACTCTTGTAATGTAAATCTTGGAATTAAGGATGAGGTCATTAGTACTGAGGATCATGTGAAGCTCCTCGTTATAAATATAGATAACAAGCTCAAATTTGACATTCATATTGCTGAGCTGTGCAAGAAGGCTGTTAGATAGCACAATGTCCTGAAGAGACTAAGGAATTATTTAGATTCTGTATGTAAGTTGCTGATCTTCAGGTCTTTCATTTTATTTAATTTCAATTACTGCCGTCTTGTCTGGCAATTTTGTGGGGCTAATCTGACAACAAAAAGGTAAAAAATCCAGGAAGGCGGCCTATGTTTTGTTTGGGATGATCACAAAAGTGATGATCATTCACTTTTGAAAAAGGTAATTTTGTCCACCTTGTCAATTGGTAGTACTTTCCATTGAAGTCGAAGCTTTGGGGGACCACAGCCCCAAATATATAGGCGAAATTTTTCTGACAATATATGTCAAATAAAGTGTCCCGCTCATCTAAGTATTTGAACCATCTTACATATAACAAGGCGACTTATGGTAGAAACTTTTTGCACTACCAAGGTGTCAAGATTTGGAACCAGGTCCCCGATAGCATAAAAGATGCTGTAACTGTGACAGAATTAAAAAAAAGCTGATTGCCAACTGAACCTTTGATGAGTTAAGCACTTGTGCAGCTTGTAATGCAACCTTCTACTCCAAATACCCAGATGAACGAGATACATGACTGTCTGATATTTGATCATTTGTAGTTTTGTGGTGCTACTTTTTTCAGTTGTGTATAAATGCTGCCCTTTTTAGTTATAAGTGTTTCTCTAACGTTACTTTATGTATGTATTTCGTCGGTTTTAATAGCTCTTTTGCTAATGTTTCTCTTCCTACACGTGCCGACTTTGATTAAACCTTTATATCTTGTATCTGGTATGCAGATTTCTTTGTCTTCTTGATCTCTGAATGTCATACATGTACTGATAAAGGACATCTCAAAGCTCTTGTCATACAGGGTATGTCATGAGTCTGATTGCAATTTTTTTGTATGAAATGCAATAACCTGCTACAATGTCCTAAAATGTGTACTTTGACAAAAATATAACTATACGATCAATCACCATAGCATCTCACAGTACTGCTATTAGAGAACGGGAACTTGTTGTTCCACTCTATATAAGACCTGGACAAATACACCTAATTATTGTTTGTGTTGCTTGGTATTGTGAGTTGGCATATCTTTGACAAAAACAAAAACAAAAACAAAACAAACAAACAAAAAAAAACAAAAAAACAAAAAAAAACAAAAACAAACAAACAAACAAACAAAAACAAAAAACAAAAAAAACTGATGCCTGGCTCTCGCCTTACCTTTTGTTGTACATCACTGCTGTTCCTTGTTGCTGATTTCATGAAAGTTGGGCGTTTAAACTAATTGAACCTGTCTTGCTTACTGTCTCAGTGCTTTAAGGTCGTGATCTGCTTCATTTTCCTAGACATTGATCAAGTTTTTGCATGGAGGAATAAAATAAATCATTCCTCCATGGTTGTTGTTACTTGACAATAGCCTGGATTAAGCCATTCTTCTCGTCAAACATGGCTGGATACAGCCGTCTTCGTCAGACGTTACCACTTACGTTGTTCAACCTGTTTGTTTTATCACATTTTCTACAGAATATTATCACTGTCACTGATTGGTATTGTATATTTACTAGAAAAGAAACGGAAGGATTTTTTTTCGGGTACATTATTCTGTGTCATCTGCTGATTGAACTATCTATAAGCATTATGATTTTTACGTAACACCAGTACACAGGAAGCATGGATGTCATGTTAGTCGCATAATACTTCAGGGCTCATCTGCTCCATACAATATTTCTGCTGTTTGTTGGCGCCTCATGTATGCTCTTGCTCAAGACCTTACCATGTATCACATTACTTTTTTTTAAATCAGATGCCTACAAGTGTGTCTTTGATATTTTATTATGACTGTATATATACGCCTCATTCACACTGTAATCTGCAACATGGACTACTAGATCTTGCAACAGTTTAAAGTTCCAACCTAATTACTATTTGTGCTGTTTTCCCCCTTCAGTTACAATTTTCTGAGTTGTTTGCTCATTGGCCTATATATAAGTATTATGGAGTACAAAGGAAGCATGTAAGAAACACAACACTGCAGGGCTCATCTGTTCTGTACAATGTTTTCTCTGTTTGGTTGTGCCACATGTATGCTCTTGCTTAAGACCTTATTACACATTGTATTACTTTCTTTCACTGGATACCTCCAGTTGTGTCTTTGATATTTTATCATGATTGTATATATATGCCTCATTGTAAGCTGGAAACATGGACTCCTAGGTCTCGCAACAGTTTGCTCGTTGGACTATCTATAAGTATTATGATGTACAAAGGAAGCATGGATGCCATGCAAGTCACGCAACACTGCAGGGCTCAGCTGTTCTGTGCAATATTTCCGCTGTTTGTTGGCGGTTCATGGTTGCATGCTGCTGCTTAAGACCATAATTTATGCATTTTCTTACTTTTCTTTGTTTAGATACCTTCAGGTGTGTCTTAGCATGTAAACATGTTTTTTATGTTTTATCATGACTGTATAAATATGCCTCACTGTAACCTGGAAACATGGACTCCTAGGTGTCACAACAGATTAAAGCTCTGAGTAATTATAATTGTGCTTTTTTTAAAACCCATATTCCTGATATAATCGTAGTTGTCATATACTGTGCAGACATTTTCACTCTTGCAACCGCAACTTATATGTGGTTAAGCCTTGATAATTTATGTAACCCGCATCTTCTTAAACCACGGATTGGTGCATTGCATTAGTATTGTTTCCACCTAGTTAAATGAAACTGGTAAATTTAGTCAAGGTCTATAAAGTCCAAGAGTCCACTGGTAAGTCTACATAATTTTCTAGATTCGTGGTAATTTACATCTTTTGTGACAATGTATATTGCATCGCATCACTACTGTGACACATTGTTGGTTACTGCAAGGACTCCGAACATTATGATTGTTTCATTATCATTCCACCTTGTATTTACTATGTAAATTTAGGTGACCCGGTATAAGCAGTACATTTACTAAGTGACCTAATTAACTTGAAATTCACTGCCTTTTTAACTTTTATGGCAGACTGCCTACGTGAAAGATTAAGACTAATTTAAGTCCAATTCATGTTTGTATATAGCCCTTATTATACAATTATAGTTGTAAGTCATACATATCTGCTATTGTTAGAGTTTAATATTTTTTCATTTACATCGCTCTTTTTCTCTCATCAACATTGCGCAAACCCTATTTTCAGTTATTTTTACATCTTTGTCTTTCTTTTTGTCTGTACAATTTTGTTACCTGTCATGTTACCATGTTACCCCCAATAACATTCATGAAACTACTGACTTTTGTCAGTCCATTCAAAGCTTATATGCATATGACACACTGGAAACAGTAACATGCTGTTGCATGCTTCTTTACACCATCCATTGACTCTGCTGGTGTGGAGGTGCAGAATATCACATCGCTGACAAGTATTTGCATTTTTTGCTGCATTTACTTTACCTCGGTTTATAAACAATGAGCATCAGCATTGATCAATACTGAATGAGCATTGGTCTCTTCTCAAACAAATATATGCCTTTCATGGTAAACCTCCATCCAGGTCCACTTGTCAAAAACCAAATAATATGCTCCTACTCCTCATTGGCTTTTCTACACATAAACACGCTTCTCTGTCTTTTTTCCTGTGTAAAACATATTATATTGTTCCTTCACACCTTCTTCCTGTCTTCAATTGAAGTTCACGTGAACCCTGGTCCCACTCTTAACTCAAACAATCCCCTGAAGTTATTTCATCCTGGCGTTCGCAGCATATGAAGTACCTGTAAACTTGACAAAATTCCTTAACACTATTGCTTTATCTAAAACTTGGCTAGATGAACATTAGCTCCTTCTCATTTATGACTTCCAATCTCTGTATTGCGCAGACTGCACAATGGGAAGAGGTGGCGGGATTCTGACATTTATTCACTCTTCCCTACCATGGGTAAGACGCCTAGATCTTGAAAGCATAGAGTGCGAATGCATCTGGGTTGAAATTTAAACCCAGCGTGGAAGGTATTATTTGATAAGAACTATCTTCCATCTGGCCAGTCTGCAGAAATTAGTGACACATTTCTCAGGTCATTGGCATCTTTCATTTCCTGGGTCATTGAGTGCAACGACCACATCTGAATAGTAACTGGCGATTTTAATGACAGGTGCTCTGATTGGAACTCCCAATATGAAGACAGCGATCTAGTTTTATCTCTGGTCAACCTTGTGAATCAGTACAATCTCTCTCAACTTATAGATGAACCCACTAGAATAAGTGAATACTCGAATAACTAGGAGACCTTATCATTATTGATTCTCCAGGTCTTGTTCTGGAGTCGGCAACCCTAGCCCCAATCTCAAATTCTGACCACTGTGTAATCTTTTGTTCTTTTTTTCCCTTTCCCTTCATAAGGACAAGCCTTTCAAAAGATCAGTATGGGACTTTAATAAAGCTAATTTTTGTGACCTCAATGCACCTGATTCTATTTTATCTCAGGTTGTTCTTTCATTCTTTCTTTCTTTCTTTCTTTCTTTCTTTCTTTCTTTCTATGTTCGCTTAAACTGAGACACCACTGGAGCCAGAGACTTCAAATCTGGCATGGATATTGCTCCTATAGTGAAGTTTTCTATTTTTTCCAGAAAAGCCAACTGGTTGAAAATTATGCCAATTAGGAGTATTTGAAAATTTCCATCCCTTCTGGCTACCAAAGTATTCAACATAGGGGCCTGAATATTGGTTCTATTGGTAAATTTGTTGGAGCTGCCCATCCATTGGACACATTACAACATTGTAGAATGTACATTGATGTTAATAAAGGACAACTCACAATTTTGAATAAAAGTTTTAGAGTTTAAATTTATGCAAATTGAGGACAAATTTCAATTTTACAGTTGAATATCAACAAAACCATTTTAGATAGTGGTGCCTTTCCAACTTCAGTTCATAGGTTTGTGTTGTAGGTGCATCCAATGGACCACAAACTAAAGTTGTAAAATTTAAATATGTGCTAATTAGGGTCATCTAAAATTTGAAAATTGAATATCTTCAAATCTATCATAGACAAAAGTGCCTTTCCCAGCCCAATATCTTGGTTTGTGTTATTGGCAACTACTATAGCATGTCTACAATATATACCCCTGCTTCTACCACAACACGTGCACGCTGGATACTGCTATCTACCTCCATACTGTCATGCAACCAGTTTACATGCATAATAAATTAGCTCAGGCTATCAGAACCTGTCTCCCAGGCAACTTACTTTCTCGTATGATTCACCATCTGCTTTTAAAGGCCTCTTATAAGGTTATCATAAATGCAACCCCAAGGTAGCGTCTCTCAAGGGGAACAATATAATAGGAATGTCACACTTTGTGTTTAGAAATAGTGGTCTTTTTAGAGAGGCCTTACAAGCTGAGGACCACTGTATGTATTTCATATGATCAATGGTCTCATCTACGTCTTCCCTACACACTCTACACTTCCCATCTCTCCCATTCGTCCACTTCTGTTTCCTCTTTTCTAGATTGATCACTCCTGCTCTGCCCTGAAACAACAGTCTAGAACCCTTGCTACCATCCCAACATTTAGTTTTCACTGGCTTGTCTGCAGCTCTATATGCTTTAAGTGTGCTCTTCTCCTCAACCCCTCTTTTCCACTGCTCCGCATGTTTTTCTTGAATCGCCTTTCCTATATACAATTTCCATGCCACTGCAATCTCATCTGGCCCTTTCCACTCATATTTCTCAGCTAAATTGTCTATTTTTGAATCCACTTTGTCTTCCCATTAACAGCCTCCATGTACACACTCCTACACCATCTTTCTTCATTTACCTGTTCCAGATAGCCGCAATAGCCCAACCTAGCCTTAGCTATTCTATCTCTTATTAGTAACCATCCCAACTCTGCCAACACGGCCTCTGTTGCTACACATGGTGGTGCCCCAAGCACCCATTTCCTCATCTCCCTCTGTGCCTTCTCCATCCATTCCACATCCTTTTCATCAATTGCTATCACATCTGTCCCATATAACATCCCAGGTATGGCTACAAGTTCCCACAGCACCCTTCTTGTAAATACTCTATTGAAACTGTTCCCTACCGTGACCTTGATCATACCTTTCATTCTATTCACCTTCTGTCTGATTTTCTCAACGTTACAAAAACATTCCCTGTCCTGTGACCATGACCTGACTTTTCTTCTCACTAAACTCAAACCTCTACTTTTCCCAATCACCATCTGCTATACTCAAAAGTTCCTGTGACTCTTTTCCAGTATCTGCCATTAACACAATGTCATCAGCGAAAAACAACCCTGGAATCTTTTCTCCTGCTATTGTTTCTCCTGTCCTTTATTGCTCTCTAACAGTTCTGTTCCCAGTTCTCTCTTGTATATAGCAAACAAAATTGGGGATAATTAACATACATCCCTGCTTTAGACCGATATCTAACCTTGCTCCCTGAGTTTTCACATCCCCTATACTGAGACTACAATTTACATCTGCATATATAGCCTTTAACACTTCCAGGAAACCACCTCCAAAACCTAGCCCTTCCATTTTAGCCCACAGTGTATTTCTCCAAACCCTGTCATAATTTTTTCTGCACGTCAAGGGAGGCCATGTATACCTTTCTTTTCCTTGCTATCTCTAGCACTTGTGTTAATGTAAAAACATGGTCAACAGCCGTCCTCTCTGGTCTAAAACCATTCTGAATCTTCCCTAAGAAACCGTCCCTCTTCACAACTCTCCCTTATCTCTTGTACATTACATGTGCAAAAATCTGTCCTATATTTGATACTAATGCTATACCCCTGCACTGATCTAGGCTATCCACTGATCCTTTCTTTGGAATGTAAGCTATCTTCAACTCTCTCCATTCTCTTGGGGCCTTCTTCCTTTCAATAACCAGATTGAACCAAAATGCCATGCTTTCCCACAATTTTTCTGGACCTTTCTTTATAAACTCATTTAGTACCCAATCTGGCCCTGGAGATTCCCCTACTTTCAACCTGTTTACTGCTATTTCAATCTCTACTCTCTCAATTGTCCTGCATAGTTCCTGTTCCCATCTGTCAGGTCCTGTTTCTACTCTACCACTAGGTGGCTCCCTCTCCCCCACTCTGGGTCATTAATTTCTTCCCAGTGTTCTTGCAATGCCGCGTCTGTATCTTTAGCCTCTTCTACTACTTTGCCTTTATGCTTAAGCTTGTTAATTCCTACCCTCTTCCTTCTCACCACCTGTTTCCAAAAAACTGCTGATGAGTCACTTCCACTTGACAGAACTCTTTTCGTCATCTCATCATTCCTTTTTATCCTTCTCTCTGTTTTCATCTTCTGTACAATCTTCCTTGTCTCCCTGTGCTCCTCCTCAACCTTGGCTATTTCATTGTGCTGTCTGTACTTCTAGCAAACCTCCAAGCTTTATTCTTAACCTTCCTATTTTTAATTGCACTCTTTATTTCTGCATCTATGCTATACCCTTTTCTCTCTACTGGTACTCTTCCCTTCCTATTACTTCCTTTGCAACCTCAAATATTACTATCTTCATGTCATCTGCCATCTCCTGAACATGAACTGATTTACTCTCTACCCACCGTCCTTCCCACCACCTCAGCTCATCATGTAGTCTTTGTCTGTATGTCTCCCAGTCAGTATCCTTACCAACACACCACACAATTTGAAGCCCCCTTGTTTCTTCTCTTTCTTAACAAATGTAAGATTCACAACTATCCAATAGCTCTGGTCCAAAGTAGCTAGTACTGTGAGCAACTGCTGCAATGCAGCGATTGCATCCCCGCTCTCTACTTAGCGACTGGCCTTTCTCCGTTGCTGGGTAGGTCACTCGATCCTTGGCCGTCTCACACGGTTCTGCCATCTTTTTTTGTACATTGTTTTTCTGCAATCATTCAGTTGTTATACGGAAATAACGTGGGCATTGCGTGTTCTGGTGTCGGACCTTCGCCCCCAACAAAATGTCTTGAACAATTTCTATCAAATTTGCCTGGTGGTTCATAATCTTCTGGTCTTTTCATCATATTAAACCACTCCTGTCATTTCTGTTTTTCTTAGGAGAAAAACCGTGCAAAGCTACCCCTTGCATCCAGGGATATTTATCCAATTTACCCAGTTTTCTTGTGTCTGGCTTACAGTCAGGAACTTTGCAATTGTAGACTGTCATTGTAGCTTGTAAATACTTCTATCATATGTTGGAAAATAACGATCAACTTTGCAATGCCATTTTCCTGTACTTTAAATATGGCGCAATATGGCTGCTATATTGAAACGACCTAACCTGTCGCAAGGTGCACTGGGAAATGACCTCGGCACTTTATCAGCTACCGACGGTACTAGCTAATTTGGACCTTAGGTATTATAATCACTTCCAATATCCATATGCCCTTCCTTATCAATGCTACATGTCTCAGTAGCCCTGAACATTCTCTCATATACCAACGCATAGTCTATGATTGATCTCCTGTCACCTGCACTCCATGTCCACTTTCCTTTACAATGCATGTCCCTCTTCATAATCTGTATCCCAAATTCTCTAGAGAAACTAAGGAGCCTCCTACCATTCCTGTTTCGGTCTCTATCACTTCCATCAATCCCGTCTAATCCATCTCCTATGTGACTATTGAAGTCTCCTACAACCATGACCTGGTATCCCTGGTCCTGTTCAATGTGGATATGTGTTCTTAACTGCTCATACACTTGTTCATTCCATTCCTCTGTTATTCCCTCTCTGCCTACATATACTACCCCTAATGCTATCTTACTCTTCTGAGACTCTATTCCTATCCACTGCATCTCATTCACAATCTCACTGTACTCATCTTCTTCAATGCCAACCCTGTGCCACTTCACTCCCTTCTAAATGGAAAACCTACCCCTCCTCCTTTTCTCTGCCCTGCTGTCCTCCCTCTTCCTGTGAAGTTATACCCCTCAGGTACATATAATTGTTCCTGTTCTCCTCCCCTTATGTGCGTCTCTGTCAGGGCCACTATATCCATCCCTTCCTCCTCTGCTACCAAGCAAATATCTATCATTTCCCTCTAACTCCTCTGCAGTTAACATACCCACTTTGATCCTTGACCCCTGGTCCCTCCTTTCTGCTCTCTTTCCTGTTCCCTCCCTGCCAGTCCTAGCCTCTTGAATGGGTGCTGAACCGCCTAGTTTCCCTGTTGCTATTGCACCCACTCACTATACACCTGCCCTAGCCTGTCTCCTCCTATCTGGCTCGGGAGCAAACCATCCCACAGAAACATCTTCCTCCTGCCTACAAAGTCCTCCCATATATCCCTGAAGGCAAACCCTCTCTCCCTGCACATCCCTCCCAGCTGCCTATTAATTTATAAGATCCTGCTGGCTTCCCACCCACTCATTTTATACCTAAGCAAAATCCCCATCACAAGAGTCTCACAATCGGACTGCCCTAATCTGTCTAACAGGCTCCTTTGCCTTCCCTGCACTGTCTCTGTTCCCACCCTGTCCCTCCCCCCCCCCCCGCTTCTCTGTCCGCTAGGTCATTAGTACCTACCTGTACCACAACCCTTGGACACTCTTCACTAGTCCTAACTATCCCCTCTACACGCTCCTCCACATCCCTAATCTTCGCCCCTGGTAAACACACCCTAACCCTATTCACTGTATCCTGCCTACAGAAAACCCTGTCTATCCCCCTAACAATACTACCGCCCACCACGACTGCCTGTCTAACCTCCCCTCTCCTCCTCTGTACTACCCTCTGCTACCTATGCAGCAGTATGCTAACTCCTCCCCCTCCTTCCCTGAACCCTACAACCTGTTATCCGTCTCGCCTCCTCCCTTCTATCACTTTCCTGTCCCACCTCACTGCTCCCCCCTCCTCCCCAGCCCCGGCCTGTATCTATCCTCCTGTAACTGTGTATTCAGGGCTGCGACCTGGACCTCTAAGGTCTCAATCCTCCTACACCTCCCGCACGTATCGACAACAAACCATGCCATGATCTGTTTATCTCATGTTTGTTAACGCCTACTTCAAAAGTTGTGCTGCACCAGACGCCAAATGTTCCAGCAGAGATTCAGCAGTCTCACTGACAGCAGACGACTTACCCGGCGAATAGCCTAGCCTTTAAATAGTGAATCGTATATCCATACTTCATGTTATCGGTACTCTTCCGGTTATAGATACTCTTCCGTTTATAAGCACTCTTCTGGCTGTAGGTAATCTGCCGAACAGAAGGCCTATTGTAGCACTTTCTAATGACTTTACTGTACGGCCCGTATAGTGGTCTGGTCGATATGATATTCGTACACATGCTTTATAGTACTAAAATCGACCCAAACGTGAATATATATATATATATATATATATATATATATATATATATATATATATATATATATATATATATATATATATATATATATATATATATATATATATATATATATATATATATATATATATATATATATGCATAAACATATACATATAAAGTGAAGGAACAAAGTTCTGTATGTACAATACAAGTTGAACAGATAATCTCTTGAATGTCTTAATTTTCCTTTGTACTCCCTCGTTTGGAGTGCACCAGTGTGGTCTCGGATGGATGCACAAAAGCAGATAATGATAGACTGGAATAAGTCCACCGAGCTACAGCCCGGGTTGTGACGGACCTAACAAATAAGAACTCTTGAAGCTATAAAATATGTTCTATAATTCTTCCTGTCTATTAGCTATCCAGGAATGGAATGGAACACGTTAGGGATAGCGACCATCTATTTGTTTTTAAACCGGAATTGAAACAAGCACAAAAGTAACGAACTGTGTTATACTGGATAAAGAAAAATTGCTATTATTCATGCTAGAATGCAAATAGGCTGCAACCAAATGAACGATGATCTGTAAAATATTGGTGCCGTTGGGTCTTCGTCATGTTCTTGCGGAGCACTTTTGAATTTCATTTTTATAATGTATGAAAAGGGTAGAGTGTTTAACAGTAAATACTCAATACTTTATTTGACATGGTTTAATACATACAAATGGAACAGTGTTCAAGACTGAATGCTGTATTAAAAATCATATTTGGCAAGATTTAGGATATTGTTATCGTCAGTAAAACACTGACGTAAGTTTGTGAAGTTTGGCTTGTTTTCAGCTTGGTTTCATAAAAAGTGGTCGAGTTGTGGATGACAAATAAAACAAACAAGGTGAACACAGTGTTAAAATAACTTTATTCCCTAGTGGATTATCTATAAAAGACGCACACAGAAATAGGTGTACATATTGATACAATCATGCAGAGAAAGTACTCTGATCCCAAATTTACACTGAGTTTAAGATGCTGTTTCAGCGTTACTAAAGCCCGCTTTATTTTAGGGGGACGGGGATCTGTTCCAAAAGCAAAGTATTTCATCTCACGTTGAACAATCTTAGCTTACTTCTGCATTTAACAACACAAGAAACAAGACGTCTGGTAATAACGATGTAAGTTTTGAACTGCGTCATAAATATGAGCATTCATGACAACTCTCTACTGCCAGATAGGACGATTTCAGCAAATCTGTTAGAAGAACATTAAGAATTAGGCTGAACACGAGGAGCCAGTATACAGTAGTTTGTTTCTAAATTGGGAGTGAAGTGGGCAAAAGGAAAGAAAGTTTCGGATATTTAGGAGAACAAATAAAAAGGCAATCAGGGTGAGATATGATACTAAGTTTTCAAGAAAGTCCGTTTCTGTCTGTAAATTAATTGAGAACCTATTGAAAACTAGCTGGCCATGTTTTTATGGGTGACATCTTGGATATGAAAACAAAGGAAAGATGCATTACTCCAAGGGGGCGGTCATTATTTACGGGGGGGGGGGGGGAGCTCGGGATATTGGGTGGTGGCGGGTTTCACAAAATTCCTCTACCCAATTATGGGGGGGGGGGGAGGGGAGGGACACACAATTACACATGGTCCTGATGGGGGTGTCACAAAATGACTGACTTTGGGGGGTCATAAAATCCCCCCCCCCCGCCGGGGTGTGTGTGTCATCAAATTGTGAATCAGATTATAACAAAGTCATACAACAATAACCAGTATAAGGTATATGGCGGGGGGGGGGGGGGGGGGAGTGTCACAAAATTCTGCAGACCTGCTGGGAGGGGGGGAGCGCAATTCTTTTTTGGGGGGGGGGCACAAAAACTATGATGATACGCCATTCCAATATCTCCAATATCCCTCCCCCGCTCCCCCCCCCCCCCCCCTTGGTAAATAATGACTGCCCCTAAGCCTTCTGTGAGAGTCAAGTCAAGTCAAGGAACTTATTCTCCGACAGTCCAGATACGGGCACAAAAGAAGTCACTAGAATGTGTCCTGCTTGCATTCCGAGCAAAAAAAATAAGTCCTGAAAACGGTTGGAAACGAAGGAAGGTGTCATTCATAGGTCGTTAACTGCGCCTCATAACACCACAACAATGTCTTGCACTTCATTTTATTATATTACAATGTATTGTACTTGATTCTGCTTTTTTACAAGTCACGCCCTGATTCTATACCCTTTCATTATGTTCTACATTCAGGCTTGTCATAATCTGTTACAATTTATTGTACCTTTTCATGATATTTTGCATATAATTTTACCTTCTAATAATGTGTTGCACTTGTTTTCATATGTGCCATAATGTCTTGCATTTGTTCATGATATCTATTTAGCCATAACATGTTCCGAATTCTAACTTGTTACAACATGTTGCACTCTATTGATTTTACCTCGTCATAAAGACGTTGTTTGGGCAAAATATTAATACTTCCTGGCCATCTGCGTCGTAAAAATTCTAGAGATATAGTTGGGAAGTATTTCTTTGACAAAATTCATTTTTACTGGGCGAGTGTTTAGTTTGATGAATCCATGAAAGATGGCAGCACAGTTGTCAGAAAAATTTAAGCAAATGTTTGTGTGCATGTATGTTTTATTATACATAATTATTTAAACAGAATAACCTAACAGTACATATGTGAACTAATCTGGAGATTCTTCCTGAAGATTACACGCAAAAATCTATACATAACACACGAGATAAAACAGTACATATTTATACTTTCTCGCCATTTACGTCTTAAAAATTCTAGGGATAAAGTTGGGAAGTATTTCTTGAACAAAATTCACCTTTACTGGGCGAGTGCTTAGTTTGATGGATCCATGAAAGATGGCAGCACACTTGTCAGAAATCTTTAAAAAAAATAAAGCAAATGTTTGTGTGCATGTATGTTTTATTATACATATTTACTTAAACAGAATAACCTAACAGTACTTATGTGAACAAATCTGGAGATTCTCCAGAAGATTACACACAAAATTTATACATAACACACAGGGCAAAACAGAATATATCTATAATGGATTAATCCAAGCACACACACACACACACACACACACACACACACACACACACACACACACACACACACAACACACACACACACACACACACACACACACACACACACACACACACACACACACACACACACACACACACACACACACACACACACACACACACGCGGGGGGAGGGGGGGGGCGCGTGGAAGGCTCGGCTCAGAGTACAAATCATTTAGATTCAGTGATGATTTTGCGAACGGCATCAAATATTTCAATATTTAGAACAGCCAAAATGTTGTCATTACCGTTTGTAAGAATAAAATACTGGTACATCGCTTGCTAAGTGAATTAAAAGTATGGGATGCATTCCCGGGGCCAGTACACGACAAACTGTATTCAGTATGGTTTTTCTACGTGACGCATTCAGATGATATTCCAGGAAGTAATGACAAGTAGTCTCACTTGTAGGCGTGAGGGTAGTAATGCTGTAGAGTTGAGCGTGTAATTGAGAGACGTGTAACCCGTACCAGCGTATGATTTATGTTAGGGAATATCTGTTACCACGTAAGCATAGTAAGCAGACACTGGATCAACAGATAAAATTGTACCTTTCAGGTTTGACTTAAATAATTGAGCTAAGGTAACAGACTGTCTGATGTCAACGGAAGATTGTTCCATAGTTTTATGGTTGAGGAAAGGAAGGAATTGCTAAAGCGTTTGGTTGTGTACTTGATTTGTCTTATACTAGATGACGACTCCTCAATTGAATATCTGCCTGTCCAGCAGTGCTCAGGAGTAGATCAGAACAAGCCGGGATCAACCTAAAAGCATTGTGGCCCCCTCCCACCCCCACCCCCCACCCCCCCCCCAAAAAAAGCAAAACACAACAAAATCCCCCCCCCCCCCAAAAAAAAACCAACCTAGTTTTAAATGCTGGCGTCGTTCGGCCAAGGCCGTTCAGCCTAACTCTTTGAGTGGGGGATGGCGTGGTGTGTGTCTTAAAGTCACATAGGCAAATCCGCGCAGCCTTATATTTGCGTCGGAACAGTTATCGAAGATAACGCATTCATATTCCAGGATGGGCAGTATAATGGATTTTTAAAATCTGGTAAGAGTATTGCGAGATAATCAATCTTCTATAAAATAACAACTGGCGCCTCCTAGTTTTAAATGACCTTGACCTTTGACCTTAAGAGGTCACATGTAAATTACAAAAATGCACAGCGTTACAACATTACATACGATTAAAGCTCACATATAAAATAACAACTGGCGCCTCCTAGTTTTAAATGACCTTGACCTTTGACCGTAAGAGGTCACATGTAAATTACAAAAATGCACAGCGTTACAACATACGATTAAAGCCCACATGAACCAAATCAGATGAAAATCGACCAAGTTATAGATGAAACTTTCTAAGAGCCAAATGACCTTGACCTTTCGCCTTTAGAGGTTACATATTAATTACAAAAATATGCAGTGTTGCAATATCTACAATTTAAGTTCAACATGATTAGAATTGGATGCAAATTGGCCGAGTTATGGGTGGATGAAAGTTTCTAAGTTCCAAATGACCTTGAACCTTGACCTTTATGTAAATTACAAACATGTGCTGTGTTACAATATCCCTTTCTTACGCTCAACATGAACCAAATCAGATAAAAATTAACCACGTTATGGCTAGAAAATTTTCAAAGGTCCAAATGACCTTAACTTTTAGAGGTTACATGTAAATTACAAAAATGTGCAGTGTTGCAATAGCTACAATTTGAGCCCGACATGTTGGACAATAAATTTATGTTTTATGTCATCAAATTATGTACATGTAAATGCACTGTCACAGGTAGCACAGTACTTCAGTACTTACATGTACATATGCATGTACCAGTAACATTAGTAATGTACGTAACCTGTAATGATATTGAAAAGTGCATGTACTCTTGGCTTAAACTTGGAGACCAGGTTTTGTTGTTATGACTCTTGAAACGTGTCCAGGCTATATTTCTTTGAGTAGCCGTTCGATTTTACAAGTGACTTATGCTGGTCTAATACGACTGTCATGGGAAGGAATAAATTGTTTGCATAAATCAGTAAAAAGATCCGTCCAATAGAACACTGTGCCATTAATGCCATCAAAAATTTCAAAACCTGCATCAAGTGGAACGAGGAGTGCAGCTTTATTTATTCCATTGAAATTTGCCCTTTTATACTCCCAAATTTGTCTATTAAATGAGTGATCTGTACGATGAGAAGTAGAAAGAAAACAAAACATAACTGAGTGATCGGACGTGGCAATGGTTGGCAAAATGTCTGAATTCAAAATGTAAATGTGAGTCAGTCATCATCAAGTCAAGAAGACTTACTGTTACATCGTTAATACGTATTGGACCAGTGAATAATTGAGATAGATTTTGTGATACCAGATTGACCGTCTGAATGGTCGGAGTCCCACGACTTACATCAATCATCGATGTCGCCAGTAAGGGATCATGAACAAATAAAACCATTCCAAAACTTAAATTGTCCAATGGACAGAGATTTACCCCCCCCCCCGTCCAAAATCACATTTTTCCTGGTTATTAACATCCAACTGCCACTGCAGAACCTATAATTCAAATACTACCAGAAGGAAAAAAAGAAACATGCTATACAAATATGTATATAATGTTGTGGCAATATATATATATATATATATATATATATATTATATATATATATATATATATATATATATATATATATATATATATATATATATATATATACAAAAATAGAAGCATTTTAGGGTTGTATTCAAGTTGCTTACAACTGAATGATCGAGGTCACCAATAAATACGTCTGGCACTTGACATGACTGACCAGGTGGGCAACAGTACATCCACAACACGACTAAGCCAAAAATAAGTGGAAATTCAACCCACTAACGTCTACAATTGCTAGACCCCAAGTCAACTCTTCCAGTACAAGATGAGCTGTCTCTCACATATTTTGCAACCCCCCGCTTGCACTAATATCGTTGTGCATCGGCACACCAAAGTCTTCAATGCGCAGTAATATCTTTACGTATTGGCATACCAAAGCCTTCAATGTGCAAAAGTTCATCGGGATAATTGAGTCGTGCCATGAATAAATGAATCTTTATTGACTGTACCTTTATGTATATGAAAGGCATTTTGCCAGATACAGTACAGTAGACATATTTACAAATACGTGTACACATAACGGACAAGACTGTTGCAAAACATATTCCATACTTAAATACATAAACAAAACAAGACTACAACCGTTGACACCCCCCCTCCCCCCCAAAATGTTACACAAACTGAAATTATTTCAGTGTAGCCTTTCACCGTGTCCCATTTAAAAGTAAGTATTGGTACTTTGACTGGCTTTTTGCTTCTATTTTTTGTTTTCAAAATTATGTGCACTGATCCTTAAACGAGTTAAATTTCTTCTTTCATCCACTCTTTTCAATACTAGCAAATAATAAATATTTATCCACTTCAAATTTCGATTTAAATTTGGAATATGTTCTTATTTTCTTGTCCGGTAAAGTTTGGCAAGAAAAATCACTTTGTCGTTGGAAAGAAATTTCCCTTGCAATAATACATGTAGTTGTATCACACTGGAAGGGAAATCACCAAATTCGTCCCCACCATTATTTCAAATATCTTCGCATTCGATCAATGTCAAACAATTTTTAATAATACTGAGCCAGTTAGAGTTATTGGATGACAGCATTTCGCAGTTACATTTGTAATCATCATGTAATATTTTGGGATCAGAGTTTTTGATTCGGTGCCAGGTTTTACACATGCTCTTTAGTATTTTCAAGGAATACGGGGATGTTACAAGCTAACTTAATAACCCTATGTTACATGCTTTGAAATTGGTTCATATGACGTGTTAAAAAAACTCAAATATAACTTTTGGATCCTAGCTTAAATAACCTGAAATACTGTCCTGACAAATACATTTTATGGGCGATATCACGTATGCATCCCGCCTCTCTCTCATGCACCGGTCACCTTGCATTGTTGCAAGATCTTCATTTGTTGATTTTTCTTTTACACCTCATGGCTTGATGTGTCATATAAATATTCTTGTACTTTGTTTTACTTTTCTTCAATGGGATACATTCTGTCAATATTTTATCAAAAGATTCTGTGAATTTATCCCATGCTAGGATAAAGATAAGGGACTCTAGCTGATTCTTTCAGTTAATAGTGTTCATCATAGATCTGGCTTTGTTATAATCTGCTAGGTTGTAGTTTTTATTCTGTTGGATGTCTTCCTCTTGATCTGAACAACAATTCAGGTTGAAAGACAGACAAAGATGATCACTATCTCCAAGTCCCGGTAGATACTTCAAGTCACTTACCATACCTTCTTCATTTACTCAATATCAAATCGAGGATGTGGGGATTATGACCTATCCTGTACAGTGTGGGTTTGGTTGTATGCCGGTACAGGAAACATTTTTGTACTGTATCAGGAAACATTTTTGTACTGTATTTACAAAAGTCTGCGGGTAATAATTCAACCCTGCTGCAGAGACTCCATTTTCCCAATCCACTTCATTTAAGTTAAAATCTCCAGTTAGTAGTAACCCATCGCATTTTCCGCCTTATTTCTAATTAAACTGCAAAGTTAATCTGCACAAGTATGTGAGAACTCCTTTCAGTTAAAGGGCTTCTGTAAATACATCCTAACCGTAATAAATCATTTTTCTGAGTTTTACGTCCAACCACAACTACTCATTGAAATCCTTAATTTCTGCAGAAGATTCTACTGCTTTCATCGAGTCCGCAATGAGAATCATAAAACCTCTTATTCCACTAGCACCTAGGTTAGCCTGATCAGGGTTGAAGCTCATATATATGTAGTAAAACTTAGTCTTGCCATTGTTAACAGAACCTTTCGTGCTTTTCGAATGGCTTCTGTAATCATAATAATGTCTGGAGTATCATCAGTTATCACAATATTTCTCCTATTTCTGTATCCACTTCCACTATGTCCCTGTCGTGTTTATTGGTTGGGGTATTATCGGCTGTTACAATTTTCATTCAACTACATGCGAGTCAGCCATCTTGGTTTGTGTCTCTAGCACCCCATGCATTATATGATTGTTCTTGTGGTTTTATTGTTATTTCTCCTCTTCTAATGTTCAAATTTGGTTCTCCCTTATTCTTTCTCCTGTTGAGTTAATCCCTAAGCTTTTTATTTTCTGCCCGCTCCTTTAATATCAAATCCGGGGAAATGTATACTCCCTTCCATTCAGAATTATTGTGCAGAAACTTTGCCCTGCTAAGCAATTGCTTCTTCAGAGTCTCATTTTCAATTGCATGTATAGTCAACAAGGGTCTTTCCTTTCCCTCTGTTTTCTTCCCTAGTCTTACTGCCTTCACCACTTTGATCTCACATTTTAGACCATCTTTTGCAATCTTATTTATCTGTTCTGTACATTTGGCCATTCTTTCAGCCCCAGTTATTCCAGTAGGTTCTGCCACACCATACATCACTAAGTTACATTTTCTATTATCCCTGTCAATAAACTCATCAACCACGTCAACTACATATCCCGTCATTTTTCTGGTACCCTGTTTTGCAGTGGTTTCCCGTACAATGTTTTGTACATTTTCCTTTGGGTGGTCTTTGTTTTTCCTAACTGCTTCCGCCGCAGTCTTAGTAACTTTCTCTGGAACATCTTTATTTGGTTTTTCATCCTGCTTTGTTTCTAATAAATACTGATCTCACCACAATTTTTAGTGTATACTGCTTTATTTTGTTTGGAATTGTCACTTTCACCATGGAGGATTATCCTCCCAGGTTTCACAAGTTTGCTTGCCCACTCGTTAATAAACATACTCGACACAATCTGGACAGAACCAGAAGCGATCAGGTCTATGGGGACCTTCATAATGCACGGCAGGTAAATCCATACATTTAGCACAAAAAGATTGATTCCATCCTCCATCACAATCTAATATCAAATCATCTTTATCATAAAATTTTACCTTGCACACTGAACAAGGCCTGGGATACATGAAGGGAAAGAGTCACATCATCAAAAGCATCAGTTAACCCGTGCATGCCTGAACGGATTTAAATTGACTACTGTAGCATGTCCCAAACTTAAAAAGATGGGGGAATACACAACACCTGACCTCAGCTTGAATACATATAAGCCCCAGAGCGGGAGGCGCTAATATTTGCCTGTCTTTAACGAGTAGCGTATTCTGCTGCTATTGGCAACCACGCAAAATGGCCCGCCTTCTTGGTTTAAACATATTTTTTACTGGTTAAAACAAAACAAAACAAAACCATCGGGAACAAGGCCACAGCCCCATATGAACCCCTTTTGCATATAAAGTTGACCAGACCTCTACTGTTACTGAAAAGGCTAAGCTCGGCATGTTTTTGTCAGAAGGGTACAGGCCAGATGCCGAACAGTTCCTCTGAACTAGTAAAGTATGAGATCGACCGCTACCAGCAAAAGGAGGATTTATCCGTGCAAGGCGACATGTTGTGGTGGTGGAGTGTGAGAGCGCCCTGCTCGCCCATGTTGGCCAAGCTCGCCATGAAATACCTCGCCATTCCTCTCACTGCCATTTCCGCCAGCAGGATCTTCAGTGATGCCGGAGACCGTATTATCGCACAGAGGAGTCTTATTGAACCCTGTGTGCTGGACACAATGATCTTTCTAAATAAAAACTTGCAGTGATTTATACCCCATAGAGAAGATCTTAACATGCAACAACAGTCTGTATATTCACAGAAGAATTTAAAAAAAGGCAGGTGTATTAGGTTACAGCACTTGATGTTCATCCAATTTATTTTTTGTGACATTATGGTGTGGGCCTATGCAGATGGTCCATTGTTTTGTCCGTGCATGAAGTCACAGTAAATTACTGCGATTTATATTCATCTTTGGCACTAAAACTGCACAAGTTTTTTTCTTTCCCTGGAACCAGCTGCTGGTCAAATGATGTCTTCTTCAATGTTTTTGACTAGTTTCAATAGTGATTAAAATATTTTTAATGAGAATTATAGAGGAGACTCCAACATGGACAGTGAATAGCTGGTCTTGGCATGGCTAGATACTTGGTACCCAACCACACCAAGGAAAGCAATTGTTAATTCTTATGTGTAACTTCAATTTCATGTAACTTTGGCCAAAGTAACGCATTTCTTGTACCCAAACTTATGCGTTACTTCACTTCCTTTGACCACAGTAACATGTTACTCTATGTGAACAGGAGCAACAGTGCTACTTCAATTTCATGTAACTTTGGCCAAAGTAACGCATTTCTTGTACCCAAACTTGTGCGTTGCTTCACTTCCTTTGACCACAGTAACATGTTACTTTATGTGAATAGGAGCAACAGTGCCACATCTTCGCTTTAGTTTTGAAACCCTCCGCACTCCCATCCCCACCTCACCCACTCTCCCACTACCAGCACAGCCCAATCTGTCAAAGTATGTAATGCATTTATTTACCCAAACTTATGCATAACTTTCCAATGCGCTGTATGCACATTAGTTTCCCGCCACAAAGCACGGGTTTGACGCCAGGCAATCACGCGGCGCGTACAGGTCACATCACTGTCACAGACAGGGCCATATGTTCATTTCTCACAAAATTAGCGCGGTGGGGGGGGGGGGGGGGGGGGGGGGGGGTTGAGAAATTTAAGTTCACAAATGCCAAACTAGTGTTCATTTAGTACTTCCCTAGTGATATATCAAGAAAAATTTTCATCTGTCTTTAATAAGTACTTACTCTTTATTTCCAAAATATTAGTAATTTCCCGCTCCGTATCTTGCCACATCCCGCCAAGCGAGACCAGGCAATCAGTTATGCAGTTCTGGTCGGAAATTAATATGCATATCTCCTAGATCAAAGTTACGCGCTTTAGCAAATATCCCATTCCTTATATCATCATTTTTCGTATTACCATCATCATCATATAGGTCAAATTTGCTCATCAAACCAACCAACCAATAGGTGCAACAAAGACCCTAATGGAATCTTTATTATAAGCCAACATGTATATGCCCTATAGGCCTACATGTAAGCTTATAACAATGATATAGCCTTGTTGACTTGATCAAACAAATATGAATTTGAAAACTGGTTAGCTAGGTCATTAGCTGGGATTATGCCTACAGACTAAACTTAGCTTATAAATAGGCCTGTAGGCTGATACAATGAAAACAAGGCTATGAGAGAGTCTTGATCATCTTGGGTTTTTTTAAACAACAAAAATACATCTCTTCAATTTTATCATGTTCATTTTTACTTGAAAGCTGTTGGAATGTAGGCATAGGACTTTAGCTTTTCTTGAAGTCCATTTAGGCCTATAGCAAGCCAGAATCCACTATTTATGTATTTAAATTATGTTTACCAACTCCAGAAACAGTAATTTTATATTTGTTTAAATTTTGGAAGGCTGGTGTGATATAAACAGGTAAAATTGCCTTTTATACATGTTCCACGTTAGTCTTCATCTAACACGCTATGGTGTGACCCCAAAAGGCCCTCAATACACACCACCAACAGTTGGTCCTAAGAAGTGCACTCATGTCAGACATGAATTTACATTGAAAATTTCTTGTGAAAAAGCAAGAACATGAAATTTTGAATTTACAAACTCAACTTGCGTCCACACCAATACTGGAAAAAATTTGTCAGTTAAAGTAGTTGTAGACCTTACTTATAGAGGGTATTAACCTGGTAAGCTGCACAGAAAGTGCAAGTTAGACCTTGGCGATGACAAACGTGATGTGTGTTAGCTTTCGCACATCATTTAGCCCCAAATATGTGACAAATCTCAAAATTGGTGTATTTATTCTTGTACGTAACATTGCAACTGCGTATATCTTTGTAATTGTAAAGTAAGTTTGGATAAAAGTAATGTTTCATTCTGGTCACAGTTATGGGTAGCTATAGTAAGATACTGTAACTTTTTAATTCAACCTGCATAGCTATAGTAAGATACTGTAACTTTTTAATTCAACCTGCACAGCTATAGTAAGATACTGTAACTTTTTAATTCAACCTGCATAGCTATAGTAAGATACTGTAACTTTTTAATTCAACCCTGTTGGCCACCTGTAAAAGGTAATCCCCTATATAAACTTAAGCTGATTGACAAGTCAGCTCAGGTAAATAACAGAACAAAGGTTTATTAAAATAGTCAAAGCCTCACACGAATGACCTTGACCTGATTTCAAAGATTGCATGACAATTTTATTGTCAATTTGATAACCAAAGAACTCGCCCACATGATAATGGTTCTCCATAAGGGCAAAGCAGAAGCTGTACATGGGTGACCTTATTCTAATTCCCTTGTCACAAGGCCACTTTATGTATGTGCTCGCAAGGTCAGCTAAGCATAGGACTGTCACGCCTTGTACATAATTGATGCTGTTTTGAGCAGGGGGAGGGGATTAAATTGGTGCCCTAACCTTCATCTTCCAATAATAGTGGTCCCCTTTTACAAAGTTTTTCTCATGGTTGCAGGTCACTTTGTCAGGCTCTTTAAAATGATGGGATTTCAATAGTGTTTCACAAGTTACCACCACCCTTACAATACAATTTTTGTCTCATTTCCAGTGGTCTTATCACAAAGGATCCAATATAAAATGTGGCACATATACAGTTCCATGTAATTGTAGAGTGTTCCATTACATGATCCTTTCATCCATAAACTGCCCACAAAATTGGTACAAGCTAATGTGTAATGTACAAGAGTATGTGAAATTGCTGTGATGATTAAGCCTGACTTTCAGTGTATTCTGCTTTATTGTCCCTTTCTCAACTACATATATACAGTAGTCTCTCCTTTGAGAGACCACCCCTAGTGCCATCCAAAAAGTGGTCATATTTAAGCAGGTGGTCTTCCAAAGAAGGTTCAACTCTTCCCTCTCTGTGCCCAGCAAGTAACTCCTACTTCGATTGTCTAACCATAATTTAGATTCAGACAAGATTGATCATGATGTGCACTTATTTGACCCCATTCCATCTTGCAGTCTTGTGTTTACTCACTTATTGATATTACACACATATTCTGAAATTGTAAACTGGATTTGACAAATTATTTAACCAATCTTGTAACAAAAATATGTGGGTTTTATATAACTGAAATGGGCATTTCTGGATTAATAAATGGTCTTTGGGGGTCATTTTGGGTAATAACTGGTCACGTTCTGCAGGTGGTCCCCCAAAAGAGGTAAGTTATCATAAGAAGGCGCTTTTGCACAATGACAATGGTCACAAAAGTCAGGTGACCTCCCAAAAGAGGGGTCTTACAAAAGAGCGAATGATGTACTACAATACAAATTGCATAGTTCACTGACCGGTCACTATCCACAATGCAAGCTTTAACCATTTCCCCTTAAATTGCGCAAAACTGGCTGGAGATAAAATGTTGCTTGCTTCACAGATTATTTAAATCAAATTAAGTATTAGAGAAAAAACGATGATGATCCCCATCAGAATTGCAGGTCTTATGTCAATAGCTTTCTTTACCATCAACCCAGCTGAGGGAAAGTTGTCGACTCATTTAATTCCAGGGGAAAAGGGTTAATAAAGCAGCTGCTGCAAGATCACTTATATGCTACAATGTAGAACAGTGAGCTGACTGCATGGTCAACTTAATTCTGGGTTCAAATGAAAATCATGGGAGTACCTGGTGTCCCATTCTATGTCAGACAGATACCAAGGGAGTTAAATGTAAGTTGCATACCCTGCTTTGTAGCTCAACCATCCCTTCCCATTAAGTAACGTTATTTTTCCTTGTTCAAACCTTTTAAAATTTAGACATATGTGTCTAACATTGAAATGGAAGCAGCCTAAGCCTATGTTAATTACTTTCCATTGCACAGATGTTGCCCTATACTTTCCCGGATAAGTGTGCGATGAAGGAAATGAAAGGACTTTACTTTCCATTGCATAGATATTGCCCTATACTTTCCCCGATAATTGTGAGATGAAGGAAATGAAAGGACTGTGAGAAAACCACTGCACACTGTCAAAGAAGCAGGAAGTCTTTCCACTCGCATCCTGGGTCAAGATCAAACCCAGCTTGCAGAGGTGAAAGGCGAGTGTTATGGCTCAGACAATTGTGCACCCTCAACATTTTATCTCCTGCTACTTTTGTAGGTTTTTTTTTCAGCACTAGACAATTCACAATGCTTTCAACTTTCAATCTCACAAATAGTAGGTTCTCATGGCCCTACCAGTCCACAAACCCATCAATTGTTATGAGCAAACAGAGCTGATCTGAGAGTGAAAAAAAATTCCGAACTCTAGTTTAAAAGACTTGTAGATTTCTAAATTTGCAGATTTAATTTAAGGGTGAAAATAAAAGTATTGCAGAAAATTAACAAAACTAAAGATGTCCAAGTCTGCCAGAGCTTAAATCTTAAATTTCATTCACCATCCAATGTAAGAAATCTGAAAGGTCAAGCTTTGTTATTTTAACAGGATTGTATAACAAACACTAAACATACTTGAAGCACATCTATTCACACACCAGCAGACCTGGTAGAAGGGATGCATGGGGCCAAACATAAACAAAGTTATATATTTTCTGTACACAACTTCTAGAAATCATGAGACGGGTTCCACAACTAAAAGGGTACTTCACACTTCCTCACACTTTGTATGGAAGCTGTCTTTTAATTCAGTTTAGGGAAAATTAAAAAGCTTCAATCACAGTTCACAAGAATACACTCCCACCCCTCCACCCCCCATTTATCCATTATGCATCATTTGTCCATAACAGGTCAGACACACATAAATTATGAAAGAACAGCACATATATAATGCACATGAATTATAAAACATAATTTTATTATATGTACAAACTAGTCTCTTCCAATATACACAATGATCATAAAACACAATTTTATTGTAAGAGCTGGACTTTCCTTCAAAGATTAACAAACCCCCTGTTGTTGGCACACTACATTTTTGAGTGAGCAAGTGACAGAGAGAGAGAGAGAGAGAGAGAGAGAGTCCATAAACAGAACGTATCGGATCTAAATCATCCTGGGGTTAACTGTTTCCCTCTTAAACTATCCAAATCAGCAGAGTGTCCATTCTTTCCCTTATGTTTCTGTTCCTTGCAAACACTTAACCCTTTCAAAGCCTAATTTTGGACTGAGTCAACAGCTTTTCTCAGCACACATTGGGTGCAGTGAAAAAACTGTTGACCTGGTGTATTCTCTCTGGAACTATAGGTGTACTGGTACTTGAATGAAAGGTCTTTTTATGAGAAATACGAATCTGATATCCTAATGATACTTCATACTGGTTTGACTTAAGTAGATCGACCTTTCGACATGATAAGCACTGAAAGAGTTAAAACTAGAACAGACTGATTTTCCAACAGAAAATCAAATGTCTCCCGGTGGAACACTTACGTCTCTGAATAAGCTACAGGTGATAACAAATTACAAATGACCAAGTTTGCCTGAAAATTACAATCCTATTTTAGCTCTCGCCTAGATACATAACTCTCGCAATTTTCATCAAGTTCTTCAAGACTTATTGCAGAGAAACCAATTTCACATAAATGACCCTGTGACCTTGAAAATTAGGTAAAGGTCACCCAAATACAATCCCAACCTTGGTCTTACCTTGATACATAATCCTACCAAGTTTCATCAAATTCCATCATGCTCTTCATGACATATCAAATGGAAACCAATTTCACATAAGTGACCCTGTGACCTTGAGAATTTGCTCAAGGTCATCCAAATACAATCCCAACCTAGGTCTTGCCAAGATACATAAGCCTACCAAGTTTCATTAAATTCCATCAAGTTCTTCAAGACTTATCGCATGGAAACCAATTTCACATAAGTGACCCTGTGACCTTGAGAATTTGCTCAAGGTCATCCAAATACAATCCCAACTGAGGTCTTGCGAAGATACATAATCCTACCAAGTTTCATCAAATTCCATCAAGTTCTTCATGCCTCATCAAACGGAAACCAATTTCATATAAGTGACCCTGTGACCTTGAGAATTCGCTCAAGGTCATCCAAATACAATCCCAACCTAGGTCTTGCCTAGATACATAATCCTACCAAGTTTCATCAAATTCCATCATGTTCTTCAAGACTTATCGCACGGAAACCAATTTCATATAAGTGATCCTGTGACCTTGAAAACTAGGTCAAGGTCACCCAAATACAATCCCAACCTAGGTCTTGCCTAGATACATAATCCCACCAAGTTTCATCAAATTCCATCAAGTTCTTCATGACTTATCGCACGGAAACCAATTTCACATAAGTGACCCTGTGACCTTGAGAATTCGCTCAAGGTCATCCAAATACAATCCCAACCTAGGTCTTGCCTAGATACATAATCCCACCAAGTTTCATCAAATTCCATTAATTTCTTCAAGACTTCTTGAAAATTAGGTCAAGGTCACCCAAATACAATCCCAACCTAGGTCTTGCCTAGATACATAATCCTACCAAGTTTCATCAAATTCCATCATGTTCTTCAAGACTTATCGCACGGAAACCAAGTGTTGAAGAACCTGAACAACAACAACAACAAGAAGAAGAAGAAGAAGAAGAAGCGGAAGAAACGGGCACTAATCCAATATGTCACCCGGCTTCCACCGGGAGACATAATGAGAACTGTCCATTAGACATGTTACGACACATGTAGCATGCTCAATGTCTACAGCTCTCCTCGATATGTTTGAGCTTTTAGTCCCAGCTTGGACCAAGGAAAGCTGTTGACTCAGTTTTCAACCCAGAAAGATTAACTGTCCATAGCAGTCCATTTACCTTCAGCACCAAGGTTACTTCAGTCAGCAGTGCTAGCCCAAGGAAGTTTATTGTTCAAGCCACTGTGGCTAATCCGCTTGATTATGTAGCCTTAGCATAGGATTTCAGCCACAATAGCAATGTCGCATTGTATGTCTTTAAACGTACTGGCAGTTAAAATCTCTATCTGCACACTCTGAAGAAAGTAACACCACCAAAATGATATCCACGCATTCGGTATGTAAACCATCAGTAATAGGACTGTTTTTGTCATACTTTCATTTGAACACACTCGCTCTACTCTCCCATCTGAACGTGAAAAAATATATTTGTTTAGCCAATGTGGTTAAGAATTGTAAACTTTTCTCAGCAACAGTAATAAACCAGTGTCAATAGATAGCTGTTGCAACCACAGTCCAAGTATGTATTTCTGATTTTGTACCCTTCTTTTGTTGATTTCTGTAACTCAACAGCAAAAATTCACTTATCAGTGATAGGATAATTTGAGTTGTCACACACCAACATTATGAAAAACCCCTATCAAAGTTCCATGAAAAATATATCAAATACAAAAATGAGAAAACTGCATTATGCATAAATTAAATGCATCCATTTTAACTCTAAAAGTGCCAAATTTTGGACTGAGTCAACAGCTTTTCTAAGCATGCACTGGGGGCATATTTTCTCTGGAACTAGAGGCATGCTGGTACTAGAATGAAAGGTCTTTTCACAAGGAATACAAATCTGAGATCCTAATGATAATTCAGACTAGTTTCACTTTAATAGATCGACTTTAGACCTGATTGGCACTGAAAGAGTTAAAATGAAATGATCACCAGTTCTTTTTTATGGTACAATATATTACAATCAACTTCAGTAATATGTAACAATAGGACCTAGCGTTCTGTTATGAGAAATTAGCTGGCAGCAGTTGCTTGAAATAATTTGACCTTAACCCCTTTCCCAGTGTACTGGTCTTGTGTCCAACCTGCATGAGGTTTACTGTTGGCTATGGTCTTCTTCATTCCAGGAGAAATGGTCACTACAGAAACTCCAACCCTCCTGACTTGGATGGAAGATCTGCATTCTTATGAAAATCAATCAAATTTAGCAACCTTCCCTTATTGATAGAGCTCCCCATACCAATTGAATGGGGCTGCCGCTGTGAGCAGCTATTTTCATAATTATGTCCTGTTTGCTGGGTTCTGCAGGTTGGAGTCTCTGTCACTATGTTGAGTTAAACATCAAACAAGACTGTGATAGTCCTGTGCTCAGCTGACCTTGTTTGCAGAAAGTTTAACCTAAACTTTAAAGAGGAGTATAACCTTTTGCAATACAAATGTGCCCGCTTTAAAACTTTTAAGCTGTCATACAACTACATAAATTCATAATAATGGCTCCGTGATCTTGAGAATGGGGTTAAGGGTATCAATCTTTCAACCTAACATACATCTTATAGGAGTGTATAATCTTGTACAATGTCAAACTGGTAGCTTTTCAAATTTTCCCTTAAATTGTGTGAAAACAACAAACAAAATTACTGCTCTATAACTTTGAGAATCTGTGTAGCCATACCACAGGATTTTTAGCCACAAGAACAAAGTCACCTTGTACATCTTCAAATGTGCTGGCAGTTACAATCTCTATCTGCACTGTCTGAAGAAAGTAGCATCACAGTTGATGTGTGAAATTTTTAGTAATTTCAGTATTAGTTACATAACATTACCACTCGACCACCATTGCCAAGACCTCTGTGTCAGGGTATAGTGCTCAAGAAAGTCCAGTTGAGTTCACTCACTTGATTGTTAAAAAAAAAAAAATGACGGTCCTGTGGCACCATCTCTTTGTTCCTATGGATATGGTGGCGACTCCAAGTGCGCATGCTCACCAATTGTCCCATCTCTTTGGATGAGTGGTCAGTTGATGTCACCTGTGAGACCAATGCAGGGTGATTGGGTGGGCTTCTCTGGTGGTCGAGAGGTAAGTATACCAACTAATACCGAAATTATTAAAAATTTCATGAATTACTTTCATAACGTTACCTCTCGACCACCACTGCCGATATACAGACCCAAAGGTGAAGGGTATAACGTTACTGGCATACTGACCACAATTAAGACTTAAGGGCTTCCTGAAGACTGGTCGCAGGGGGGCACGGCAGCCGCCAACCGAGGAGTCTGCGGGGGGGGGGGGGGGGGGGATCCTGGGGGGAGTTCCAGGAATGTCAGTGTCCTGGGGCTAAGTGAGAGCTGACTTGAGGCAGAGGTAACAAGCTGCCCTGCGGAAAAAGTCTGCTTGCAGTTGGCAGGAGTACCACCAAGAGCAGATGAAGACAATTCTCCAACCGTAAGTGGTGTTTGCACAGTTCAAGTTCCGCATGCCTCTCCTTGGCGGCAAGACACCTGGCTTGAAGGTGGGAGGCAGTGGGATTGCCAGCTGCTCATTCTGGGGGCAGACCCGGTGGCACTCGGGTCGTGGATAGGGCCACCGTCGCAGGAGCCATGGACCCACTAGCAGTGGAAGGCATCACCATAGACTTGGGTGCCTTCCTCTTAGCTCCATAATGCCTGCAATTGCGAATTGAGCTCTGGGAACTGGGAGCTTGGGAAGTCTGTCCTGGCTTCTATGGTCAGGGATGCTCAGACTTATGATCCAAGCACTTGGACTGGCCAGGAATCCAGGATGCCCGAACTAAAACTCCTACATTTCCATCTTGACCTCCCCAATTTACGTGGTTTAGACTCCAAGCGCTCTGACCCAGAGGACCAAGATACTAGAGTTTCAACCTGCGTTTTGCAGTACTCTTCGAAGGGGGCTCTAAAGAAACAGGCCAATGGGGGTGATAGGTTCACGCAACATAACAGCCTGCAACTGCGTACTCCTAACCACAGACTCCAAGGCAGGGGCAACCCTCAAGTCAGTGGCCAGATATGCACTGGTCATCGTGGGGTAAGCTGGGCACTCGTAATCTCCTGAAGGAGATCTCGGGCTGCCCTGCTTGCTTCCTGTAGCTGCTTCTCCTTGCTCCCCCAGGGATTTCAGGTGTAGAAGCGGAAGCCACCTGAATCCACGAGTGAGCCATGTGGGTTCTTTTAAGCTTCTCCAGTGGAGTCTCAGGTGAAGACTTGACAGAGTTAGATTCCAAAGCTCAGCATTTGGCAGCTACTGACTGCCACCTGTGCCTCACTCTATCACTCTTTCTCCATGCCTACTCATAAAGCAGCCATTTGTCTTCTACCCTGCAGTCAGCACAGTATCCCAAAGTGTGCTAGCGAGAACAAAAGAAACCCAACTGTTGACAACAACCAAAGCAATGCTGATGATTGTCCCAGGCGGCCATATAGTGCTTCTGTGAGTCCCAACTTCTGCCTTCTGCTAGAGGATATGGGTAAAGTGGTCACTGGATCAACACCTATGGCTCCCTGCAAAAAGGCAGTGATTGCCTGGTGGGCACTGTCTTCACGCTCTCTGCAATCTGTACGTTGAGACGCCGACTTGAAAACTTAAGTTTCAGCCAAATAACCAGCTCTACTCCCAACTATTTTATCTTGGTCTATGAAGAGTCCAGGACTGCTAACAAAAGATTTTCCACAGGAAGCACTGTGTGTGAAGCACTAAAGCAGTGTTGGTGAACGAAAGTTCACCCAGCTTCAAGTGAATGAGCAAGCCAGTAATGGCACCAAAAAGAGAAAAGATGATCGGGGAGCATGCACACAGGGAATCACCACTGGATCCATAGGAACTGAGAGATTGCATCACAGGACCGTCAGGTTTTTGGGAACAATCAAGGAATTGAACTCAACTGGATTTTTTTAGCGTTATACCTAACACAGAGGTCTTAGCAATGGTGGTGAGAGGTAACTTTATGTACCTGATACATGTACTGACTTTTAATTAGTAAGCCATCAGCAACAGAACTGCTTTTTGTTTATCTTGATGATATTTGAACACACATGCTCTAATCTCAAAGCTGAAAGTTAAAAACCATATTTGTTTAGCCAATTTAATGTAGTTAAGAATTGTAAACTTTTCTTAGCCACAGTAATAAACCAGTGTCAATAGACAGCTGTTATAATCACAGCCAGACAATATATTTCTGATTTGGTGCACTTCTTTCGTTGATTCCAGTAGCTGAACTGCAAAAACTCATTTACAAATGCATGATAGGATAATCTGTCACATTAACATTATGAAAAACCCTTATCAAAGTACTATAAAAGATGTATCAAATACAAAAGTGTGGAAACTTGACTATGCACAAGTTTAATGCATACATTTTAAAACGAGATGATTGCCAGTATTCCTCCTTAATGGCACAATGTATTCCAATCAACCTCAGTAATATGTAACAGCAGGACCCAACCTTCTTTTGAGTGAAATTAGCTGTAAGCAGTGGCTTGAAATAATTTGACCTCAACCCCTTTCCCAATAAACTTGTCTTGTGTTCAACCTGTCAGAGGGAGGCCATGGACCTCTTAGTTCCAGGATGTGGGGGAAACACTACAAAATTACTGCTCTGTGACTTGGGGAATCAGGTCAAGGTCATCCATCTTCAAACTTAACCATGACCTTATACAGGAGTATAATCTTGTTATATAAAAGCACAAGTTTAGGAAGTTACCATGCAGAAACAAAGTACACCGTAATTGCTCTTTGACCTCAGAAATCAGGTCAAGGTCATCAATCTTGGAACACATTTCACTCAAGCCCACATGAGCTTTATCCCCCATCAAGCTTAAATTCAATCCATTTGACAGATTTTAAGTAAAAGATGAAAATGTAAATTTTTGCAGTCATTGATCTCACTTTCATCTTTCCAAGTCACGAAAAATAAGAGTGCAACTGAGGAATGTTGTTAACTAGATGTCACTCCAACCAGACAGATGCTAATTTCTTGATGCTCAAAAGTGGATGACAAGTCAGACAAACAAGTCCTGGCCCATGTAAAGTTTGATCATATTCACTAATTTCACCACTGGCCTTGAGAAAAGAAGCAAATTACAGATACCCTCAACAGCCACGTGGGTGTTGTTTGTTTTTCGTTGAAATAGCAAAACATTAAGGCATATTTGTACATATAAGAACCACATTAAAATGCAATCAAATATTGCTGGATCCATGCCCCCCCCCTCCCTGTGTACCAGATATTTGACCTAGTTTTGTTTCATGACACCTCTTTAGGTCAAAATATTTGTATGTACGAAGTTTCATGAAATTAAGTGTAATGGTAAAGGAATTATAGCCCGGACCCCATTTTACAAGGATACACCACTGCGACAGAGAGAAATGACCTAGTGGCCTACTTTTGGTACATAAGACCCCCTTATGTCCAGACGCACCTGAGTGTAAAGTTTTATCTATTAACTTGATGGACAGGTGAATCGTAGCCCAGACACCAATAGCGGACGGATGGAAAAAGTGATTACTATATGCCCCTCCTCTAGTAAGGGGGGGGGGGGGGTGCATAACAACATGAACAAGGAGTTTATTATAGCTTCAGGACCTTTTCATCCTCATTGTATATACAGATTTTCATTTATGCATAAAGTACATAATGCATGCTGCCACATATTAGATGACTATGTGGTATCAAAAAAAATATGGCCCTTGTTCAGAATATATGAGTGTAGACACAGAGGAAGAGAAGAAGTGCACAAGCTGTTTGTGATGCCTTGAGATAAATAACCATATTGTCCAATTAGCAGTGGCCTGGCTCACAACATTAGTGTGCACTAATCCTCAACTGTGAACATTTAGCTCAATAATGCTGTGAAATATAGAATACAAACATACATAGAGAATAATTATTAAGTAACCTTCCCCCTTCCAAGCAGACAGTGATTTAGTGTGTGTCTGTCTATGTGAAAACTGTGTGCGTGTATGTATGTACATGTCTTTTTATGTAATGGGAGTAGTAATGGTGTCCATTATAAAAGTATGAGTATGTTTTTTTTTTCTTGGAGTATGCTTGGTCAGTTATAACTTGCATATTCATATAAGTCACACAAAAGTGGGACATGCGGGCAATATGTATGACCTACAGCTGTACACCTAAAGGTATGACAGTCATACATATATAAACATATATATTTCATTTGTTGTACAAAAATATGAGTATTCTCAACAATGTATGCATTATATTTATAAATGCACATTTGGGACAAATTATACCTGCCGTAAATTACCTAATTACCACACTGTGCACTTAAAAAAATATTTATTCATAAAATAGCATTCAAAGAATGGATTACCCTCAGCACCCACAATCTTTTTTTCTTCAATTCTGGATTGCTCCTGTGAAAGGGGACAAGTACAGTGCAAGATGCAAAGTATGTGCAACAAATATCAATGTGAAGAACATGGGAGAAGCAGCGTTGGCCAGCCACGCTTGCGGTACCAGACACATCAAGAGATTGGAAAAATTTCTGATGGAGAGCTCGACCAACATGAACATTAGTAGCTTTTTCAAGAAACCAAACAGAGCGATCATCATCAGACAATGCATCGCTTACTGTTTTGCAAGAGAAGGCATCCACATGGAACGGTGCAGATAGTCCAGCCTCTGTGAAACCCAGGACCAGTAGCAATGGCCCCAGACGTAGTATACAGAGTATGTGTACAAACAATGACACCTTGAAGGCAGAAATACTTTGGACACTGTATACAGTGACAGCTCACCACTCATTCAAGTCTAATGAGAACATTGGGAAGTTCTTTCAACTGTGTTCTGGGAAAGTACACTTGTAGCTAAATTTTTGTGTGGGGAATGAAAAGTGCCCATTTGGCTGTGTTTGGCTTGGCAGAGTATTTAAAAAAAAAACTGTTCAGGGAAATTAAGGGATTTTTCATTGTGCAGTTGGATCAGAGCTTGAACAAGAACAAGAGGGCTGTGTGAACAGCCCGTGCCTCAGCTGATCTTGACATTCATCACACTTGCAGCTCTATGAACTTGGGAAAGGATCAAGGACACCATGTTCTGAGTAAGTCTGACCTTTACAGAAGAACACTTACATGTGCAACATCAAAGTTCAAGTAGTTCTCAAGTTATAATGAAGAGTAAAATTCATGTATGTTGCACTGTGACCCCACAATCGAGGTCAAGGTCATTCATGTACTGTCTCAGCATGACCTTCATACAGAATAATTAACATGTGTAGCTAACTCAAAACAGATCTCAAGTTATCAAGTAAACAGTAAATTTCGTGTCAGTTGTCCTGTGAATTAGCATTAGAATGCCCATTGACTTACATAGTAATCAATAGGAAAACTGCATCGAACGAGAAGTACCCGAATTGAAAATCCTTAAAAATCAGGAATCCAAAGCAGTGCCACCTAGTAAACAACTGTTTGACCCTTCCACAACAACATATCCATCACATTTCAGCTTAATCTGAGGGACCGTTCTGACAACAAGTGAAAAATAGCAAAACCATACAAAAAATTCCTAAAAAAATTGCAGCGCCACCTGGTCAACAAATTGGGAACTAGGTGTCCCCGGGAGTGTCTATGTACGATATCAAAGCAATTGGGTACGCAGTTTCGGAGAAGAAGATTTTTTAAGATTTGTCCAAAAAAAGAACAAAAAAATTCCTTAAAAATCCAAAAATTACTGGAGCATGAACATTTGTACCAAATTGGTAGAAACCCACCCAAGGTACATTGCCACCAAGTTTGAAGTTAATCTGGATGACGGTTTTGGAGAAGAAGTAGAAAATGTGAATTAGCATTAGAATACCCATTGACTTCCATAGTAATCAATAGGAAAGCTGCATTGACCGACAAGTACCCGAATTGAAAAAATCGTTAAAAATCAGGAATCTGCAGCATTCCCACATAGTGAACAACTTTGTTTGACCCTTCTACAAGGAACACATCCACCATGTTTCAGCTTAATCTTAGTGACGGTTCTGGAGAAGAAGTCGAAAATAGCTATAACACACAAAAATTCATAAAAAATTAGGAAAAAATTGCAGCGCCACCTGGTGAACAAATTAAGAACTAGGAGTCCCAGGGAGTGTTCCTGTGTGATATCAAAGCAATTGAGTGAGCGGTTTCCGAGAAGAAGATTTTTTAAGATTTACCCAAAAAAGAACAAAAAAATTCATTAAAAATCCAAAAATCACTGGACTGTGACCATTTGAACAAACTTGGTAGACACCCACCCAAGGCACATTTCCACCAAGTTTGAAGTGAATCTGGCGGAGGGTTTTTGAGAAGAAGTCGAAAATGTGAATTGTGGACGACGGACGGACGGACGACGGACGGGCGGACGGGCGGGCGGACGGACCCTCAAAAGACCTCAGCTGACTGACAAGTCAGCTGAGGTAAAAATCAAAAGAAGCAGATGGACATCCATGTTCATTCCTGGGATGGACAGTAAGTGCTGAGCCGCTCCTTTGGATCACAATTCTTAGCCAAGTGAAATTCAACTTTGTATTGAAGTTTTTTATGGACTTTAAACTGCGAAAAATATCGCGAATGTCAAAATCTTGCATTATTGCTCAGTGGACCAGGATTGTCTTGATGCAAGTAAGGATTACAACCAGTCACTTACCCAAGACAGGGTCCAAATATAAACATTATGATCATAAAGCAGGTTTCACTTGTTGTGTGTTGGAAATTAGTTATATGATGGGGTGATGGAAGGCCATTTTGATTAGGGTCCCATACAATGATGTCCACTTAGAGAGTTGTACTCTCACATGATAGGAGAGTGGGAATTGGCAGGTTAAAAATGTAAAATGGACCCAGACTCCTGCACCACTTTTTTTCAGGTGGTGAAAAACTTGGAAAAATTTACACTAAAGAACACTTTAACATTTATGTAATTGTATAAATGTCTAAATTAGTTGAAACTATCTATATAAAGGTATGATGAAAGGTCCTTTTGATTGGGGTCCCGTACAATGATGTCCGTCCAATTAGAAAATTGTACCCTCACGACTGGAGTGGGAATTGGGGGGGTTAAAGTATATCAAAAAAGCCCTGGACCCCTGCTCCTTTTTTTTGGTGATGAAAAACTTTGACAAATTTCCACTTAAGGACAGAATACAAAGAATTTCCATACATGGTCCAAGTACTTTGATATGTATATCATCTTTGTTTACTAACCGCTATCATTTTAACATTTATTTCATTGTTTAAATGTTTAAAGGTACAGAATCTTGTATGATTGTAGGACATCCTCCCAAACAATTAAACCACGTCAGTCTTTTCTTCAGGGGCCACCTATTGCTCAGATCAATCTGTATTTTATTTAAAGGCCATGCTACAGCACCTGATACGATGGAACACTTCAGGGAAGGTGTCCTGGATGTCAGTGGTTCACATGTTCCGAGACATGGTTCAGCTAAGCATGGATGGTCCAAGTGTAAATTGGAAGTTTTTTTTATATGATGCAGAGCCAGATACAAAATGGCTTTGACTCTTCCTTACAAAACATTGAATCCTGTGGACTTCAAGTTATCCATACAGCTTTAACCCTTTCCCCCTTATACCGGCCAAAACCAGCTGGTGGTCAAATGTCGTCTGCTTCAGCATTTTCAACTGATTTCAACAGTAATGAAAAACATTTTGACTGAGAAATTGAAGATGAGACCTGTCAAGATGACATGACCCAGGTCAACAGCTTTCCTCGGCATGGGTTGGGCACTTAGTGCCCAACCCATGCTGAGGAAAGCTGTCGACTCAGTCTTAATTCAAGGGGGAAAGGGTTAAGGCTGGGGCCTTAGCAACAGGAAGGAACATTAGCAGTTAGCTGTTCAGCTTGTACTCTCTTTTCAAGATGCTCCTAGGAGGCAATATGACTGAAAAAAAAAACACAGCTACAACTTTGCCAATGAAATCTGTTAGCCATAGATGGCTGGAAAATGCTCCTGTCTGTGACAAGAACATTAAAAATTTGGTCTGCCGTTGAGAAGTGTGTCCAGACTGTGGAGTCCAAACAGTGCCTCAAGCCATGACTCTTTGACTACCAGTCATTTCTAAAGCTGTGCTAACTGTTTGTGGTCCCGCAGTGCCAGTCACGTAATTTCTCGCGCTCCATACTTCTCTTAAATTGCACAAATTTATTCTGCAGTAATTTGTTTGAAATGGCTGTTACCATGTCATTGTTTCTACAGCGTCAAATTTTATCATTTTATTCACAATTAGTGGTTAGTTTTATCAAAGGCAAATCTAATGTGTTTGGAGAAAGAATGGTTCCGATGTACAGAGAGAGTCTGGGCACAAGACGTTGCCTTCATCGGTACCAAATGTACAGTGAATATCCTTTCTTATGGCTTGAAATCATAACAGAAAGCTTTAGAAGAACTATCTGAGTTCTTATCCTATGAAAATATCAAAGTTTTTACACTTTAACAGCATCAAAAGAGCCAGATTTGCCACTTTTAAGGTTCATCCTTTGCCTTCCTGGTGAAGCAATAAGTGGCAGGAACCTTTAGTCCTTGACCTTTGAACTTATTGTTTGACCAGGAAGGCAAAGGATAACGCAGCATTAGGCACTCACACACCCAGTTTCTTCGATTGTCAGTAGGTTGGAGAATGACTGACAAAACTTTTGGGGGACTGCTTTATTTAGTTAACATGGGGTGTGCACTAATTAGAGCATTTGCGGTACTTAGGTAATTTACGGTATGCATTGCAGGCTTATATACAGACTTCATGTGATGATCACATAACTATATACAGACTCCCAATGTGATAATCACATGCCTATGTACACACTTCACGTGATAATCACATGCTTAAATACAGACTTCACATGATAATCACATGCCTATACACAAAATTCATAATTAATGATAATTATATGGCTATATGGCTTATGTGGATTTCTTTTGCCCAATGAATTTTTGAAGCATACAAGATAGAGCACCAGTACACAAGATATGGTTGCCTGCTAAACAGCTTTTACTCCTTTTTTGTGCAGTACTGTCGTAGCAAAACACAACGACATGAAAGCTCTTTGGCAAGGCAGCAAAATATCTTGACTTCATCAAAAGTTCATTGATCCCTATCAGCAATTTTACAAATTTAAGTCTCCCTTTCTAATGTGTAATTACCTAATTTAGAATTACCAAAATTCTTGAAACCTGTCTTGAAAGTCTACCTCCATGGACTACTAAACTGTGGTGTGTTATAGCAGGTATAAATATCATGAAAAGTACTCCACAGAGTATCTTGAAGGCTATTTTTCAAGACGGGTGATCTCTTAAGACAGGTTCAACTGTACATCAATTTTCTCACATGCTGCCGTAGGGGAGGTTCAACATTTTCGTCATTTTTGAATTAGTACTTACAGTACACAAGGGGGGAGGGGGTTACATGGGTCTGTACACTTTCACAGAATATGGAAAATGATGGTCAATTTTTGGCCTGTTTTGTGCAATTTTGCTCTGATTTTTTGGGAAAATCATCATTTTTGAAGTACTAATTTGGGGGGTGGGGGGTGGTCATGAAATTTTAGTACCCCAAGTGCTAATTCAAAAATGACGATAATGTTGAACCATCCCTTAGGCTGATGGTGTCACTGGGTTCTTTCTGTGTTTATAAATACAATGAGGATCAAAACATGTCTGGCCCTTCAAGGTATTCAGCAGAATATGAGGTCCAGCAGCTGAAGCAGAAACTTGACTTTGATGCTTCCTGTATCACTGTGCCCATCTCTGTTTACACAACACTGACCTGTCACTCTTTTTCCTTTACACCTTTTGGTGGTCACTCAGTTTACCTAAACCACTCCAACTCTGCCTTTTCCCATGATCCTCCTGGTCTCTTAAATCATTGTGGCAGTCAAGACTGGAGTGTGAATCGGCAGCTTCTAGGGTGTCAGTGTCTATATTTTCAGCTACCAAAGCACTACATATTTGCTCATTGGCAGTATTTTCTGCCGATTCAGGCAGGCAAATAGCATCATCTTCAATGTCTGATTCCCCCGTGGGCCGCATCTCCATACAGTTATGCGTGTATGGCACATGTGTATGACTTGTATCCTGTTCTGTGTAGGCTGGCGGTGGCTCCAGTCTTCCATCCAATGTTGGTATATATTCTTGTTCTGTTACACTGTATAAGGGAGGGGGCTCAAGATGTCGGGTGTCTCGTGTTTGCATGTTACGAGGCCAGCGCCCACCCATCCAAATACGGTTTGGGTCTGGAGGCATTGGAGGTGGGATTCTGGAAAGGAGAAAATATCAATCAGCTAGCTGTAAACTTCTGGTTTTTCCACGGAGAGACATCATTGATCAGGCCCGTGATTAGCTACAAACATTAACATATTTTCCTGCTCTTTTGACTTGCAGTTGCACATGACAATGAGAATCCAATCACAGAACTTCCCTGTAAAGATCTCTCTCCATGATGAGACCACAAGCCTGTAACAACCCCTCCAACCTTCTGTGAATCTTTTTACAGTTCTATTCATATTTATTTTTTTTAATTAATTTTATATTAATGCAAACCCCCAAGCAAGACTCTTTTTAACTGGGCAGTCCATTGACACGTCAATATGGTCTGGAATTTCAATGAATGCTCACTTATCTTTACCTTTCATCTATTTGGAACATTAATATATTTAGTAATTTAAATACTTCCTGACCAGCATCCCAAATTGTACTTTTTAGTCTGATGTGCTGACATGTGTGTGTGTGTGTGTATGTGTATATATATATATATTGTATACATATGTATATATACATATATATATATATATATATATATATATATATATATATATATATATATATATATATATATATATATATATATATATATATATATATATATATATATATATTAATGCACTGTATTATGCCTGTTTGAAGTGTGGCGGAATTTTTCAGCCACACAGACTTTTTCTGTGTATGTATGTATGTATGTATGTATGTATGTGTGTGTGTGTGTGTGTGTGTGTGTGTGTGTGTGTGTGTGTGTGTATACACACACACACACACACACACACACATACACACATACATACATACATACATACATACATACACAGAAAAAGTCTGTGTGGCTGAAAAATTCCGCCACACTTCAAACAGGCATAATACAGTGCATTAATATTCAGCCCTTGCTGAGTGATACAGCATCATGTAATTATGCTAATAGGGGCCTGTGAAGTGACTGAACTTGAATCAGCACTTAAAGAAACATGTACTGTGAAATCAACTGGTATGTCCATTGTAAATTATATGCTACCTGATTCACTTATCCCCTGAGACAGTGTCACAGGCAAGTCATCCTGATGACTCAACACCTCCTATTTCTAGGGAATATAGATAGTCCTTATGCATGCATGCAAGAATACAATTACACACACTGTTTTCTTCTGAGACACATAAAACTAACTAACATGATGCTTTACATCCAGGACTATCCAAATTTGCCTGCAAAGCAGACCAAGTTCTGTGTTATCTCTACATGGTGTAGGCATAACAAAGAGCTTGGGTCTGCTTCCCTGGCAAATCAAAATTATTTTTTCCTAGTTTTTATTTAATGAAAGTTATAGTTGCTGAAGATCATTTAATTATTTGGGCTGATACAGCCAATGTCAAAATTTTACAGAGGAACGTGTGCATTATGGACAATAGTAATTCCATATGTATATGGTTAGATAGGGACAGGTTAGCTTACGCAGAGTAAAGAGTTCAGACTGTGGAATAGGGTAATGACTACTAGGAAGTGGTTCTTGGCAAAAAGACACAAATACAATAGAACTCCACAGGAGAATACTAGATATATAGATAATTTTCATTGATATTATAAGACAAGTCAATTCATATTGAACATGTTGAGTAAAAGACTAGATCTCCATCCAGTAAGTTCCACTAATAACATGGCCCCTCAGAAGTATACAACCACTGACTGTATACACAACATAACCGAGTGATAGTATTTCAAATATACTTTGTTTACAGCATCCTACGTCTGTGTCACTGTTTCAGCATAAGACTTGGAGGTTTATATTGATGTTCATAAACAAAGGACACTAGGAAAAGAGTACCTGTGTGAGGTTGTCATTTGCAAACATTTACCATCAGCCTTCAGCCCCTTCAGCAGACATACAACTCTTAACTACACACAAAAACTAGAAAAGTGTCCAAAGGACATGGATGCCCCCAATCTGTCATTGCCCCCATCAGCATTGGAAAGAGTAGCATGTAATTGGTGTAAGACTTCAAACATATTGTGAAATCTTCACATGGATGATAATTACACACACACAACTTTTCATATATTGATTGATATTGCTATCAAATTTCATGGCTATACTTGAAATACTTCATGAGATACACAAGGCACGAGTTTGACAAGAACCAATACTCATCTTCTTGGAATTGTCATTTTTACCAAGTTCACTAATGATTATCAACAGACTAATTAAAGAGACAAACAAAACACCAAGGGTACATCTTCACATATGTGTTGAAGTATTACATTTTTTGTATCATATTATTGTTTTTTAGGAAGATAAAACTTCCAATCTATTCTATAAGCAAGGTGTCCACCGTTAGGTGAAACCATGCCAATATTCCAACCAATAGGAATGTTGTGCATTGCGGTCTATGGAACATCCATGGTATAAACTACCAATGAATAGTGAAACCATTTTGTAAACTTTCATCAGTTTTGGGGTATTGAATTTCGGCTGGGATTTATTATTTCAAATTTAAAGAAATGTGGATGCTTTGTGGTCTGGGTTTTTACACACATGCGTGACACAAATCTGACAAATCCAATGTTAAATCAACATTTTCACTTGTCAATGATTAATTATCAGAGGATAATTAATCCAAGAGACAAACAAAACCCCAGGTGCCCATCTTCATGTATTGATTAATGTTCCAACCAAGTTTCATTGGTGTGCCTCAAACATTTTATGGGATATATGCGACACAAATCTGACAAGTCTAACGTTGAATCAACTTTTTTCCCCAAGTATATTGATGATTAATTAACACACAATACTAGTAATCAAAGAGAATATTAGTTACTCCATGAAGGAGCCCAGGGTACATAAATATACACCAGTGGATGACACCTGTATGTATTTTTGTAAACTGGGCTCCTTATCGGAGTAATATAAAAATTTTATCTTGTATTATTCAAGAACTGGCATTTTGAAATTTTGTCCATGCATGATAGCAGAAACCTGAACTCAGTTGCAAAGCATAGAGCAGCAGCCATCTGAGATCATCAGTTCCTAAGTGAGGTTATCCGAAGATATGGAATCAAGCCGTAGAAACGGACTGGTACACCATGCGCGTGCAGCATGTTTTAACCAATGATGTTGCTCGTTAGTTACCGAAACGAGATCAAAACAAAAGCCCAGGTGCACACCTTCATATATTGATAAATGTTCCCAGAAAGCTTCATGGTTGTACCTCAAATGGTATTTTAGATACATGCGATACAAACTGACAATTTCAATGTCGGATGGACAGTAGTGGTAAATCTATATGCACCCCCCCCCCCAGGTGGGGGCATTAAAAAAAAAAGAAAGTACAGACTAAATTAACATTAATCTCAATATACATGCACCCATGCATTATTGTTCATGGACAGTTTTACTGTTATAGATCCACACTTGGATTTCAGCCTCTACTGAACTCATTTATAACAAAGGAAGAGTTGGTGAAAAGCAACTGACAGGAAGACTCCCATTTATAACACAGGGACAGTAGGTGAGAGGATGTGACCCAAAGACATTCACCTTTATATCACAAGGAGTAGGGGAAAGGAGGCTGACAGGAAGACATTCACATTTATAGCAGGGAGAGTAGGTGAGAGGAGACTGACAGGAAGACATTCATCTTTATAACACAAGTAGGTGTCAGGAGACTGACAGGAAGACATTCACCTTTGTAACACAAAGAGTAGGTGAGAAGAGACTGACAAAAAGACATTTACCTTTATAATACAAAGAGTAGGTGAGAGGAGACTGACAGGAAGACATTCACATTTATAACACAGGGAGAGTAGGTAAGAGGCAACTGACAGGAAGACATTCACATTTATAACACAGGGAGAGTAGGTGAGAGGAGACTGACAGGAAGACATTCACATTTATAGCACAGGGAGATTAGGTAAGAGGAGCCTGACAAAAAGATATTCACATTTAAAATGTTGAGTACTCACTTCCATTTTCTGCAGAAGAAGATGACAACAAAACAGACCGTGACTAAAAATGTGAAGCTAGTGATGGCTGTTCCTATGATGAGTGGTATGTCTGGTTTAGTTATCACACCACTGTGTCCCTTTGGCTCTGGTGATCCCGCTGAAACATCAAACACTATAATACATACTTGTGGAATGAGCCAAGCTAAAAACACAATTTAAACCTTTATTATGCAGCTGTTCCTGAATTTGCATACACTAAGAGCCATTATAACACAGATATCCATGTCTTTTCCCAAACCCTTAAATCCCAAACTTAACTCTTGTGATGCAAAGGCTGCCTTTACATATATGCGTGCCTTTAAATATATGTGTTTCCAGTACCACAGATCATGAAAGGTTGTGAAGCAAGTACAATTTTTTTGTGTTTTTTTTTGTTTTTTTAAGTTATAACATACATAACGGATGACAGATTTTATGATGCGACAGATTTCACACAAATTAAGTGTAAACTACACTTAGAAAGGTAAGCCACTTTACACTAAAGTTTTTTTAATTTTCTCACTAGAGGGGGTTGGGGGCAGGCACACACCCATGTACATAAATTAAATCCTTAAAATAGCTTTCTTTTGAATTTAAATTGGATATCAACAGGGAGCAAAAATTCCTATGATCTTATTGTCTGGGACTAGTGAAATCCTTTTCAAGACAAGTGACTTTCAAATTTCACTTCCCATGGACAAGTAATTTTTATTGCAAAATTCATAATCTGTTAAATTTCAAATTTTGTTGCCTTAAAGATGCACATAAACTCACTGTATGACATAATGATTTCCATTAAAACATGCTTTTTTAAACAAAAACTTAGGAACACTTCATTAGCACATGTGATATTATGAGGAAGGACAAGTGAAAATTTGTATCACTTGTCCCACAGACAAGTAGTTTCAAAACAAACTTTCTCACCCTGATCATTTAATTCAGCATATACCACTAATACTACACCATCAGATAACACACAGGTCTTGTGTTAAGTACCACTGTGTTAACTGGTTAGGATCAGTTGGAGAGAGTTTCAATTGAACGCAACTGTTTCTATATATTCACAGTAAAGATAAGAACATCATCAACTTACATGCTGTTGTCAAAAATGTGTTTTTACATGACTCATCTGATGTATCAAATACTCCACAGTTGTATATTCCGTCACAAACAAGTGTTTTGGAGATGCAGATTCTCATATTCCTGCACAGCCAGAGTCCAGGACCACATTTCCCCTCAGCCTTCTTGTCCAGGTCTACAAAATGCAGCCTACATTTTAAAATTTCTCTTTTTTGAGTCACATTAACTTTTTTTGTAAACATGTAAATGTATTCAGGTGTAATGATAAGATTGCAATTCCAATTCCTGATGAAAAAGCTCCTTGACTGCAGCACTAGTATTTCTTCTCTGAAATAGGTGGTCCAGACCCCACCTTGCAAATGTCACACTCCATCTGCAACTGGTTGTCAAAATTCAAGCAGAGAACGACTTGCCAGGTAGTACATGGAACACGTTGCCTGTAGGTGGCACCACAGGTAACTCCCTCAGGTATCCACCTGTTGCAGGTGGAGACATCTGTGGCCATATTCACAAAGAATTTTAATCTGATGAGAAATTTAGGATCCAAATTAAAATCAACTTGTTTTGATCCCACATTCCTTAATCTTGGGTCACATGAAGAATTTCAGTGTGAACCAATCTCTTTTATGGCTATTGTAGAAAGCATATGATATACATTTCACGATAATGGCTTAATATTAATTTGAGCCAGCTTAAAATATAAAGTGCTGGATTAAACTAAGATTAATTTAATAAAATGAAGACAATGAACATAAGAGTTAGTATTGCAACCCAGAACAGATTGTTTATTCCTGTAAATTTTGATTCATATATTAAGCCAGGGGTTAAGTAGTTCAAGTCAGGATCAGATCAAATTCCTTGTGAATATAGCCGCTGCGGATAAACCAAATCTGGTTCATTCACTGGATGAAATTGTCATTTAACGTATGAACCAGATGCTTCCACCTTGCAGAATAGTGTCAACCTTCATACCCACATAATATCAAACTATCCACCTGTTTTACTTATTGTTTTCTGGCAGGGCTTGACATTAAGGATTTTAATAACTTGTCCCAGGACAAGAGGGAGAACAAAATTACTTGTCCCCCAGATAAATTTACTTGTCCCAGGGAAACTTAAGAAAAACATTACTTGTCTTCTTGATATGGTTACTTGTCCAGCCAGAATTTCAAGAAAGTTTTATTTCCGCCACATTGTAATAGTGTGAAAGCAATTTACATACATGCATCTATCACTTTTTAACATTTCTATGCACATGTTTTTTCTATAAAAGTGAAATAAATTCACACAAATTATCTGACATGTTACATGAGGTGAGTCTGTGGCTAGTACAGTGAATATGTGATGTTGGACAATTATTTATAAACATTTTAATTACCACATGTGCATAGTCATAGCTAAAAAATTGACATTGTAACAAATATGCACACACTTTATTTCAATATGTATTATATATGTTGGCATATTTTTATGGAAAAATCAATGTTGAGCTTTATTTCATTTCTCTTTTCTTTAATTATTTACTTCATTTCAGTGAAATTTTTAAGTCCAAAAGCCCATGTACTTGAAGTTATTATATGAAAATCCACAAAAATATTTCATTTTATTTATTTGTAATCCAGACATGCAGGTTAACCTGAAACAATCTGGATCTTGATGTTGCTGCCACTTTGTGTGGAATGGGCCCATCGTAGTGTTATAAATCTGTGTTCGAAGATTAATTTTTCAAGAAGTTAAATCCCAGTTACGACACAACAAAATTTTGAACAAGCTAAGCCTCTCCCCTGACAGAACAAACGGTACATTTGAATTTCACTGCAACTAAACTCAGACTTTCACCATATTCATATGATACAAGTTTTAAGACACTCAAAGTTCAGTTCCCTTGCTATTTGACTCATACATATAACATGCATTGCACTCAGATGTCAGACACATTGTGCACGAAACAGATGGTGTCATTTTACAATGTTTCGCTGCACTTGTACAAGTTGAATACGTACCCTGGAAAACCGTGAGGGTGATGTTGAAGCCTGGGAATGACGCAGAAGGCATGCCAAGGTAATCCAGGGTCAAGCTGTCACCAAAGGAGGGATAGTCATGTAGATTTACTCCATGCATCTGAGACAAAACGCCACCTTGTGTTGGTTGTGTGTACCTCCCATGCAGACCCCCACGGGTATAGTCCTTGTCAGGATCAGGATTGGGGCCATCATATATACGCAGCCTGTAAACAATAGATATATACATGTACATGTAATATCCTTTAACATATCATGTAACTGAATTCATTGTTCAACATTTCCCAAATTGTCCCTGTGAAATTTCAAAGTAATTGGGCAAGCAGATTTATTGGATATTTTTTCTCAACTTACTCTCAAAAATAAAAAAATAAAATAAAAAATAAAGAAAAAAGGCCCAGGGAATGTGACTTGTTGAACAATGGTGCTAGAGACACATCCAAGATAAATCCCATGATTTACCAAAAATACAAGTAGCAAGTCCCGTCTTCCCTGAGCACCATGGCAATAAGATCAGTTATTATTTCAGACCAGTACTGATCCTTGAAATAAAGATACATATAAATAAGGATACAAATCAATTCAGCTCACATCATATGATGCATGCAGCACTTGCTGGTATAAATAAAAAAAAAAAAAAAAAAAACACACAAACAAACTTACCATGTGTACAAAGCCTTGACTCAATGATCATAAGTATATGGGTTCATTGATCCAAACAATGCCCCAATACTATTTTTGACAATTGAGTTTCCAGATGTTAAAATCCTACATGTATTTCAAAAACTACATATTGCTTTCCTAATAAATTCTTGGAAGCTAAATACCTTATAATGGGCAAACATTCCCCTTGAGGGACCAAACAAAATTCTAAAAGAATTATTATAGGCAACTTTTAGCTTGTCTAGAGTTTTAGCTTTTACACAGGACCACAGCTGACTGCAATATGCAGTGTTTCCCACAGACCACAAAAAAGGGCAGGGCAGATGACCTACTTTCCTATCTCTTCTATGTCAAAATCTAAAAAAAGGGCAGGAAACTAGGTAAAAGGGCAGAGCGAAGCGCCCTCCTATTTTTGCCTAGGGGAAACACTGATATGTGTTTCCACAATGAGCATTGAATAATATCAATTGCATATCAAATGAACAATTCCTGAATGTCCTTGCCAGCATACTAGCTCTGGTATACAACTGGCTAACTTGCCTATCTACATCCTCATCATCACTTAAACCTTTAATGTTTAATACCCCTAAGTATCTGAGCTATTCACTGATCAGCCGATTTAATCACAGAACCACTGAGAATGTGTTCTACTTGATACCCAAGTCACATGCTTCATGGCTGCTTTCCTTTATCAATTATGGAAGCCTCTTAACTGATGGAACAAAGATACACATAGCATCTGCATAAATTAGATGGTTGACCGGCATACTGTTAATAGTACATGTACATCCAACTTGTACATTTCCCAATCTTTGTGAGATCTTCAATATAAATGTTACAGAGTACAGGGGACAAAATTCCTCCTTGTTTAACTCCATTTGCTACAGTAAAAAAACTTGACATTTCACTTCTCCAATGTATACACATAGTTTGTTTACTACCAAAAAGCCAGAATCTTCAAGATGCACATAGGTATACTCCTTTCATCTAACATTTTGAACAGATGAGAGTGTTCAACTCTGTCATAAGCCTTTGAGACATCCAGGAAACATAAATTCACAGGGCTGAAATTTTTTTTGTACACTAGTATCTGCTTCAATACACACACACACACACACACAAACAACAAATATCTGCAGAATGTTCCCCCTTGAATCCAAATTGATCAGATGTCGTGAGCAAAAACCCTTCGCAGCTATCCCAAATAATTTTCTGCAGAACCTTTGACACAACTGTAGCTAATGCTATTAGATGGTAATATAAATCTCCGGTTTTATTTTTAACAATACATGGTTTTCATAGAATTCCCTGGTAAATAGCAAAGTGTCACCACTGCGGTTAGACATAGTGCTCATACCATCTTATGGCCATTACCAGCATATTCAAAATTTTCTGTTGCAATTCCATCATGTCTGCAAGCTTTAGTAACTTTTAGCTGTCTTAAATAGAAGTAAACATCATTTGCAGGAATTTTCAATTTTTCATACACATCTTTTTACCTGTGTACTGAGCACAGTACTCAGGTGACTTACAATCACAAGTAATCTTTTTCATTAAATATTCCAATAAAATGCTGTTTTCACATATCAGCTGGTTTTTCCCCCCATGTGCATTATCAATCATATCAGCATTTTGTACTGTACTATTACTAGTCTTTTGGATTTGTTTTTTCCAGAAACCTCTGTAATCTTTATTTATGAAGTCTCTGACCATGGCATCAACTCTTCACGCCTAATACAGGACTGCAATGCATATTTCAATCTGAGTCTAGTCTGATACAAGGTATCAAAAACAAATCCAGCACAGGGTTAACCACTTACACACCATAAATGAAAAGCTTCCCTGGCATCCAGATGTATTTCTTTTACATATAAAATCCACCCTTGTACACATATAGAATTATCACTTCTTTACACTCCTAAAGTCTGTTGGGCTGCCATGGGAGGTTTGTTACAATGCCATTGTATAGCTTGCTGATATTCTCAAGATGAATTGAGCTCTTACAGTTAGGATCACGACTGTACAAAAGCTCCCCTGGACAGTGTAAACTAGTTAGATACACTTCATGTAACTCTTTATACTTATTAATATTGTCTTTACACACATTTTCACAATCCATGTACCACTGGCCTGCATCAGATCTTGACAAATAATCAGTACAGTAAAACCTCCCTATAGAGAACACCCTTAGGACTGAAAAAAAGTGTTTGGTATAGCGAGGTGTTCACAATAGCGAGGTTCACTTACATTGAATGTTATATATTTGGGACCAAGAAATGGTGTTCAGTATCGAGAGGTGTTCGGTATATGGAGGTGTTCTGTTAGAGAGGTTTTACTGTATTACCTACACTGTACACTCAAATGACCCCTGATCATAATATAAACTTGAAGGAAAGGTTCTAAACACCATACGTACTTAAGATCCATTTGTGGTTCCTAACATTTGGACTCTGCTTAGATCAACAGGACATCTCAGCCATTAAACGGTAAGTGAATTTCTTAATGTACATCCTTTATGTGGGGAACAATATGTTCTATTACCATGATTACATTTAACAAGTAGCCGCTGACGCCAGCCATATCCCCCGCCCACAGTAATCATGGACAGATGGACGGACGGATGGACACACGGACGGTGCCCATTACCATATCCCCTCTAAGGTCTACCCACCATAAGAAAAATCAAAGGGCTGGCATCAATAATTTAGAAGATATGGCCCGGACAAAATCTGTATTGTATCTTGAGCTTGCTTAATGAACTTTGTTAATTAATTAATTAATGGAAGTAATTAGCCACAGAAAACAATGCGTATGCACACCTACTACCTAAGGTCTACACACCATAAAAAATCCAAAGGGCTAGCATTAATAGTTTAGAAGATATGGCCCGGACAAAATTTGTCTTGCTTAACGAACTTTGTAAATTAATGCAAGTAATTAGCCACACAAAACAATGCCTATGCACACCTACTACCTATGGTCTATCCACCACAAAAAATTCAAAGGGCTAGCATTAATAGTTTAGAAGATATGGCCCGGACAAAATTTGTCTTGCTTAACGAACTTTGTTAAATAATTAATTAATGCAAGTAATTAGCCACACAAAACAATGCCTATGCACAGCTACTACCTAAGGTCTACCCACCATAAAAAAATTGAAGAGGTAGCATTAATATAGGGAAGATATGTGCCGGACAAAATTTGTTTCTGTATATTTACATATCGTGGTGACCCAAATATTTGACCTAGTGACCTAGTTTTGCTTTATGACACTTTCTTAGTCTAAGCTTCACATTTGTGTAACATTTCATGACTCTAAGTAAAAGGACAAAAAAGTTATGGCCCGGACAAGATTTTTCATACATATGTATTCTGTGACCCAGATATTTGACCTAGTGACCTACTTTTGGCACACCATACACCTCTATCCTAGGAAGTACAAACACATTAAATTTGGTAGCTGTGGGTGTTATGGTGTTGGAAATATGGCCCTGAGAAGCTTCGGACGGACGGAAGGACAGACGGACGGACGAGGTGCAAACCTATAGTCCCCCACCAAGTGGGCGGGGGACTAAAAACTTTCCTAAAATTAAGAAATGACAGTTATCAAATGGACTGACAAAGGACAAGACCCCCCCCCCCATCCTAAGCTGAGTGATAAGTCAGCTGAGCTTAAAATTATTTCCCTTGAATCATGATTATGATGTAAATTGGAGTGTCTGCAATCAAGGAAACAAGTTACTTTGTGACAGGTAAAGAAGCAATTTTGTTTTGTACACATGTAAGAAAGTAATTTTTCACTTGTGTTGTAATGTGTCAAGAATCATCTCCATCCCCCAAAATTTAATGTTTGACCCTTTCCTTTTAAACCCACCATGTCACCAAATTACAAGTTCAGACTGGGAAATTGACAATAACATATACCTGTCAGGCTTCCTGGATGGATACAGTCGTTCATCGATATCCAGGCTCTGGAAGTGTAACAGCAGCCTGTGGTTTCGCGTCGGGGCAAAGAAGGTAGCCACGCAGGAAATGACGTGTCCCTGGAGGGGTTTTGCTGTCAATAGCACCACAGCTGAAGACTTTATATAGATGTATTTACGGTCCAGCATTTGGTAGTTGGTCCAGTGCTGCCTGCAGTGCTGGTCCATATAGATTACCGGTGCTTTTCCATGGTAGTCTGTCAGCAAAGAGTTTCAATGTATATGTTAGAAATTAATTAAATCAATATTAAATGCAATTATTGATTTGACTCAAATGACCAGCAAACATTTCGTCTTTTTCTTGTTCACAGGGACAGAGTTTCTGGTTTGTCAAATCAAACCATTGCTGCCTTTATTCATGTTAAGAGCCTTATCTAGTTATTTGCATTATGACAGCATTATGGTCCATTGAGTGCTAGTCATGAAAACAGTCAGACTTATCCTAATTATTACAGTGAAACCTCATTTTAATGACACTCAGATATCTGCAACATTCAATATAATGGCACAAATTTTCATGGGAAAAAGTTCATTTTCATTGTTATTTGATTCATTTACCTGACATATTCAGTTATCTGACACTTTTTTTCTGGAACAGATGGTGGCATTATTGCAAGTTTTTAGTGTGCATGTATAGCAATTAATTTTACCTTCAAATTTTTAATGCAGAGACCTCTCATTCAAGTAACTGTATGCCTAGAATCTCAATTTGGCAGATTGTGAGACAGTAAATAGTCTGGGTCAACAGCTTCACTGATGCAATGTGAACAGGTGTTCAGTCTGGAATTCATCACTTTAACTCATTCCATACCAGTCCCTGATTTTTCTGTACCTAGATTTAAAATGACAATTGCATATTTAAATTCTTCATGAAAAGAGCTTTCATTCAAGTACCAACATGCCTATTGTCTTAAGTCAATGGTTCTGGCACTGCCTGGCAAGTCACCATAGTACGGAATAAGTTAAGGGTTGAATCTCAGCTTTCATGCAACTTTTCCCAATATTCAACAACTGACCCACTGAATCTTGAATCATAGCTCCACCAGCAATCAGCTATAATCCCTGTCTGATATATTTCTTTCTTCATAATAGGGAAAAACATACAAAAGATATATATATATATATATATACACATTAACACTGCTTGATATAATTGTGAAAAATATCCCATTTTTGCCCTTACTGGTAAATAGAAATCATTTCAACCCTAATTTCTTCACAAAATTTTGGTGTAAAACAGGTAATGAATTTAGTTGGAAAAGTTCCCCAAACCTACACATTTAGTGTTCACTCACTTTCATGCCCCATGCACCAAATGGACTAGTATTGTCTTGTATATTCATTCCCATTCTATTAATCTTTCATAGCATACTAATTTTTCATAGCATATTAAATCTCTATATCAAAGGCATGTATATGTAGAGCCTAGGCTGTGGATGACTGGTTTCGGAGGCCAGCTGCTGTTGTGACCAGTTAGCAAGGGAATGAATTGATATTGAGAGGCCTTGGTAACAGGATGAGACGGTATTGGAACAAGAGGGTATTGCGACGACTTGGGATGACTGTTCCTGGAAATGACATCACAATATATTCTATATCTTGACCTATTTTCTGCATGACAGTAAGTGACTTACTGATGGATCTGAAATTACTGTGCTGCAGTGTTCAGTAACTGAGCACAGTAATGAAATGGTGCCCTTGCCTGCATGGGACAGAAAGAACTGTAAACCTGAGGGATGGACTGTCAACCCGAAGCGAACCAGAGGGTTGACAGTCCATCCCGAAGTTCTTCCTGTCCCACAAAGGCAAGGACACCATTTCCTAAATAATACCAAAGAACAATAAATGAACAAATATCACGTCATTTCCATTCCATTTTCATAAATCAACAATCCTTTGGGCCTACATGAGATAAATTAGGCCTATCTGGTAAAGGCCGGGTCAAATCTGCAGTGCCCCTGGTGACAAAAATTGGCAGTGGGCAACAGCAATTTTCTTGCGGTTAACAGTCAAAACTGTTACACTCCCAATTAGCCAATCAGAATAGTCAAAACTGTTACACTCCCAATTAGCCAATCAGAACACTCAAAACTGTTACACTCCCAATTAGCCAATCAGAACACTAGATTAATGCTTGAGGTATGATAAAGCAAAATATATGCGACTGCAGTGGCAACTTTACTTTGAGCTTTGATCCTATTACTGCCACCAGAATGGGGAAAATAGGAGGCAAATTAAGATTAAACCTAATTTGTATAGAGATACAGAAATGAAAGCCTACAAGAGTTCTCCATACATTTGAACTCCTGTCATTCACATTCACTACTTTTTCGTCAAGACATAAAAAATCTTACATGGCTGAGAATGAGTTACTATCATATGGTCACTTGACTTTTGCCACCAAGATGATCGGAGCAAGCTTTTCCATGATTTCTCTGCTTGGTTGGGCATTTTGCCTAACCCTTTGGTAACCACACACACAACTATTGTAACTGTGTGGTCCCACAGATTTAAGCTCCTGTCATCAGGGCTTTGTGGCATTATTGTGCCTCTAATTCCAGCCTGAAATACACTCACTGACCCTGCAGTGTATTTACAGTAACCTTGAAATTTTTAAGTCTACTGCAGTTCACATTTAATTCAATCATCTGTTACCGTGACAACTCTTGTCCCGGTAAGACCAAACCTCTACATTACGTAATCATGACAGTGTATTTTGCGTAACAACAGAAGTTACCCCTTGGTTTATAAACAAACTACAAGTCAGTTAACCAACAGTTCCTGACAAGTTGTGGAAAGCGATGAAACTGGTCGAACATAGCCGGTTGCCATTGTGACCTTTGCTCCTTCCTTTGCTAATTTGTATTGAGATACAGAGATGAAAGCCTACAAGAGTTCACCATACATTTGAACTCCTGTCATTCAGATTCACTACTTTTTCACCCAGAACAGACATACAGAATCTTACATGGCTGAGAATGAGTAACTATCATGTGGTCACTTATGACTTTTGCACCAGGAATCCCTCATGAGAGAGAAATAGTAACTCACTCTCAGCCATGCAAGTTATAGTTAGACTATTGAAAAGTGTGGTCTAACACACCTCCGAGCGGTAGCGAGGAGGTTGGTTCTAAGACCACACTTTTCAATGGTCTAACTGACTTCTACCATCTGGCCTTGCACTTGGATCACATAGATGGTCACAGCATGACCACATGCTCTACTCAATGTAATGAGTGCAATAAAAACTGATGTGGTGATCAACACTAAACCCAGCCATTTCTATTCAATCTCTCCAATCTTGACCAGGGCAATAAAAACAAATTTTAATTTCCTATGTTTTGCAAAAATAGAATAGCGCTCATTCTGCAGAACATTGTGCAAGCGGCAACAAGCAAACACTGGCAGTCATGGAAGAAAATTATTATCTTGACTCTTTCATGAAAATTCAAACACAGCAGTTGTTATACCAAAGAGATGAAGCACTGGAGGCCAAAAATCCACGATTTAGGGTGCCAGTTACACGAACACAGCTTCTGCAGTTGAACCAGCTAGATGTGAAAAGTGTAATGGCAAATGAGACCACACGTTCCCTTACAGCGGACATCAGAGGCACCCCTGCCGACAGGCCAGTCTGGTCCCAGGGATGATCAACTCCCTCCTCAGACAGTCCCACTGGGTCAAGACACCACTGAATGTACCAATGAATGGAAATTACACTTCTGAAAGGAGTTAACACTGTAATAATAATTGAAGCTGGACATTGTGTGAAGGTCACCCTTCTGGATTGATATCCTTTCACACTTACTTCTCCAGGATCAGATACAGTTTTATGGGGGGGGGAGGTAATTTTATGAGGACTCAGCTGTTTAATCTTTGAAAAACTGTAGGTTGCAGTAGTGGTTAGACCATAGATTTCTAGCCTTCTGATTGGCCAGTAGTAGGTCAGTATGGTGGAAGATTTTGTTTTTTGTATGTTTAATTGGGTATTCAACACAAAATATGCTCCAGGCCTACTTTCAACACTAACCTGGTGTGCCATGTGTGTTGTTTATGTTCGTCGTTGTTATTCAACGTTATGTGTGACATCCGTTGTGCTGATTTTGTCTATATATTAATGCACTACATCACTGATGCAGGCACATCACAATTTACAATCATTTTTTTTTTTTTTTAAACCCTGCACTTCCTCAAGTCAAACAGATCATTCAAGATCACTGGGGAACTCTTGAAGCTTCCCCTAATGCTGAAGCCTTCAACAATGGGGAAGTGATTATAGGCTTCAAATGAGCCAACAGCTTACAGGATACACTGGTCCAACCCTGGATCAGTTACCACTCAGATGTTCAAACAAATCCGCCCACATCTGGCAAACAACACAGCAATGACAGTAACAAACTTCACTGCACGTATTGCTCTTGCCTTGACCAGTTGGGCAAAGCAGCCAGCACACAAACAAAAATAACATATAATGTTCCTAAGGGAGAATGCTGTGAAAGTTCCAATCTAATATACCTCCTAACCTGTGCCACATATCAAAAGCAATAATGTGGGACAAACATTATGTCCCCTCCAAGACAGATTGCACGAACATTTCCTTTACATCAGTAACAAAGTTACTGAACAACCGCTGGGCAGACATTTTGCCCAATCAGATCACCATGGACTTAACCTCACAATACATATTCTGGAGTACGTCGAATCCGTCCAAACCCTCCCTTGTCAAGAATAATCTAGACTAGACTGGAGAGGTCATTGGATGCACCAACTGCACTCCATTGAGCCGTTTGGTCTCAATATGATAGAAAAGTGAGCTCTCTTGCTCAGTCTGATGCTAAATTTTTAATTCAGGACTCACTTTTCCTTGAAAACTGCTTTAGGTCGACATTCTTTCAACCGTTGGCGACTGCATGTTATTTCTGTGTTGTCACACAGTCCATAACTCCTTATTCAGGGCTATTGGAGAACCACAGTTTCCCAACCCAATGCACAAAAAGTAAACTAGTTGACCCCGTCATTGTACCAACTGACAGTAAACACAGAATTCTTGTGTCAACCGTGATTCGATGTCCATTTGAATCATTGCTCAACATGACAATCGCCATCACAGAAAACGCAGACCTCTGTTTTACGTAATCACAATAACGTGTTTTACATAGCAACAGAAATATCACTCTCCGGCATATAAAAGGGTGTGTGTCATCTCCCCAACAGTTCCTGAGGAGTCATGAAAAAAGACGAAACTGGTTGAACCGCCACAACCACTAAACATTGTAACCTTTGCCTGGTCCAGTTCACAATTTGATAATTAATTGTAACAATGTTCAGGTTATGTGAGCTACAGTAAGTTCCTACTTTTGAATTTCACTCTAGAAAAGGATAATTGATAGTTAACTCTGTTGTATCAAGCACATCTGCTCTAGATCAGAGAATTGTGGGACAATGCCCCAAAAATCCTCAACTTCTACAAATTCAGCCACTTTCTATTCTACAGGACTTTTACATGAAACCACAGTCACTGTGAATTCACACAACAAAGCCCCACTACTGGCACCCAAAACAGGTTGGGAAAATACTGATCAGCAATCCTTTCTGATCACATGATTCAATCTGTCCCTCCATCTCTTCAGACAAATCCTCCACAATAACTGGTATATGTTGCCACCCATGCAGTGTTGTTGGCGAACAATGAAGTCAAGATCCAACAGAATGAGCATGTGGGACATGCTGGTCTATCACATGATACAGACAGAATTCTCACCCAGATCACAATCCAGCTGAGGTGGATTTGGGGCATGAAACATGAATTATTGCAATGGCATGCACTGCCAGTATAAAACTGGTCTAACAACCAATGCGTACTTAATGACCACACAGAGACAGATTTTATTCCATGAAAAAGGAGGTTGTAAGAGTTTAAATCTCATTTATCTCCCCACATGTACCATACGCAAAAAACAGTATGTAGTGAGACAAATACACCATCACTTTTTAATTAGAAGACTTGTCAATGCTTTTGTTACATTATTAAACAGAAAATATAACAACTGACCCAAATTTGCCCAACCTGACCACAGCGGACTGAACATTCACCTCCATATTCTATACACTGTCTGCATAAATCTATCCCCTCTAAACTTGGAGTCCTATGGGCCACTGCATTTTGAATGGGGGAAATTTTGGATGCACCAACTCGACTGCAACGAGTCATTTGGACTCAACATCATGATTGAGTAAATGAGTTCACTTACTCATTGTAACATGTCTTACACATATTTTTATTGTCATAGCACATATACCCTTGGTAGCTCTAACCATTAACACAGTTTCCAGGGGGTAGTAAGGTAAATGGCAAAATTAATCTCACAGAAACAGCATCAGCTGATTTCTGACAACTCTTCAGGGCATCCAGCGAAAACTTATTCACCTGGACTCTGTGGCCAAATCAAATGGTTCAGTGTCCTTAAAAATAAGGTCAACGCAATCCATCTGCAAGTCCAAGTAGTGTCTTAATAAGATGACCATACCGTGGTCAAACTTCATCAACATTCATAAAATCCTTATAGAGTTACTGCATGGATATAGATTTTCAACAACTGGATACCACCTTCAGAATGAAGTCAAAGTTATACAGGTGGAATGCCAAGCAAAGTTTTACTGAGCTTAGCATCATATGGTTAAGCTTGATCAGCTCTTATTAAAATTCTCTTTAGCTTCTCGTACACATTTACTTTTTCAGTGTCTTGTGACCATGAGAGTGAGGTCGAAGGCTCTTCTCTACAACTTCATGTGGCATGGTATGATATTTTTTTTAAGAAGTGACCTGTACAAAATCAAAAACAGTTTACAAATATAATATACTACCCAGCCTCCTTGGGCTAAAAAGTCACGGATAAATCAAATACAAATAAAATGCAATAAGAGACTGCTGGATCCATGCCTCCCCCCCCCCCCCATTCTCATTATAAATAACCTTGCTAATCATAGGTCTCATTTTGGAATGACTGTAGTCAATAAAACAGGCTATCACTGTGACCCAGATATTTGACCTAGTGACCTACTTTTATGCATGACACACTTGTACATACAAGAGGGCGATGTCAACAAGCCACCCTTAGGCGACATTGACATTCAATCCACAAGTCCTACTCTTGTCTGGCTTCAACAAATTAAGAACAAGGAGTCACTTGCAGTGTTCCTGTTTGATATCAAAGCAACTGGCTGAGCGGTTTCTGAGAAGATTTTCCAATCTTGACTTGCCCCCCCCCCCCTAAAAAAATCATTAAAAACAAAATACCACTGAACCGTGACCATTTGGAAAAAACTTGTTAGAAACCTACCCCAGGTACATACCCACCAACTTTGAAGTGAATCTAGCTGACAGTTTCAGAGAAAAAGTAAAAAATGTGGATTAGCATCATTAGAATGCCCACTGACTTACACAGTAAGCAATAGTTTGAGTATACTATGTAAGACAGTTTTGGAGAAGTTGACAATAGCAAAAACACACATTTTTACATTAAAAATATCTGAAAAATCACAGCACCACCTGTTGAACAAATTAAGGTCTCAGGGTCACCAGAAGTCTCCCAAAGCAATTGGCCATGCGGTTTCGGACATGATTTTTCAAGATTTGGGCAAAAAATGAACCCCCCAAAAATTATAAAAAATAAAAAAATCAATGGACTGTCACCATTTGAACAAACTTAGTAGAGACCCACTAAAGGTACATTCCCGCCAAGTTTGAGCTGAATGTACCTTGTGGTTTTGGAGAAGAAGTAAAAAATGTGAATTGTGGATTCCGACAGACAGACGGACGAAGAATGCCTACCCACCACAGAAGCTCAGCTAACTGACAAGTTAGATGAGCTAACAATGGGTGGAAAACATGGACAAACAAGGACTGATTTTGTTCCATGCATATGTCTAGGGCTGAACAGTCTATAACAGGTCCCTGAGTTCAGTTAGCTGGCTACTGTAATGTGTATGTCCAATTACTACTGTATATTGCAGGGTGTTTATTCCTATAACCAGATAACACTTGTTTGGATAGCTACCACTTTCACGCTTCATCTGCTTAGCTGCCAAGACCAGAGGGCCGCTGGCCTGTGCTCTTTTTCAGTCATGGACCACTGTTTGTGACGGTCCATGGCCAGCTCCCAATAATCGTGTGTAAAAAAATTAATCACACTGTATCTTTGTGGTGAATATGAACCCAGAAAATACGAAAATATTTACCAGTGTTACATAATTAATATGATCTGAAATATAAGATCATAAGCACATGTACTGATCACTGATGTTTATACGGAAATATTAATCATGCCCTCCAAGGGTCGCAAAGTTACTGCCCGGTAGGGAGTTTTGATATTGAAATCCATTCATAAATGCAAACTTTTATTTAATCATCCCTACACAATACAGCTGGGACTGGAAAATTAACTGTTCAAAGACTTTAACATATCGTAGGCGCAGGCCGTAACTGTTTCTGTGACTGCTAGAATTTGAAATGCTACAAGACCTGGCCCATCCTGACACAAATTCCAAGTTATTGCATGCATGCTTGCTCTTGTTAAATGAAGAAGAGTAATTTTTGATAGGAAATACATGTGTCTCTTTTGCAACAAATTATCATTGCCCAGACGGCAAGTTGGGATTGCCAAGTTGCAACCCCGAAGATGCATGACCGGGACGTTCTGGTAAAAAGTGTATGAAATTAAAGAAAATAGTCAATTTTGCCTCAAAATCCCTGTCATTTACAGAACTTTTTGAGTCTCCAAAATGCCACTTAAATTATGTCCAGTTTTAGTTTTTTTTTCAAAGATTTGGTCAAAGTGTTCATATCCATGTAAAAAAGCATCAAATTGTTTTTTCTGTGTACTCCAGGTTTCTGTAATTCCTATTATATCAAAAGTTTCCAAGGTTCTGATTAGTTCACTGTCATGTTCATGACGTTTCAATCCCTGAGCATTCCATGCAATAATGTTTATATTTTTAAACACTGGGCCTTGACCCAAGTCCTATGCCCTCTGCTCTGGTTTGGAAAGGTCAACAAGTTTATCTGTTTTCATGCACCATGTAAACACAGTGTCCTTTCTGTTTTCTCTGTCTTGGTCACGCTCGGATACCACCAATTTATCAAAAGACAGCCTAGCAAACTTGCCCTGTCTACGGTAATCCTCCAGGTGTGGCTTCAGCTTATTTCTGACTGTTCTAACATGTTCACTGAAATCCTCTGTCACATAAATATTCTTACCTTTGTTTGTCTCTCTGTATGTTTTCAACACATCTTGTTTATCTTTTTGAAATGAAAATTTTATAATCACAGGTCTTGGTTTACCCTGGCGTTTTGATGATATTCTGTGGCATCTTTGTTTTTTTTATAAAATGTCTCGTGCATTTTGTAAAATTAAAAAAGTAGCATTATTCTATCGGTGGCTGTACGGTTGTACTATTTTGCTGTGTTGTACCATATACATGTACGCGTGAAATATGTCTATAATGGTGCCTAAAATGGTTCAAAATGCAGGAAAGGAAGGTGCAAATTCCAAATTTTTCCTGGGGGAGCATGTCCCCACACCTCCCTAGCTATGCTTCACACCTTTGGTGCTCACCCTCCCACTTTTCAGTACCTGCAGGATGGAGAGCTCCCACTTTCAACATATGCCAGCTTGGAGGCTCTGTGTCTGTAAGGCTGAATGATCTTTTCCTCTGCTGCTACAGCTTTTATTAATTTTTCTTCATCCTCATCAGACCATGTATATGAAAAACTCAATTCAGACTCTCTGGAATCATTAATTTCTGTTATATTTGCCATGACTCTTGGATAAACTGAAGGCGTTCTGGCGTAGAACACATTCACCCTGGCTAGTGGGCTGTGTTTGTGACATCACTAACACTTTCCCACATCAGGACATGATTGGAGAATATTCTGACACTTTCATATAGCAAATGTCGTGCACTTTAAGACCTAAAAAAAAAAACACTATGTGGACATGAAATTTAACATTTTGGTTTTCATATATCATTTCTAACCACCCTAAACATTAATTTCTAATTTGTGGTACCCCTTCAATCAAGCTGACCATTAAAGTCTCAAATTAGCCTTATAGCTTCTGGGAGGCTGGTTATGTAAGTTTAACCTTCTAGTTCCTACGTAAAAGACTGCTGTCTTCTATATAAGCAGCAGCCAACCACCAGTCCAGTGCAGTTCAGTACATGTAGTTAGTTATCAATCTGCTGATCAATGCAGTTTGGCTGGGCTCAGTTCAGCCTTGGAGTAAGACAGGCTTGCTTGTACATACAAGTTAGATCTGTCTTCCTGTACATAAAAGGAATGTACACAGTAGTCCCTATCTTGAGAGGTCACTCCAAGGGCAGGCCCAAGAGTGGTCTCTCAAGACAAGTGGCCTTTCATTAGAGGTACAATAACATGTAATAGATAGTAGTAGGGTCCTGCCAAAAGTGGCCTTTCAAGCCAGGTGACCTCTCAAGACAGGGACCACTGTACCTGATCTCTAATAAATGAGTGGAACTGTAATCTGCAGGTTCAGCCAGTGGATGTCATCATTCCCATATGGAGACAGCACACAGACTTGGGTTGAAAGACTCAGCCCTGATGTGTGTTGCCTAGATATTCTGTCTTCACTGGTTGACAACACAAATTTGAGCTGAAAGACTCAGCCCTGGTTTATGTTCCTAAAGGGTACAACAGAAGCAGCAAAAATCACACATTATCAGTCTGGCCAGGTGGGTGCCATCAAGTGGTCTCAAACTTGGCATATTGCCTCAGCTTGGGTTTTGGAACCAACACGTACAATCCACTTTGAAAGTTGTTTAGCATGTGTTTTATCACATATTATTGCAAGGTCACACACAGCTTTATCTTCATAATATGTCTGCAATCTAAGGAAGTAATGACAGTCTTCATGTCATTCGCCCAGCCCGTTCCGATTTAGTTCCCATGTATAAACTTGCTTAGAGTCATCAAGAATGTTTCAAGTCATGCTATACATTTCAAGGTAGAGCCTTACTCGGATACATAATTTATGTTTGATAAACTTCCCTCAAATCATTCTTAAGCTATCATATGCTAACAAGCAACCATGTAACCTTGAGAATGGGGTCAAGGTCCTCTGCATACAATCCAAATCACTCGACGCCTTTCCTGAACACATTAGTATTTACTCTGAGCAAGGTGCAAGGTTCATCAACTTTGGTCAAATCCTTCTGGAACTGCCACACAAATATTGATTAGTATTGAACAAGAACCTGATAAACCCAACATAAAAACAATACATGTATAGCCATGAAGCCACAATTCAACAGATTTTAAAAATGTTAATAGACACTAGGCCCTCAAGGTCACACTGCAGGTACAGATATCATCCAGAACCACAGATCACCATAATCACCATCTTATTGATGTACATATATTTACATTTATCAATTTGTCTTTATTTATTTAAGTGTACATCATAAATGCTGGAAACAAACTTACTAATTGTTCATAAAGGATAAAACATTTATGAAAAGAGGAAATCAATGCAACCAAACTAAATTATTTTCTTTTTTTTTTTAAACTTTGGCCATACGCTCCCAGGTGTGCGTGAAAACAATAGCTGTTCTATACCGTTGGCCACTATACATGTACATGTGCCAACAGGAAGTAGGTCACATATAATCCATTTCATTGGGTTACACACATTAAAGTTACATTAGCAGGAAAGAAATTAATGGTATATTATCATGATGATCATAATTTTTACTGCTTCAAATTCTTGTTTCCTGCTTAAATTGAAATTAAGTGATGAACGTTCAAAACTGGCAATATTCTGTTATTTTCCTGATATAATAATACACATATATGTACTAATAAATGACCACCTGTTTCTACACATCCTAAATTGAATTGACTGCAGCATCATATTATGGCAAGTTCAGTAATTAAAATTTGCCTGAGGGGTTGTTGAGGCTTTTGACACTGTCACAAATGCACAGTAAATTATATTAATTTGACAATCTCCTTTGCCGTTATAGTGACTGTATATAACAAATCTACACATGGGACGTCTTTGTATGCGATGTCATTTTCACCCCACCCCATCTCACCTGACCCCCAAAGCATGCTCTTTGTGATGCTGAACAACTGTAAAACATGGACTGACCTTTACCACTTACCTGGAATGGCACAGCATAAAATGTCAATAAAATAACATGAATGGTCTCATAAAACTTTATTAAATTTTGCACTCTGCTGCCTAACATCCGCATTTCTTTTTTTACGGTTGTTTCACAACTACCCTGTCTTGACAATAAAATGTCCTGGTGGTTTGGCAGTTTGCAACATGTTTAATTTGCATGTCTGGTAAAAAAAAAAAAGTGCTCTCTTTTGTCAAAGAATGTTGACACTGAAATCTGTATAAGTTGGATAATTCAGAAAACTACAGACCAAAGTCCTGCACATACTATTGTAAACATTCCCAAATACTGTTGATTCCATTCTTATAGTTCAATAGCCCCTCTTTTGGGAAACCACCATCCTTTTGTGACCATTTTTATTGAACAAATGCACATGTATTGTAATGATAAATTACCTCTTTTGGGAGACCATCTGCAGAACTGACCAGTGATCACCAAAAATAACCCCCAAAAGACCATTTACACACCCAGAAACGCTTCATTTCAGATTTTAAATAAAACCCACCTATTTTGTACAAGATTGGTATAAGTTGACAGAACCAGTTTACAAATTCAGAAAGACTGCAAGATGGAATGGGGTCTAATAAATGTACATCGATCATGTTTGAATCCAAGTGACAGGACGGACTCTCAAACAAGAGACTACTGTATTAGTGCATAGTATGTACAGAGTCCCCATCACAAAGGGTTTCTCTCCAGACATAACCCCCTTGCCATTGGCCACGTGTTTCTCTCCAGAAATAACCCCCTTGCCATTGGCCACCTTCTAATAACACAGAAAGTATAGATCTTGTATAGCATTTAGATTACATTTCCCTCTGTGCAGACTCTCACAAGGACACTTACTGACTGCACATAATTTGGCTTTGCCGTATAAGTGGTGGATCACTGTAATGAAAAGCATAATGAGAAGGCACCTGAAAATCCATCCCAAAATGTATGTATCTGGTAGTAACAGTCATCTACACAAGCACCTCCAAAGCTGGTTCCTCTGATTCCATATCACAGCCTATAGATGTAATACTACACCTGTAATCTGCCTGTCACACTCTCGAGTGGATGAGGGGTGTAGTGCAACAGTAGTTCAGATCATCAGTGAGCAGTTTCCATTTTATATGCACATGTTACAGGCTGATATGGCCTTCTTCAAAAATTACCTGCTGAAAAGATTTTTCTCTCTTTTTTTTTTTAACATTTTTTTTTGGGGGGGGGATGCATATAAAATGAATGCAAAGGCACATTCTTTAATGTTTTTGTATTGACCCTTAAAGCACTAACCACAGCTATAGTCGTTTTCTCATTACCGATACACATATCATGGTTAGAAATTCCTCATAAAGGTACCTTCAATTCAAATATCAGCAAGCCTAGTCTAAAGTAAAAAGTGGTCTCAGTCAACAGCTTTTACTAGGGCACTTTGCACACAAAGTTTCACATGGAAAGCTGTTGACTCAGTCAAGATTAAATCAGCACATTAAGGGTTAATATTTCAAAGGGTTAATATTGCAGAGGTAGTCAGTGACTGGAACAGACATGAAGAGTACAGAACTTAGTGAATGGACTCTGGGTTTTTGATGATATGAAGTTAATGCAGGACATTGGACTTTTAAGAGATAAACTGAAACACCCATAACTGCACATGATTTGCCATGCTGAAAAAATATACAATCATACTTATAACTTCAACCATAACATACATATTACAGAGTGAAATATATAGTTTTCAAAAATTTGAATTATTTTTCATATTATTGATGCCTTGTAACAATATTAAAGAAATAAGTGTTATTAATATCCTGATCAGCAGATGATTATGAAAAACATGTTAGTTAGGCATGAAAATCTACGAACAGTTGAGCGCTGAGAGAGAGAGAGTGAGAATGAGTCCCATGCTCAAACTGAACGGTAGGTATGGATTCTATGGTAGTGCCCTTGAATTCTTATGATATATTTAGTTAAAACAATTTGATGTGGCCAGATGGAATACAGTGTCCAGAACAATGCAGGGTAGTTTTTTTTGTCTCATCAAAAGCCACTTTTTCACCATAATCTTCATAAATTCACACTTTGACAAATCACAATTATGTTTATAATTTAATTTCTAACATGCCTATGTAATAGCCTAAATAGGACTCAGGTTGCCCTTTGCCCTGTCCTACTTATCACTGATGACCCCAAAAACGTTGCAGCTTTTGGCTGATGATCATAGACATCATCATCATAATACTAAGCATACACAAGAGTGGTTATGATAATATGTTTGATTATTTGTAAACCAGCACATTCGCCTTCTTGGCACTTGCCGAGTCTTCAGTGGTATGATGCATGTGTCATTTCACAGGTGGAGAAAAGTTCACATGTCGATAACATTTATTGTTATTTGCTGCCTGTGAGACCCTGTTTTAAAAAGTATGGTCCTTGTGTCTGTGACGCAGAGGCACAGTTGCTGGAGAGGACTTGCATGTTGATGGGTTATTAACAGAATATAGTAAATTTTGTGAATTTCAGTGATGATAATAGACATGGCAATGAATATTCCATTTTCAAAGGTGCTCTGACAACATCAGATAAAGGTAATATTTTTATACTGCATTTTAATATATATTCATCTATTTTGTATTATTGAAATATTCTCCTATTTTTTCTGTAAATCATAAAAAATGTTAAAAAAAAAAGTTAAGTAAGATTTTAGTTATATTTCTACTTCAAACTCGATGAAAATAGCTTCGACCTAAACTCTGATGTACCTAAAATGGAGACTAGACATACATTTAACGCAAAGCGTTGACTGAAAGGTCCACCAAGAAAAACATCTGCTCAAATTAGGTCATGGTGACACCAAAATCTAATCGGTTCATATTGCCAGGTAAGATAAGCATATTGCCATATTTGAACAAAATACATAGAGACATTCTGTAGATATTGTGGTAACAAGAATGTGCAAATGCGGTAGGGCAACCAAAGAATCCAAAAACATAGAGGATCCCCAAATGTGAACAAAATACATGGAAGCATTCTGCAGATATCACAGTAACAAGCCCTAACGAACATATAATTAGACTGCCATTTGCTCAAATTAGGCCACGGTGACACCAAAATCTAATCAGTTCATCTTGCCCGGTAAGATAAACATATTATCAAATTTAAGCAAAATACATGGAGGCATTCTGTAGATATCATGGTAACGAGAATGTGCACAACCAGATGGATGGACAACCTGAAAACATAAAGGGTCCCCCCCACCCCCATGGGGCGGACCCTAAAAATACTTCGAAGGACCAGAGCATTTCTAAACAATCTTGCACAAAAGGTGAATAAATGATTTCATATCAAAGGAAAAGGAGCTTTTCAGTGGAATAACACATAGGATACCTTGGATGTTATATATTGTGACCTCCAAAAAGCTTTTGACACCATACCATACGATCTTCCCTTGACACAAATTGAGGCATATGGTACATCAGAAAAAAATGCTTCAATGGATCAAAACATTTACAAATAATTGTACACAAAAAGTGGTGATAAATGATTCCATATCAAAGGAAAAGGAAGTTTTTAGCACAATGCTACAGAGAAGTGTACTGGGACCCTTCCTGTTTGTACTATGCACACATGACTTCACCAATGTCATCAACCAGGATTCCAATATATATTTGCTTGCTGACAACAGGAAAAAGTACCGCAAGATAAAAACAGAAGAAGATATCAAAATATTACAATAGGATCTTTGATCTTTACAAAAGTGGAGTGACAAGTGGCTACGGAGATTCCATCCAGACAAGTGTGTTGTTATGAGAATGGGTAAATCTGATACATCTGAGGCCTATTACAAAATCAGAGTGGACGACAACTTCACACTAAAGGAACATCAACAAGAAAGATTTCAGGATTTTCTTTGATACTGATCCAAAATTGGAAAAACACATGCAAGAAAAAATAAACAAAGCAGTTAGAATGATGGGAATCATAAGAAAGTCTTTTGAATATATGAACAAAGAATCATTTTTATTGTTGTTAAGGTCATTGGTGCGATCACATGTTGAATATAAACAACAAAGTGTGGCGCATGCATTTGAAGAAGCATATTGATGCAATGGAAAATGTGCAAAGGAGACCTGCAAAATTGATCCCAGGATTAAAAGACTTTAGTTACTCTGAAAGACTAAAAAACCCAGACCTGTTAACCTTAACCTACAGAAGACTAAGGGGTGACTTTCGGGTAACGCCTGATTCGAATTTGGATTACAGGGAGTAGACAAAAGGAGGATGTGAAAAACTGAGTAAAAAGAGGCCCGCCAGGGGAAGTAAACTCTTTATGGAACTCTGGGATACTTTGAGCAGACGAGACTGAGGATCCCCCAAATATCGTTCGGCTGCAATTAAGTATTTTGTGCCACAAAATTGATAAATTGCGGAGCCTGTGAATTTGGAAGAGAATGGACTGAGGTTTACCCTATGGATTTGAAAAGAAACATCATGTAATGGTTGATTACCAATGTAAAGAATTAATTAACATGAAAGACAGAAGGAGAGGCGAAGTATTTTCATTCTTTTATTGGATCTTGGCAGTTAATAAATGTCTGTCAAAGGTCCCCAGGGTTTACAACATGTGTGAATATAAAATAACTGAGGAAAGTAAACACAGTTCGGTACAATAACTTAAACAAGTAGCCGCTGACGCTAGCCATATCCCCCGCCCACAGTAATCATGGACAGATGGACGGACGGACACACGGACGGTGCCCATTACCATATCCCCTCTAAGGTCTACCCACCATAAAAAAAAATCAAAGGGCTGGCATCAATAATTTAGAAGATATGGCCCGGAAAAAATTTGTATTGTATCTTGAGCTTGCTTAATGAACTTTGTTAATTAATTAATTAATGGAAGTAATTAGCCACAGAAAACAATGCGTATGCACACCTACTACCTAAGGTCTACACACCATAAAAAATTCAAAGGGCTAGCATTAATATTTTAGAAGATATGGCCCGGACATAATTTGTCTTGCTTAACGAACTTTGTTAATTAATGCAAGTAATTAGCCACACAAAACAATGCCTATGCACACCTACTACCTATGGTCTATCCACCACAAAAAATTCAAAGGGCTAGCATTAATAGTTTAGAAGATATGGCCCGGACAAAATTTGTCTTGCTTAACGAACTTTGTTAAATAATTAATTAATGCAAGTAATTAGCCACACAAAACAATGCCTATGCACAGCTACTACCTAAGGTCTACCCACCATAAAAAAATTGAAGAGGTAGCATTAATATAGGGAAGATATGTGCCGGACAAAATTTGTTTCTGTATATTTACATATCGATCGGTGACCCAAATATTTGACCTAGTGACCTAGTTTTGCTTTATGACACTTTCTTAGACTAAGCTTCACATTTGTGTAACATTTCATGACTCTAAGTAAAGGGACAAAAAAGTTATGGCCCGGACAAGATTTTTCATACATATGTATTCTGTGACCCAGATATTTGACCTAGTGACCTACTTTTGGCACACCATACACCTCTATCCTAGGAAGTACAAACACATTAAATTTGGTAGCTGTGGGTGTTATGGTGTTGGAAATATGGCCCGGAGAAGCTTCGGACGGAAGGACGGACGGACGAGGTGCAAACCTATAGTCCCCCACCAAGTGGGCGGGGGACTAATAACCCCTGAGGACCAATGACCGCCAAGAACCAACCAAGGAAAAACATGGCACAGCTTCATCCAAACCAGACTGGAATTTGGAGAGAAATAGACTACTGCTCACGGCTGCAATTCAACTATCTACTGAGTTTTGTGTACTTTAACTAGCTGGAAACTTGGCTCAAGTATTCATAGTTGCAGGATGCAATTTCTCAGCTGGTGACCCACAATTAACTTGGAGTCCAAATCCAGGTCTAGATATTTCAAATAGGCCAGAAGGGAGTACCACGGACTAGATACAACATACAAATATGACTCTAAGAGGTCAGTCTCACATGCTGGAAGTTAACAGGTGTAATTATAATGTGTGTAAGTATTTCTTTGGCAGCAGAGTCATTTGTATGCGGGACAGTCTACCAAATCACATAGTATTATCACTGACAGCACCGAGTGTAAACTGCTTTAAGAATAGCTATGGCAATAAAGGATACTAATGTTTACAGTTTGTGTGCCGGGCACGTGTCACATCGATACAAAACATGAATTTGGATGTCGGCATTATGTATATTTTCTATGTACATCTATTTTTTCACACAATAAACGATTGATTGATTGATTGATTGACTATCAATCTGAGTCACTGATTAGTGAGCATCGCTCACTCTAACTTTGAGACCATTTGGCAATGGAACAGTGCCACCACTGAATAGCTACTACTACCACCACCACATGCAATCAGGTTTAGTTAGTTGGGTGCTAATTTCGACGCAAAGCAGAAAATGACGCCAATCTAAATGCTGTACTATTTCTGTGAAATTTGTCTCACCTTTTCCTTGTGCCTTCGCCAGTGAAGCCATGCTGGTAAGGGAAACCAGTGTCAATGCCAGCGGTGGGATGACGGCAATCAACAGTGTCTCCATGACCTATTTCTGACAAGATCTCAAGGCGTTTTCACCCCTGTATGCACATAAAATGACCCATCAAATTTCCATCCTTTTGCGAATGACGCATAATATGTCGCGCTACTGTCGTCAATGTTTTGTGCCCGGACCAACTGGATGCCTGATGGTTGACTTCTGGGTCAGTCTGGCGCATCAACTGATCAACATGCGTGGGTCAAGGTCGTGAGCTTGTCAAAAGCGCCACCATGCGGACGGAAGAGGTATTGAAAAAAAATTAATTGGCTGTGCACTTTGTTGCGTGCAACCTTTGTGCTGGCGATTTTGAAAAAAAAAAAAAAAAAAAAGTATTTGTCTCAAATGAGTTTTATGATCATCGGAAGACGGATATTTACATTTTGTAAACTCCAACACTGTTTTGTGCAGCCATAAGTTCACATGTACAGATAATCCGCTTTATATCAATGAACAAACTTGGGCATCACAGGCGCAAGCAGAAAAGCAAAAAATTGGATGCAACATGTCCGCTTCAAGAACCTGCGTGGTTGAACAAAACGGCACCTTCATCGAAGCATGGGAAAAAGAAACTAGCTTATGGAAGGTGGATTCGCCTGGATATTTGAAGAAGCACGAACGAGATGCTGCGAGAGCACGTTTAATGGAACAATTTTCAATGACGGGTGAGCTTCACAGCAGGGAGCGGTCATTATTTGGAAATTCAGACAAAAGATTAGAATGACATAAATAGAACAGATCACAGTGACAGAGTAGCACTCACTCAACTGCGAGTTAGTCACTTAGTGTACACGAACTTTCAATGAAAAAGGAAGGTACCAAAGGCTAGTCCTTCCAATAAAGTTGCATGGAATCCGTACATTTTGGGAGAACAAGATATATTTTTGTAGAGGAGAAAAACACTTTAGTATCAATTGCCCACAACTAAAGGAATACACACACACACACACACACACATACATACATACATACATACATACATACATATATATATATATATATATATATATATATATATATATATATATATATATATATATATATTATGGAAAAATAAAACAAATGTGCAAGAATTTTGAAAAAGCAAGGGATGAACAAAATTTTATTTTTCAATGACCTGTGAATTAAGGTACGTAGCATATGATTGATTGATAATATTTATTCATGCACACAGAGAAAAGTGAATAATATAACATACTACATGACCATGCCACAAGGTCAGCCTCAACTGGCTCTCTACATATACCACCTAGCAGAACCAATAATGGTAAAAAAAAAAAACGGATATCAGTCAACGGTGCGATGGTGTGGAATTCCATTCCACTTCAGGTGAGATCTGGACCAACCCTTCCTTTGTTTAAAAACTGGTATCATAGGTCCTCTCCCCTTCCTTCAGCTCATTTATCCTGATATCAATGTCAAAAAGGTATCCCAGCTGGTTGAGGCAGACTTTTACATACATACATACATCTATAAATATCAATGTGTAGCTTTCTCTAAATGTACGAGATTACTATGTTTTTCCATAGTAACATGATGTATAGACTTTTTATGTCAATGGTTTACTTGACTTTTTAATTTTGATTTACCAGAGTTTATAAGTGTTTGTATCACAATCTTTTAATTATTGTTCTTTTTATAATAATTCCATGTCATGTCATTCATATTGTACCATGTATCATCCAGGGCCTGGCAGAAGACCAGTATTGCCATATACTGAGCCAGTGACCCTGGTAAAAGAATCAAGAAATCAAATCAAATCATACAACACATAAAATATATAAAATGACATAGGCAGGTCTGTATTAGGACCAAGCATTGTAGGTAAGTGTGGGGTTTATTATACTTAATTGATTTTATGATTCAATTTTGGTAGGCCTAATCATGAATGTTAGGTGTAGAATTATTCTTTATAAAAGTAGTTTCATTATAATGATGTGATGTGGGCCACATTTTTAAGTAGGCCTATTTCCAAAAGCATCATATTCGCTTCATTCCGTAACACATGAAGTTGGGATATTTGTATTGGAAATGCACAAAATGGTGCTGCCAGTAATTAGCAAAATGACTTGTCCAGGGATTAATGGCACCGAAGCAAGTCTTGCACTGGTTCCCTGCTGATGACCCAATTTTATAAAGGCTAATAAAGCCTAAACTTTCTTCTAAATTTTGATTTTTATGAATATGATATGTTCCTTTCACAAATTAATTTGCTGTAATGATTTAGAACTATGCAGATTTTCAGTGAATGGTTCAGAAAAGGACTTTGCTCTTAGAATATCGGACTTGATAGTGTTCAAACGGTATGTATGGGCTCACAGATTTAGGTTTGTTAAGTTTCTCTTTGTATTAAATAGTACACATATGCCAGTATGGTGTCAATATATTTGCTGAAAGCACATCAGACTATGGTGCGTGAAATGGGAGCACCAAAACCTGGGGGATTATTGCCATGGTGGACCACAACATGAAAATAGCAAGTATGAAGTCAGAAAAAATATTAAGTTGCTTTTGCATAAGTTTGTAGTTGAAATGCTTCAGATGATTTATGAATTAAACAGAAGGCATAATTATTTATAACAGTAAGTTACTGAAAAGATAAATAAATAAAGCTGCCCCTCTCCAGTACTCCCATCTCAGGCACCAAGAATGTTTTCACCTTATTTTTAAAAATGTTCTGACACTCACTGTCTTTAAAGTATCCTGACAGGTTATTCCATAACCTGACACCTTTAAATTTGAAACCTTGACACTCACGAGACTTTACATAAGGCAATATAGAAGACCTCTGATTTCTTGTAGCATTACACTGGATAGAATTGTTTGACTGAAATGTAATCAGGTGCTTTACTTTAATTGAGTAATGTTAAACATGAGTAAACATGTGATTAAAGAACATGTAGTCTGCTCTCTTGGTTACTTTTAACCAGTTCAGTTTCTTAAAGTCTTTTAAAACTGAACATGAGATCTGGAATTTGTGCCCAAAACAAATCTAATCATTTTATTCTGAGCTGTTTGTAATTTTGTTTTTAGTGATTGTTCCAGTGTTCTAAACCATAAATTACAACTATAATCCAGTCTGGGCTGTAATAATGCAGAACATAAGAACATTTTTCTTTCTTTTTGTCCCAAAAATTTTCTTTGTCTACACAAAATTTTAGACCTTGGTTAACCTTGTGAATGCCTGACATTCACATGGTTTTACTGGACATGCATTGATCCAGGTACATACCCAGGTATTTTATCTCAGTTTTACTACTAATTTGTTCTCCATTACAGGTAATATTCAAAGTTGTTTTTTTTGTTTTTTTGTTTTTGAAGTGTCACCATTCCTGATGTAATGGTAATGGTGACACTTCACAACCTCTGGGCAGACATTTTGCCCTCAGTGACCATAGGTATCTGAATCTCAGAGTCCAAATATTAGAGTACATCCCAACTCCTCCCCACCTAGAACGCTCTAACTACTGCGACTAGACTGGGAAAAACACTGGATGCACCAACTGTGCTCTATTGAACCTTTCAGTCTCAATATCATGGTGAAATGATCTCAATCACTCATTCTTATGCTACATTTTTGTTGTCAGAGCTCTTCTCCCCATTATATTTTAGTAAACTTAAATGCCACACCAGTGGCAATCATATGGAAACACTGGAATCCACTCCTGGAAATGTGTCTTCATACATACCCAAGCCCCTATTCAGGGCCTCAACTGTAATATTATTACAGTGACCATTCAAGCCAAAATCAAAGTTTGAACCCATGACATCAGTGGGATCAAGTCATGTTTTCACTCCAATGAAAACCCAGCAGATTAAAAAATCTTTTGAATCAAATTCCACCGTGGAAGCCAACCCTCTCATCCACTAAGAATCCAACCTACGCTATTACAACACAGGTCGCAGTGAAACTAGTCGGATGTTATTAGCCACAGCAGCCACTTGCCCTGTTATAGTAATATTCAAAGTACCATACTGTTTTAATTTTGCCTTTGAGGCAAACAGATTGTTCTCTGTTTTCCCTAAGTGCAAAGAGAGTTTGTTGACCTCCAGCCAAGTCAGAATGTTATTAAGTTCTTGACTTGGGGTTACTTCAATCTCTTTTACATTCTTGCTGGCATAAACAAGTGCTGAATTGTCAGCATACAAGAATAGATCGCAAGAAACAGCTCACTCCATGTCATTAAAGTGTGTGTCAACACACACTTTTCTGGGGGTTTTTTCTATCTTTCTTTCTTTCTTTCTTTCATGTTTACCAGTGAATTTGTCCGACACTTTTCTCGGACACTGTTATACACAGAAACTCCAAACTTGGCATGATTGTACCTCCATACAAGGGGTTTGACCTTTTTTATGCAGAGAAAGGATGATGTTTAAAATTATGCAAATTAGAAGCATTTTAAATTTTAAAACTTGAATATCTTAAAAAGTATAATAGATAAAGATGTCATTCCAACTTCTACTAGTGGATTATTGACCATTGCGCATCTAATGAATTTAAAACAAAAGTTGTATCAATTTAAATTATGCTAATTATCAGCATTTGAAATTTTAAATCTTGAATATCTTTAAAATTATTATAGATAGAGATGTCATTCCAACTTCTACTAGGGGGTTATTGACCATTGCACATGTAATGAATCTAAAACAAAAAGTTGTAGTATTTTAAATTATGCTGATTAGCAGCATTTTAAATTTTAAATCTTGAATATTCTTCAAAACTATTATAGATAGACATGTTATTATGTCTCCCGGTGGAAGCCGGGGGACATATTGGTTTAGTGCCCGTTTCTTCCGCTTGTTGTTGTTGTTGTTGTTGTTGTTGTTCAGGTTCTTCAACACTTGGTTTCCGTACGATAAGTCTTGAAGGACTTGACAGAATTTAATGAAACTTAGTAGGATTATGTATCTAGGCAAGACCTAGGTTGGGATTGTATTTGGGTGACCTTGACCTAATTTTCAAGGTCACAGGGTCACTTATGTGAAATTGGTTTCCGTTCGATAAGTCATGAAGAACTTTATGGAATTTGATGAAACTTGGTAGGATTATGTATCTAGGGAAGACCTAGGTTGGGATTGTATTTGGGTGACCTTGAGCGAATTCTGAAGGTCACAGGGTCACTTATGTGAAATTGGTTTCCGTGCGATAAGTCTTGAACAACTTGATGAAATTTGATGAAACTTGGTAGGATAATGTATCTTGGCAAGACCTAGGTTTGGATTGTATTTGGATGACCTGGAGCAAATTCTGAAGGTCACAGGGTCACTTATGTGAAATTGGTTTCCATGCGATAAGTCATGAAGAACTTTATGGAATTTAATGAAACTTGGTAGGATTTTGTATCTTGGCAAGACCTAGGTTTGGATTGTATTTGGATGACCTGGAGCAAATTCTGAAGGTCACAGGGTCACTTATGTGAAATTGGTTTCCATGCGATAAGTCATGAAGAACTTGATGAAATTTGATGAAACTTGGTAGGATTATGTATCTAGGCAAGACCTAGGTTGGAATTGTATTAAGATGACCTTGAGCAAATTCTGAAGGTCACAGGGTCACTTATGTGAAATTGGTTTCCGTGCGATAAGTCTTGAAGAACTTGATGGAATTTGATGAAACTTGGTAGGATTATGTATCTAGGCAAGACCTAAGTTGGGATTGTATTTGGGTGACCTTGACCTAATTTTCAAGGTCACAGGGTCACTTATGTGAAATTGGTTTCCGTTAGATCAGTCATGAAGAACTTTATGGAATTTGATGAAACTTGGTAGGATTATGTATCTTGGCAAGACCTAGGTTGGGATTGTATTTGGATGACCTTGAGCGAATTCTGAAGGTCACAGGGTCACTTATGTGAAATTGGTTTCCGTGCGATAAGTCTTGAAGAACTTGATGGAATTTGATGAAACTTGGTAGGATTATGTATCTAGGCAAGACCTAGGTTGGGATTGTATTTGGGTGACCTTGACTTAATTTTCAAGGTCACAGGGTCACTTATGTGAAATTAGTTTCCATGCGATAAGTCATGAGGGACAGGATGGAATTTGATGAAACTTGGTAGGATTATGTATCTAGGCAAGACCTAGGTTGAGATTGTATTTGGGTGACCTTGACCTAATTTTCAAGGTCACAGGGTCACTTATGGGAAATAGGTTTCCGTGCGATAAGTCATGAAGAACTTGATGTAATTTGATGAAACTTGGTAGGATTATGTATCTAGGCAAGACCTAGGTGGGGATTGTATTTGGGTGACCTTGACCTAATTTTCAAGGTCACAGAGTCACTTTTGTGAAATTGATTTCTCTGCAATAAGTCTTAAAGAACTTGATGAAAATTGCTATAGTAATGTATCTAGGTGAGAGCTAGAATAGGATTGTAATTTTCAAGCAAACTTGGTCATTTGTAATTTCTATCACCTGTAGCTTATTCAGAGACGTAAGTGTTCCACCGGGAGACATTTGATTTTCTGTTGGAAAATCAGTCTTTTCTAGTTTCAACTTCTACTAGGGAGTTATTGACCATTGCGCACCTAATGAATATAAAACAAAAATTGAATCAATTTAAATTATGCTAATTAGCAGTTTTCAAAATTTTCAATCTTGAATATCTTCAGCACTATAATAGATAGAGATATCATTCCAACTTCTACTGGAGGGTTGTTGAGCATTGCACACCTAAAGAATTAAAAATAAAAGTTGTAGCAATTCAAATCATGCTGAGTAGCACCATCAGAAATTTTAAATCCTGAATAACTTCAAAGCTATAAGAGATAGAGATGCTATTCCAAGTTCTACTCCTGTGTTATGGACCAGTTGTACATTGCCATGCCAAAATGCTTTGAAGACACACACTGATTTGCTATGCAGCAAATCATCTTTCTTGTTGACAGGGTTCGCACAGGTCCTTGAAGTGCTTGAAAGTACTTGAATTTGCTACATTCATTTTCAAGGTCTTGAAAACCTTGAAAATCCAGAATTTTGGACAAAGGTCCTGGAAAAGTCCTTGAATTTTATTTTTAAGCATCACCCAATGAGGCAAGTTGCCAAGGAATATGAATATTTTCCACAAAATTTAGCATTTATGAACTTGAACCACATTAAGATGAACACATTCTACTGTCATTTTCCTTTGAAGTGGCTGGCAAATTCCATTTGTCAAAATGTAACACTGCAAATTACAAAGTATTTTTTTGCTTTTAACCACCTTTTAACCCATGTAGGTTTGACAGTTCTTATCAAATCAGGCCTAACCAATTATGTGAGCCTTATTTACATGTACAGCCTACTTTCTGGGACAAATACACTGTATCAAACATACAGGTAACAAAGTACATCACCTTCCTAGAAAAGAAACTGGGGCATTCTTGTGAAAAATGTGCATGGGGATAGGTACCTCTTCAGGTCTAATTTTACCCATATGTAGTTGCAGCAATTTTATAGACTAGATAGAGTCAATTTCAGGAATACAACCCATACTGGCTGTAGGCCTACATAAGTCACAGTAAACTCATAAAATAATACATATTGAATGTATGTTTAAAAGGCCTTTCGGTTATATGATCCACATATAGGCTTCTTTGTAAGTTTGTTGAAGTCTACTGACTATTTCAAAAATTGAGTCTGATTCATACATGGTTGGAATGAATAATAAATGTGGAATAAGATGCATTGGTCTTATTAGTAAGGGGGTTGAAAAGTGATGATTCAAACAATTTGTCTGTTGTGTTCTATTGCTGGATCTGGTCCTTGAAAACTTGATTTAAGTGCTTGAAAAAGTCCTTGAAAGTCCTTGAATTTACTTTTCACAAACCTATATGAACCCTGTGTTGATGTATACATGTAAATTAAACAACAGGCCCAATATTGACCTTTGGGTATACACCGCAGTTAATATTCATAGGGGGTGGCTTTGCTCCATTTATATCCACATACTGCTTTCTATTTGAGCGATAAGAGGAAAGCCATGCTATTGATGGATCTGTAAGGCCAAGATACCTTAATTTTTGTGTTAGAATGGAATGATTCACCGTATCAAAGACCTTTTGTAAATCTAAAAGAATTACCCCTGTATATAGACCCTTATCCATGTTAGCTCTGATAATATCTGCAAAAAAGATCAGAGCTAAATTTGTCAAAAAATTTGAAAGAAATCCTGAGGCAAATTTTTTATAGATCAGGGAATTTTCATCCAAATATAAAAAACAACAAGATTCTTCCATTTTTACCCTTAACTGTAAAAGTGTTCACTTCAAAATTTTGCATTGGTCTAAAATGAACCAGGCCACTGCCCACACCTGGTATGGCCCTATGCATTTTGGCCAGAATGCCACAAAAGTGGCTAGCCGCACTTTAACTCTTAATGCTAGGCACATTACCATAGGACACCATCTGAAAATACTGAATAGTACTGACACCTCATGCTACAATACACATCACAACCATGGGGCCACTGGTGTTGCTATGGTGCAAGCCAAGTGCTGAGGGGGCACCAGGGGCCGTATCTATTAGTAGGTTCGCAAGGGAGGTGGGGGGAGTCAATAGTAAATTTTAGCAAAATGCTAATATCCTTTGAATTTGGCTAAAGAAATGTGAAAATGGGTCAAATATTTTTAAATGAACTATCAAAGGGTTGAAACTTATTTTTTGTGAATTATGCCTGTATTTCCAATTGTGGCCAAAGATTTTTCAAGTCTAGATCTTTCCTTGCATATATTATAATAACTGTCTGCCAATCATGAAGGAATTGTTGCATTTTGTAAGCAATTTATGCTAGTGCATACATCATCAAGGTTTTGTGTACAAATGATGGTCACCATTGATCACTCATGTGTTTGTTGGTAACTCCTTATACTATGTTTTCATTGCAGAAGAAGAAGTGCTAAAAAAGATTAAAAACCTGCGCACATACTTTACAAAGGAACTGAAGAGGACCACTGATGCTGCTAACCATGGCACACAGGATGTGCATGTTCCCAAATGGCCACATTTCCATCAGATGATGTTCATGGCAGATTACATAACCTTTAAAAAGGGCAGACCAGCACATGTATTGGTAAGCACACCTATGGTACACACACTTTCTCCATTGACAACCTGATTCTCCTTAACTAGTCCATTTGGCTTTGGTCTTAAAACTTTGCTTTACATCAATATTTTAACAAGAGAGCTGCGCTGTTCTCATAACAGGTTTCTGCTGTTCATGAATGTAGAGTGCTGAGGTTTAAGGCACTGGGCCTTAAAGCCTGTAAGGCATTCTGGAACACACAGCCTGTAAGGCACACTGGGCCCCACAGCCTGTAAGGCACTCTAGGCCACACAGCCTGTAAGGCACTCTGGGCCACACATCCTTTAAGGCACTCTAGGCCACACAGCCTGTAAGGCACTCTGGGCCACACATCCTTTAAGGCACTCTAGGCCACATAGCCTGTAAGGCACACTGGGCCCCACAACCTGTAAGGCACTCTGGGTCCCAAAGCCTGTAAGGCACACTCGAATGAACCACAGTATCATGCATGAAAGCTGCATGATAGGCAAGGACAAGAACAGATGGTTCAAGACCTGCCTAAAAGAGGGCACTGCAGTCAGTGGAGGGCTAGGGTTGTGTATTCCCATTGCTTTACATTGTAATTTGCAACTTAATAACTTGAAAACTACTCCATATAGAAACACCAAATTTCAGACAGTAAATCTAAATATAATTAAATGCCTCACAAAAATCATATAACCACAGCTACAAAAGTGACTAGTTTATTTAAGGTTGCTTTACCATACAAACTAATGAGAATACACAGCTCTAGCCCTCCAAATGTTGGTGTATTCAGTTGTGTATTGGGGCAAATACACACCTTGGAGCTAATTCTGACCTTTCGTATTGGTTATGAAAGAAAGTTTTTTGACAAGTCACAGTGCCTCAGCACTATGGCTCTTGGTCAGTGAAAAGTCACGGCTCATAAAGGCCCTAGAGACAAAATCAGTGGTTTCAAATTGCATGCAAGAACAATATGCTCACATGATTTGTATTGCACATTAGCATAACACATCAGTATTGTTTGCAGCAGAAATTGCCTGTCTCCTGGTGAGCCTTTGGCTCAAAATCCAACATTGTGACATCAAGTGTTAATATGTGGTGTCTCCTCTGGAGATGAGCCCTTGTTAGGAAGCACATACTTGTCTAAGACAACCTTTAAAGACACCCCCTGATCAATCGGTCTCTGTGACACATCAACTACGTGCCTCTGTACGTGTCACAAACCACTTACTGACTCGTCATCATGCTTGACTGAGTCAGCAGAGTTACGCCTCTCCAGTCCACGCCATGACGTAACGTCTGTTACTATGGACGTGTTACCTTTGGGTATATATGAAGACGGCAATGGCCGTTTGCGCGTAATCAAACACAAGCTAGTGAGCGTTAAGTCAGTTTCTGATGAGCCCCGTTGGAGGCGAAACGCGTCGAACTGCTTCTCTAACAATTTAGAGCAAATCTTCACTGAAAAAGCAAATTCAGTTGGGGTTTTTTGAGCTGCCAGGCCCTAGTCTGGTATTTACACTTTAAAGACACTAGATTATGTTTTCTTGTTAAATTTACCTGTAGTAAAAGACAGCCCAAGTGCCATATAAGACCAGACAGATTTAGCTGACAGGAGTGGTCTGAGAGAGACGGGACACTTTTACTCTGTATCATATAATAAACTTTACTTTTGTTTTCCAGGATGATTACACCGATCAAAACATGAAGGAGGAAATTTGTGAAAGAAATATCTCTGGTGCATCTGGTAACATGGTGGACATGGACACCAATCACACATCCAGTAGTGAAGACGAGTGGAATGTGGATAACTCGTCTTCAAACCAGAAACCAAGACAAACCAAAAAAAGGCAAAAGACCACCAGGGATGAAAATACCCTTGAATCAGATAGCAGCTACTCAAACAACACTAACAGGACAGATTATATGTTTAGAAATTCACCTGTGACTCATTTCCCAAGGGATGATCCTGATGATATTTTTGGGAAACTTGTGGCTAGTGAGCTCAAGTCAATTCAAGACACCAATAAGAAACGACTTATGAAGTCAAAAATTTTGAATATCATTTATGACACAGAATTTCTTTGTGCTGTTTCTGTTGCAGGGAACCCTGCAGCGACACCACAATAGCCATTATCATACCAGTTGCTGATGGGTATGAGTCATTTTTACCCCAGAACATTGTCCTCACTGGAGGGCAGCACTGGTTAAGAGAATCACCTGATGCCCTCTTTTATATCTGATCGGTCAAGATATGTCCAATGATCCCTCTTTACCAGTTGTGCCCTCCTGTGATTCAAGTCTCCTAGTCTTAGTATCATGAAACCAGAAGAAAATTCTTCACCAAATTCAGAGTCCCCTCTGCAAGCTTCATCCAGATAATTAAACCAATGCCCAGCCATTTCTTATACATGTGTGTAGTAGAGAATAATATGAACCAGTATTTACTTTAATTTGGATACGATAAAATCTGTCTCAAAAGACTGTTTTATGGGGATCACAAAATAAGAATCACTCAAAACAGAGAACCATTGATAGGGGGACAAAAAAAGTCCTGAGCACAGTATACTATAAAGTCCTTTTTTTTTTTTTTTCAAAACAGATGGTCACTGATGTGGCGGGGGGGGGGGGGGGGGGGGGGAGAGGGGGGTTAAAGTCTGGCATCACTGTACTAAATGTTCAGCTGCACAGGATCAGCACAGGGTGTTTTAGTCATATACCATGACAACAAGTACTTTGCCATACGTATTAGATCCATGTATGCTATCCATATTATAATGTCTGGTCCTGTGTAATGAAAACAAAAAACAAAACAAAAAAAAAGACAGATTTTTTGCCTCTTATGTTGAATATAATTGCTATAACATTATCAAGTTATTGATAATGTAGAGGATAACTAGGAAAGATGATTTGCTGCGAAGCAAATCAGTGTGTGTGTGTCTTCAAAGCATATTGGTATGGTAATGTACAACTATTCCATAACACAGGAGTAGAAGTTGGAATGGCATCTCTATCTATTATAGCTTTGAAGTTATTCAAAATTTAAAATTTCAAATGGTGCTATTTAGCATAATTCAAATTGCTACAACTTTTATTTTAAATTCATTAGGTGTGCGATGCTCAACAACCCCCTAGTAGAAGTTGGAATGACATCTCTATCTATTATAGTGTTGAAGATATTCAAGATTGAAAATTTCAAATACTGTTAATTAGCATAATTTAAATTGCTACAACTTTTGTTTTAGATTCATTACATGCGCAATGGTCAACAACCCCCTAGTACAAGTTGAAATGACATCTCTATCTATAATAGTTTTGAAGATATTCAAGTTTTAAAATTTGAAATGCTGCTAATTAGCATAATTTGAATTGCTACAACTTTTGCTTTAGATTTATTACATGCGCAATGGTCAATAACCCCCTAGTAGAAATTAAAATGACGTCTCTATCTATAATAGTTTTGAAGATATTCAAGTTTTAAAATTTCAAATGCTGCTAATTACCATATTTTAAGTTGCTACAACATTTGTTTTAAATTCATTGGATGTGCAATGGTCAATAACCCCCTAGTAGAAGTTGGAATGACATCTCTATCTATTATACTTTTGAAGATATTCAAGATTAAAAATTTCAAATGCCCCTAATTTGCATAATTTTAAGCATCTTCATTCCTTTGTATAAAATGGTCAAACTCCTTGTATGGAGGTACAATCATGCCAAGTTTGGAGTTTCTATGTATAATAGTGTTCGAGAAAAGTGTCGGACAAATTTGCTGGTAAAGAAGAAAGAAAGAAAGAAAGAAAGAAAGAAAGAAAGAAAGAAAGAAAGAAAGGTAAAACAAACTAGAAAGGAAGATTTGCTTTAAAGCAAATCTGTCTGTGTGCCTTCAAAAGCTGTAAATATTAAATGGTACAACTTTTGTGCTTAGGTACTTCACATTGCATTAAGCTTATGGCTGGATGATATTTCCAAGTTCAAATAACCTTGACCTTTTACCTTTAACCTTTATAGGTCACACGTAAATTGCAAAAATGTACAGTGTTACAATACCCACAATTTAAGTCCAACATGATTAGAATTGGATGGAAATTGGCTGAGTTATGGCTGGGTGAAACTTTCAAAGGTCCAGATGACATTGACCTTTGACCTTTTGGGGTCACATGTAATTTTCAAAATGTGCAGTGTTGCAATAGCTACAATTTGAACCAAGCATGATAAAAATTGGTTAAAAATTGACCAAGTTATGGCTAGAAGAAAGCCGCCATCGAAAGTGGCCTTTGACCTTGAAATGACCTTTGACCTTGAGATGACCTCTACCTGAAGTGAACCTTCACCTCAAAAATGACACCTTGGCCTAAAACTGACCTTTGACCTTGACATGACCTTGACATTTGAGATGGCCTTTACCTTGCTATGATCAAACTCCTATACACTCATAACCACATCTACTATAGTATATAAAATATTGATGATTTAAAACTTTAATTAGCTCTCATTTGCATAATTTTGAAAAGCATGACCTCTCATTACAAAAAGGCCAGACTTCATCTATAGAAGTATAATTTTGCCAAGTTTGGAGTTTCTATGTGCAATACTTTTTAAATAAAATGTCGGACAAACTTGTCTGGAAAGAAAGAAAAAGAAAGAAAGAAACAAAGAAAGAAGGAACGAAAGAGAGAAAGAGAAAGAAAGAAAGAAAGAAAGAAAGAAAGAAAGAAAGAAAGAAAGAAAGAAAGCAAGAAAGAAAAACAGTATGTCTGTGTTGGCACACAGACATTAAGAAAGAAAGAAAGAAAGTGAGAAAGAAAGAAAAAGAAAGAAAGAAAGAAAGAAAGAATTCCTAGAAAAGCAATATGTCTGTTGGCACACATCCATAAAAAAGGAAAAAAGGAAAGAAAGAAAGAAAGACAACATTTTTGATAGTATGTAATGATATATAAACTACCACAGACTGTCATCATTCCTTTCCATTTCATTCTCATGAACCAAGTAGTCTTCTCAGCATGATACAACTTGTAGACGTCAGTCTATTCATATTTGTGCATGCTTTGTTTGCATCGAACACTGACCTGGCTACCCGTGGCTTGTACGATATCCTAACCTTGCAACCTCACTGCAAGGAAAACTACAGATTCCTGTGGCTTTCAGTTGAATCTGTTATGTCTTACCCAATTGATTAATTAAAGTGTGTGTGTCAGCACACACTTTTCTGTTTTTCTAGGAATTCTTTATTTCTTTCTTTCTTTCTTTCTTTCTTTCTTCTTTCTTTCTTTCTTCTTTCTTTCTTTCTTTCTTTACAGGCAAATTTGTCCGACATTTCATTTGAAAAGTATTATATGTAGAAACTCCAAACTTGGCACAATTATACTTCTATGGATAAAGTCTGGCCTTTTTATAATGAGAGGTCATGCTTTTCAAAATTATGCAAATGAGGGCTAATTAAAGTTTTAAATCTTCAATATCTCATATACTATAGTACATGTGGTTCCGAGTGTATAGGAGTTCGATCATAGAAAGGTCAAGGTCATCTCAAATGTCAAGGTCATGTCAAGGTCAAAGGTCATGTCAAGGTCAAAGGTCAATTTTTAGACAAAGTGTCATTTTTGAGGTTAAGGTTCACTTCAGGTAGAGGTCATCTCAAGGTCAAAAGTCATTTCAAGGTCAAAGGCCACTTTCGATGGTGGCTTTCTTCTAGCCATAACTTCGTCAATTTTTATCCAATTTTGATCATGCTGGGCTCAAATCGTAGCTATTGTAACCCTGCACATTTTTCAAATTTACAAGTGACCTCTAAAGTTCAAATGTCAAGGTCACGTGGATCTTTGAAAGTTTCATCCAGTCATAGCTTGGCCAATCTCCATCCAATTCTAATCATGTTGGACTCAAATTGTAGGTATTGCTACACTGGACATTTTTATAAGAACATGTAACCTCAAAAAGGCAAAGGTCAAGGTCATTTGGCCCTTTGAAAGTTTCATCTTGCCATAACTTGGTCAATTTGAAATTTTTCAATCTTGAATATCTTCAACACTATAATAGATAGAGATGTCATTACGACTTCTACTAGGGGGTTGTTGACCATTGCGCACCCAATGAATTAAAAATAAAAGTTGTAGCAATTTAAATTATGTTAAATAGCACCATTAGAAATTTTAAATCTTGAATAACTTCAAAGCTATAATAGACAGAGATGCCATTCCAACTTTTACTCCTGTGTTATGGAATAGTTATACATTGCCACACCAATATGCTTTGAAGACACACACACTGATTTGCTATGCAGCAAATCATCTTTCCTAGTTATGTGTTGTTCCAATGGTCTAAGTTACGTCTTGTCTGTCTTGTGCAAACATGACAAAAGCAGTCACACACGGCATTCTGTGTGCTACTCAGGGGCACACATACAGACAAGCATGCTGCCCGTAGCCTGATATCAAACCCAGGCTCTCTTATCTGGGCTAAAAGTATCAATTACCAAAGCGGACCCCAAAATCTTGACTGATACCATCTTTGAAGCCTTTGGTACTTCACATTCCATTACGCTTATGGCTAGTTTTAACAAAAAGGCCTGAATGAGCTTGATCTTTAATCTTTAGGCATTGCATGTAAATTACAAAAATATGCAGTGTTGCAATACCTACAGGTTGGGTCCAACGTGGTTAAAATTGGTTGAAAATTGACTGAGTTATGGCTAGATGAAAATTTCAAATGTGAAAATGACATTGACCTTTGACCTTTAGAGGTCACATGTAAATTACAAAAATGTGCAGTCTAACCAACATATTAATCGAAGTTGGATTGATTACCTGTACCTATAATATTTTTGGAGATATTCAAGATTTAAATTTTCAAATGGCCCTAATTTGCATAATTTTCAAAACCGTTGAACCTCTTGACAAAAAGACCAGGCTTCATGTATGGAAGTATAATCATGCGAAGTTTGGAGTTTCTTTGTAAAATACTTTTCAAATGAAATGTCGGACAAATTTGCCTGTAAAGAAAGAAAGAAAGAAAGAAAGAGAAAGAAAGAAAGAAAGAAAGAAAGAAAGAAAAAGAAAGAAAGAAGAAAGAAAGAAAGAAAGAATTCCTAGAAAAACAGTATGTCTGTGTTGGCACACAGACATAAAAAGTGTGTGTTGACACACACACTTTAATTACCTTTTTCAAGGAACAAAGTACTTTTTCAAAGTTGATTACTGTTATGTGCAGGTTCATATTAACCTTTTCCCTTAAACTGGCCAAAACTGGCTGGTGGTCCATTGTCTGCTTCAGTGTAGCTTTCAACTAATTTCAACAGCAATCAAAAACAATTTTGACTGGGAATTGTATATGAGGCCTATCAAAATCACATATGCCCACGGTCAACAACTTTTCTCGGCATGAGTTGGGCACTTAGTGCCCAACTCATGCCAAGGAAATTAGTTGACTCAAGTGTCAATTCAAGGGGGAAAGGGTTAAGTAGCCATGTAAGTAGACATAAGTAGACAGGTAAGACACCAAAAATAAATCCCACTTTAGTCAATCCTAGCTCAAGATGTATTTGCATTAGGATAACATATCACATATGTGTGTATTCGTCATACTCCAAAGAATTTATATGTCCCGTATTTGCTTGTCTGTGATGTTAATTGTTGAATAAACAATTGAAAGTTGACCGCAAAGCATCCACCCCATAAATGTTGATATAACTTACTAATTGTTTGTGACAAAATCATAATTACACTTGCTTCCTGACATATTGGCAACAAAAAACGATCCTGCGATTTTTTATGTTTGGTTTCGTTTTTCTGTTATCCATCCTCAAAGTTTAACTTTTCAATGTTCCCTTTGATTTTCACGATGTTCATTTTCTTCATTTCATACAAAAAGAACGAAGCAAAATTTAGAAAATCGCTGAATCATTTTTGCAGTTCAAACATTACAGAATCAAAAGCCGTTAACCGGATTAAATTTCGCCCAGCCGTTTTCTTTGAATAACCATTCTTAGGTGGGGTTCTCGTCCTATTATCCTTTCTGAGAAAACAGGCTTGAAAGGCCTTTGATGTTGATCATTTGCCTCTGAAACAATACCATTTGCTTAAGTTGAGCTGATATTTGTACAAAACATAGTAAACATCGTCCTTTAACATTTGGGGAGGTTGTCAATCAATTCTTTGCCAATTACATGAATAAAAGAGCCTTTGAAGTACGGAAAACATTATTCAGCGATCTGTCAAATGGCGACAGTGACAGTCTGGTTTCAAAGTGTGACGTCCTGGAGGCGGCCCTTCGGGACCCATGACCTCAAGCTTGGCAACGAAAGTTGTGTTGCCTTGCTTCGGTGGGGCGGCCTACCGCCTCTCGTGGTTAGTGCACGGATGGCGGGTTTGGTCTTCCGCCTACCTCTTCATCCCGTTTTTAGGGATAGTATTTTATTGTATTTACTCGTATCTGTATACTTTATGTAGTTAGCTTGTTAGACTTGTCTGTACACTTTACGTACTTAGCTTGTCATTATTTTGTAGTTATTTTCTCAGTGAGTTTCATTTCTCTTTCCAACCTGAGTTTTGTAATGCTATTTTGTGTGTTTTCTCTGCTGTTCACATTTATGCTTATTTTGATGTGTTTATTTGTACTTTTATTTCCTCGTCCCTGGGTTTCGATAAAATATTATTATGTACGTGGGTATTGTTGATTAAGGTGCCAGTTTTTTTTCCCCGCCTGTCTTTGGTGTGAATGACCACTGGGGTAACCCATCGCGGCGCGGCCTTTGAAGTTTGATTTGAAGGGACATCGTCTGACGATTCCCGCTCCTCTTGAACATTCAAAGTCTCCCTTCATTAGAACGCAAAACAAGCAAGATAACTATAAAGTAAACCACTAAGGCTATGATATGTTAGTATGTTTGCATTTTTTCCCTGCCCACATACATACTTTCGGCATGCTACCTTATTTCGCATTGCCGCCCTGATACCACTCTCCTTTTGCCATGTTCCCATTGCTACCTGCAGCCACGTAATAGGTTATTAAGTATGATTGACGGGTGACATTGTTCCGTTTGGGGGCTGAAAACCAAAAGAATGACACATGGACGTTCGGATGTCCACATGCCTGTGTGGTTTTGGGCGTTTTTCTTATATTTCTACTTTAGATAAAAGCTTGAAATTTTGACAACTAATAGAAAGGCCATTCATCTTGTAAAAACCATTAAAATCTCAAAATCGGCCATTCAAAGGTTTTTGGTGTCTTAACTGTCCTTAAGATTGCCTTCAAATTACCCAGAAGTTGATTGATAGTGATCTCTCCATTTTGAATAATAAACGCATATATAAATCCAATTTATATGTTCATTTCTATTCTATATCCCTCTTTGTGCTGACAAAAATTGAGAGGGGAGGTTAGCTTTATGAGACCAGTGAAAAAACATGAGATAATATGGTACCTATTATTGAAAAAGATATATCATTAAACCTAAGTTTTTTACACAAAGTGTAATGTTAAATAACAATTCCAATTATGACAAACTGTTTTTGTAAGAAGGTAAATTGTATGTTTTATGTTTGTTGTAGCTTCACACTGATTCTGTATCAATAATTGCTTGCATACATTTATGACCCTACTTCTCCAAGTGCCAATATGTTTGTGCTCTCATGTTTATTTGGTTGATCAAGTTAACAATAGAGAATAATGTGAATTACTCCTGAGTAGTTGCATCCTATTGTTGCCACTTTGCTCAAAAATTGATCTGCTCTGAATTGACAAATGAAACGAGATAAGATTTATATTCCTTGTAAATTGACCTTTCATTCAAGTACCAGCATGCCTACAGTTACCAGAGGAGAGCAGAGACCGTAATAATTGCATGTCCAGGTCATCAGGTTTGCTCAGAGTACTGTGGATGCATTGTGTCCAGGTCAACAAGTTTTCTCCGTGTGATATGGGTGCATTGTGTCCAGGTCAGCAGGTTTTCTCAGTGTAATGGGGGTGCATAGTATCTAGGTCAGCAGGTTTGCTCAGTGCACTGTGGGTGCATTGTGTCCAGGTCAAAAGGTTTTCCCAGTGAACTGTGGGTGCATTGTGTCCAGGTGAGCAGGTTTCCTCAGTGTATTGTGGGTGCATTGTGTCCAGATCAGCCGGTTTGCTCAGTGCACTGTGGGTGCATTGTGTCCAGGTCAGCTCAGTGAACTGTGGGTGCATTGTGTCAAGGTCAGCAGGTTTGCTCAGTGCACTGTGGATGCATTGTGTCCAGGTCAGCTCAGTGTACTGTGGGTGCATTGTGTAAAGGTCAGCAGGTTTGCTCAGTGTAATGTGGGTGCGCTGTGTCCAGGTCAACAGGTTTGCTCAGTGTATTGTGGGTGCATTGTGTCCAGGTCAGCTGGTTTGCTCAGTGTGCTGTGTGTGCATTGTGTCCAGGTGAGCAGGTTTGCTCAGTGTACTGTGGGTGTATTGTGTCCAGGTCAGCAGGTCTGCTCAGTGCACTGTGGGTGCATTGTGTCCAGGTCAGCAGGTTTGCTCAGTGTACTGTGAGTGCATTGTGTCTAGGTGAGCAGGTTTACTCAGTGCACTATGGGTGCATTTTGTCCTGGTGAGCAGGTTTGCTCAGTGCACTGTGGGTGCATTGTGTCCAGGTGAGCAGGTTTACTCAGTGCACTGTGGGTGCATTGTGTCCAGGTCAGCAGGTTTGCTCAGTGCACTGTGGATGAACTGTGTCCAGGTGAGCAGGTTTGCTCAGTGCACTGTGGGTGCATTGTGTCCAGGTCAGCAAGTTTGCTCAGTGCACTGTGGGTGCATTGTGCTCAAAGGGTGTTGAGGAAGGTTGTGGACTAAGTCCAAACTTGGCACTGAAAAAAATTACGTTAAACCCTTTCATGCTCAAAGCACCGGGATGTAAATTGTAATGTGCCTCAACATTTCTGACGTTAATTTCTCGTAATTAGAAATTACTTTGGTAATGAGTGCTGTGGTAGTATACTCAATTGAAGGTCTGATCATTGAGAAACCGGCTTTTTCCTTGACATTAAAGTGATTTTGAGGTATTGGTGAAGGGATCCAAGGCTCCTGTTGGCTTTAGTTCCTATGTTGTGGATGTGAATATATTCAAAGGAGTTTTTTCGTATGGTAACACTAAGATATTTTACACTATCAACCAGTTTTTAAGTTTGTTTACGGAGGCAATGTGAAATGCAGGTAGGATTTTTGTTTCCTATATAGAAAGAAAGTTACATTTGTAAGGATGAAATTCCATATGCCATTTGATTCCTATCCCCATGGTGTAAAGATTGCATGGTAAGACATTTGTATCATTTACTGATTTCATGGTAAGATGGACTGGTGTCATCAGCAAAGAAGCATTATGTGGAATGTAGGTTGTTTTTTTTTTTTTTTTTTTGGTGTGTGTTTTTTTATTTTGTCTTTTTTTTTTTTTTTTTAAATTTTCTTTGTGTTTGGTTAGGTTCTTAATGTAATATAGGAAGAGACAAAGACCAAGGACAGAGTCATGGGGAACACCACAGATCTCCAGGATGAAGGATAAATGTTTACTTTTTACAAGTACAAATTGAACTTGGTTATGTAGGAATTCTTAAGTGCAGCAGTGTCTACCTGCATATGCCACATTGCTAAAGTTTATGGAGTTGTCTATGGTGACTAGCTTTGTTGAATACTTTGAAAAATCCAGAATTAATTGTTTATCAGTTTGCTTTCTTTGGGTTATGTCATCACCTTTGCAAAAAGCACATATAAGCCTCATCAGCTTGTTTCTTGATTTTTGTTTGGGTTTCTTTTTTTTTGGGGGGGGGGTGTTTTGCCAATCTTGCCTTTACTCTTTACCCTCCGTCACTGTGAACTAAAAGGTTATACATGTACGTTATTCTGCAGACTTGGAAGCAATTGATGCATGTCCAGTGCATGCTAAAGGCAACAGTGTTATGACTAGTATATATACTAGGGTATATTGATCCCAGTGACCGCAAATGTCAGTTTTTGTCTCTCCACAACACAGTCGCTCTATTTCCCCGACACAGATAGAAACTGGATGGCCTCTCTCTCTCTCTCTCTCTCTCTCTCTCTCTCTCTCTCTCTCTCTCTCTCGTGTGTGTGTGTGTATATATATATATATATATATATATATATATATATATATATATATATATATATATATATATATATATATATATATATATATATATATATATATATATATATATATATATATATATATATATATATAACCAGCGAGTACAGATAGTTTTTTTTTCAACACGGTTGGCCTCCTTCCCGACACTGTCGGTGATCAGACTGCTCCCCCTCCCCATAACTTATTTTATTGTTTATTTTCCCAGACCCTTCAACTCAATTTTTCCTCAAAGCTGTGAATTCGTCTTATTTTTTCACGAAATTTTGAAAAGAAGAGAAATTATAGAATTTCCTATCTTTCCTTTCCAAAGCCATCTCGAGACCCTTTCTCTTTAACACATCACCTGTCTGCTACTTGGGATTATCCTTTGTTCACACGTGGATGCATAGAATGAATAGAACCAGATCCATACGGTCCGACACAGAGCGCGCTTTATTTGTCCCTATCATCAATAGAGCAGGTATGTCCATATATTAAAGGGTTGGAAAACTCGTTCTCAGCTGTCGACTGTTATTATCCTCTCCAGCAAACCACATATTAATATCGTTACAGTACTAGCTAGGCCTATATAAAAGTCCTCGCAGCTGCCTACTGCTTCGATAGTATTGCCCTTTCAAATAAATCCATCTTGTATACGTTTATTCCTTTTGTCATGAAATGGCTTATTCCGTGCAGGCACGTGCTATTTAGACTCTAAATAGCACGTCCCTGTTGCATGCAAAAGTTGCACTGACCTAGAGATAAATTTGACTTTTTAAAATGCGCTGCGCATTTCAGGAATGTTCACCTTGTAAAATATGGCCCACATCGTGATCCTGTGCCCTGCAAGGTGCTGCGTGTTTCCCGCTTCCCACCCCCTACTTTGGGACTCTCAATTGTTTCTGTCCTCTCCTGTTTTAAGGTTGTCGATGAAGTAGGCGAATGGACTCACATTCACAAACTAGTATAAATGACCAAAATACATGGTGATGATTCCTGTAAAGCGCAGCACATTTTGGGAATTGCCTTTCTGTAAATTCCCGTGGCGCGCAGAGTATTTTGGAACTCTTGAAGGTTGCTGTCGTCCTTTATATGTAAAGTGTTGGTGGGAAGTAATACGAAGGTCAAGTTTAAATGAAGTAGTAATTAACTTGAATTTGGTATTAATCATCCAATATCATATGTATACATATAGTATACGGAATAAGTTACAGATTTTTGTAGATTCTCAAAATGCCCTGCGCATTTCACGATAGTCTCGTTCATGTTTGGAGATTGTAGATGGAAAGTAAGAGACCTACATATAATATAAATCAAATTCATAAAGTTTGAATGAGGTGGTATTCACTTTATTTTGAAATTTTTCTTCCAACTTCAGCCTACACGGCAACGCATGCCTTGTTATTGTGGTCTTATTAGGATTCTCAAAGTGCGCTGCGCATTTCAGGAGTGTCTTTAAATAGTAAGACATACATGGTGCCGATTCCAGTAACGCGCCCCTATATATGTTGGGGTTTTCGACAGTGTCCCCTGCCGTTTGCAGACTGTCGATGGAAAGTAATAGGCCTATATATGAATGATACAGGCCAACATTCATCAAGTTTTAATGACTGCAGAATGTGGTCAAGATTCTCATAACGCGCAACGCACTCCAGGAATGGCTCAACTGTAAAATAGACACGGTCATAATTCCCGTTGTGCACAGCGTATTTTGGCAATTTTAAAGTATAACTTTAGCGCTATGCCTTTCAAGAACACTTGTAATAATACAGATGAAGTTTTCTTGAAATGCGCTCCGCATTTCAAGAATGATACCGATATCGATGTAGCCTAGTTTTCTTGCAGTGTGCAAAATGCACGTTTCACGAACACACGGATTCAAGTGTAATTTTCGTTCTGTGCCATTATACATGTAAGAAGTGGTTTCAATATTATCAATTTGAACTCTGTAATATTCTTCAAATTTCACATAGCACCGAATGTCTACAGCTTTTGCCGCCTTAGTTATCACGTCTAAAAAAGGATTCTTACATTGTGTTGCGCATTTCGGGAATGTCTTCATTGTAAAATGCATGGTCCTGATTTCCGTAACGCGCATCTTAGGCCTATGTGGGCACTGTCGAAAGCTGCTGACCTCTCCTCTTGGCAGATTGTCGATGAGAATAAAATATGCTTAGATTTACCAATCTAATGAATGTAATCAACATACATGGTCATAATAATATCGCCAGACGTATCTCGGGGATGCCTCCACTGTAAAATAATGACCGTTATGCCATGCTCTGCCGTGGTACACGAGATTTGGCCACCGAAGCATGCTGTGTACCACGAAGACCGAAGTGAAGAAATGAAGTATATACAAATTACAATTCTGAATTTATTTTCATCTAAATAGATCAAAGATCAAAATTCTTAATTTCTTTGAAACGAAAAGTTGAAAAAGTCTTAAAAGGTTAGATACGTCTGCCAACACTGAAGTAATAGGCCTGCTTAAAACCAATAAAACATTAATTTCAAACTTTTTACATAAAAGCTGGTTTTCAGTTGAGACGCTCTGGCAAAAAATAAAAAAAAAAGAAGGCCGGGGTGAAGGTATTATTTTTCCATCAAAATACTTGCAAGAATGAGCTCTCTCTCTCTCTCTCTCTCTCTCTCTCTCTCTCTCTCTCTCTCTCTCTCTCTCTCTCTCTCTCTCTCTCTCTCTCTCTCTCTCTCTCTCTCTCTCTCTCTCTCTCTCTCTCTCTCTCTCTCTCTCTCTCTCTCTCTCTCTCTCTCTCTCTCTCTCTCTCTCTCTCTCTCTCTATATTATAGAATAAAAAGTTATAATATGATTTTCAAGAAGCACACGTTTAAAGGTTCCACTTATGCAATGTAAAGTCACATCAGTTCCGTCATATCTCGCACAAAATGTGCACCCGCGAGGTACATTTTCCTTTTTTTTTTTTTTTTTTTTTTTTTTTTTGTGGTTCCACCATGAAGTCGGTCAGCCAAAAACATAGTGGTCATTATAAGAACTCCCGGAAGTGGGATGTGGTGGATCGATGTTTTAGCAGACATACACCCAATGCGTTTTAACATCTGTTTAAAAGATGTTTTGTCAGACATACACCCAATGTGAGTGTTTAAAACATCCATCCACCAAACAGGATAAATATTTGGACATTTAGGCTAAAAATACATATTCTCTTTTAAAAAAAATTCTCATAATGTGCAGATTCTTAAATCGCGCACGGGCAATTATAGAATCGCGCAATTCCTAAAATGGCACGCATTTTGGGAATTCCAGAAATGCGCAGCGCGATTCCGGAATCGCGCAGATTCTCAAAATGCTCGGAACATATACATGCAGCTTTCACCCCCATTAGTTTGCAGGTGTTGGAACAAAGTAGCTACATGTATAATGTGAATGGGTGAAAACAGGGTAACTGATTATATTTCACATAAAAATGAATATTTACAATTTAAAGTTACGTGAAAAAATTGCAGGTACTAACTATACAAAATGTGAGTTGATCAATAGATCAAATAGAGGTCTATATTTCCCATATAATCAATTTATTGATTTTAAAAATCTATTGGGAAAGAAAGAAAGAAAGAAAGAAAGAAAGAAAGAGAGAAAGAAGGAAAGAAAGAAATGCAAGTTGTTATGATGCTAATAGAAGTATTTAACATTTTTGAATAAGTTGCAATGAACTTCGTATTGTACAATATGGAATTTATGGGCTTTTAAAAACCCTTGTCTGGATGTACCTTTCTTTTCTTCCTGGGGTTTTGAATTAAGCCACAGTCTAAGCTTCAGCTGTAACAGCACTTAATTACAATGCATCTCCAGGTATTCAGAGTATGATAGTAAATGTGTGATCATACATACACATACACATTGTGGGCTTTCTGTCTCTTGCATTGATCAACAGTGACAAAATGTACTTGCTAAATTTGTGAATAAAGGTCTTTTGACTTATTTGAAATTTCAAATCGCATTTATTAAAAAAAAAATATGTTGCATGCGTTTTAAGTATAAAATTAAACTTTAACAAATTTTTACTGCCCATATGATATGAAGGCGTGAAAATAGGGCAACTGTTTATATTTCCCCTTTAAAAAAACAGTGTACAAAGATTTTCCCTGAAATTTATTATCCAGATAATTTTTTAAAAAACGCAGAACTACAGGATTTGCATTTAAGATTTTTCCCATGAAATGTTTTAATCGGATAAGTGAAAACGGGGTATGACTTTTCCGTCGTACCCAGCGTCCCCCACTATCAAAATACAAACTGCTCCCATTGTTTGCGGCTTCCTTTGCTACCGCAAGGTGGCGCACGCAGCATATTATGGCGGATCACAAGACGGAGAAAGAATGGAAGACAAGATGTGACTTTTAAAGTTTACATTCTTGAAGTGTGTCAGCATCAACAAGATGGCTCAGTATGGAAGAAGTTTAGAAGGGTTCAGTGCTTCCAGAACTATAAGAATAACAAGCTCTGACACAACAGAAAGCTACACAGTACGTACTGCTGAAATGGTAGTCGGTATCGATGTCGGCACTGATGATCACGACTGAACAATAATTGTATTCTTTATAAATAGGTATTAGGTATCTTCACCTGCATTCAGTGTCTGATTACGGTAGCGTTTCTGACAGTTTTGATTTTAGATTGGAGAAAACTTTCTTTTTTTGACAGGTCATGTTACAAGCATTTTTTGTGCATTTGTCTAGATTGGAGGTTGTTTAAAAACTTTGCAAGCCTACGCCAGACAAGCCCAGAGGATTTGAAAAGGGGGAGGGGCGTAATGCGTGTACAAGTGAACTGGTCATCGCCATTCACGCAAGCCGCGATGCCGCGCAGGCACATGCTCGAAGTAACAGGGTACACAAAGCAGAAAGGCTTAGTGGAAATAGGTGCTTAAAACAAGACACCCCCCCCCCCCCCCCGTATTTAATTTTATTTAAGTAAACTAGGCAAACACTGTCTATAAAGATCACAGTGGGACACCGGCAACTTCAAAATTTTAATGTTCAAAATAATACCAAGTTGCAGAGCTGCTTAACTGAAAAACTTGGAGCCCTGGTGTTAGTTGTGATTTCACCCCACCTCCAGCCCCATTGAACATATTATTGTAAAAGATTTCAGTCCAACCATAGAGTAAGATTGCAATCATACTCTGTGGTCAAACTTTACAATACATCCACCCCAGTAGATATTTAAATAATCATTGCATGTTCATGGTCAAGCCCTTTAATATAGGGTATATCATACATTTGGGGGTTACCTAACCCCTCAGGCAAAGGGGGCTGGATGTATTGTAAATTGACAATAAGAAATTTCATAGCCATTGTCTGTGTAGCTTGAAATCGCATGTACATATACCTCTAACTTCATATGACTCTGCCTCATCAAAGAAACAGTAATTGACAAAACCCTTCTAAGGAAGAGGACAGCACTTGGTCCTGGAGCATATATCAAAATTTTAAATGGCTCAATAGACCTTTCATCACTTTCCCAATTGCTGATATAATCTGTTAACATGTCAAATAGTTTCACTGTAACATATTGTACAAAGTGACTATTTAAAATCATGGTCCTGTGTTTCAAGCATACCACACTAATTTCATGGTACACTGACTGCAGGATATATTTCTAGAATCATGGTACCATTCAACAAATGAGATAAGCAGTCAGGCTTGTGACATATTCCCATCAGTAGACCATATTCATTCACACACCCTAACAGAAGCAAACACCCTACTTTTTAACCATGGAGGTTTTATTAAAAATTCAGTATTTTTTTTTCAACATTTAAAAAAATTTACTGCTTCTTATGAAAGAAGAGGGTTCATTGAGTATTGTTTTATGCTACATAGATTCTGTAAGTGTAATTGCTTGTGGTATTGTAGTTAAGACATCATTATCACAAAACTGTGAAAACCATGTGTGCTCCAGGAAATCTTTGCATCAGCACAGCTGCTACTGTTGGAATGAATACTGTATTGCAGTCACACTTGCAGTTGTGTACAAATAAAGACAGTCATGATGCCATATTCATAGATACATGAAATGAACCATCATTATTTCTCTTGAGCCCCTATCTTCGAAATGTCACATTCACTTTGCCTTTTTGGGAGGATTTTCATAGCAAGAAAATAAAATACCACTAGGAAGACCCCATGATGTCAAAAATGAAAATTTAATCCACTGGCGTTCTAGGATTGCAGTTGTAGAGGATTTTCAGGTTTGCCATTAACTTGTTCTTAGTCATAATTGACCATTTTAGTAAGCATCTGACAGGAATTTATGTCAGAATATTGGGTCTTCACTTGCTCCAGCAGTCAATACTCAAACAGCAGGGGCCCAGGCTCCATGTTACATGACTCAAAAGCAGAGAGTATAAGGAATGTAGCATAAATATGAGGTTTTTTTTTTTTTTTTTAAAGTATGAATTTCATCTTAATGAGCACAATTAAGACAGAAACATGTCTATTGGAGGGGGTACCTGAACTCTAGCATTACAATGTGCAAAAATGGTACTGCCAGACTTCAGCACTATTGTCACTGTACTGTGATTTTGGAACATCCAGTCTTCAACATGGTACTCTTTCAATAGCATCACCCTTTGACTGCAACACTTTTCTCCCTTAAACTGGCCAAAACCAGCTGGTGGTCAAATGTTGCCTGGACAATGTTTTGGACTTATTTCAACATTAATAAAAAATTATTTGGATGAAAATTATAGATGAGACCTATCAAGATAACATGCCCAAGGTCAACAGCTTTCCTTTTCGTGGGTTTGGCACTTAGCACCCAACACACACCAAGGAAAATTGTTGATTCAGTCATAATTCAAGGGGAAAGGTTAATAGTGATGTTTAGATGTGTAATTTAAAAGTGATCACGTAAAACAGGTAGTCCCTGATTGGAGGTAAAATAGCAGAAAAGAAGCACTTAGGGATCTGTTAAATGTGGTCTTAAAAAGCAGATGGTCTCAATGGAGTGGTCGCTCCAAAGAGAGACTACTGGACATGGTGCAGAACATATGAGGCTTGAATTTTAGGAAAGTAAAACTGTCAAAGCACTTGCCCTCTGGGAAACCAAAATTTTTGGTCTGTATGAATAGGATTTGATCAGTGAGTTACATGTAGAACGGGGCAGGTAACATCTGCATGCTGGTGACATCCTTTTAAAGCTCAGAACAAAAACTGTGTATGTTATATATGTATGTCCATGTTGGATTCTCATATTACTTACCTTCAAAGGAAACCAAGCTCTACATTATTTCTACTCAAGCAGAGTTTAGAAAACAGGCATTTGTCCAAATAACTGGAGACAAGGAATACTGACTGGCATTATTGACATGCATGTGTTTTGAAGAGTACAAAACAGTGTAAAATGACTGTTTTCAGTTGAACTACCCCTTGTTGCTTATTTTTAGGGTAAATGAATAAAAATAATTTTAATTTCAACATAATGTAATGTGTAAAATTGTGTAAGAAGTGCAAGAAGGTTTTGTGTTTTTATTCTTAAGGGTATACCATCATACAAAAACAAAATTTTATGAAGATATGTACTGTGTTATAACCATAAAATTTGTTTTTCACAAGTGTATGATAGACTGTCTGAGTAGAATTTAAACAAAAAGGGTAAGTGTCCAATAAATATTACATGTAATTTGTGATAAAAAGCCCATGATCAAAAACAAGTTTATGTGTGTACCCTTTATTTAGACTGAAAGAGACCACAGAGACAAATGTGATCTTTACAAATTTTATTGGGACCGCAAAAAGCAGGTACGGCTAAAAAATCATGGGAGGTCCGATTTGAAAGCCTTTAGTTATGTTTTTTGACAGCAATATGCAAATCTTTTGACTAAAAAGTCATCAATGATCATTAATGACATGTTCTTTGATTTCTTTCATTACATCCTGTCAGGTAATTGATTAATAGAGTTCATTGTAAATCATGAGTTGTACCCACTAGCTAAGTTTTCACACTCCCCCCTCCCCATTGTTTCCCTGTGCAGACCGATATGGTTGTTTTGGTGAAGCCAGAAAGCTAATGCACATGCACTCACCCCATGTCGGGTATCTCTTGTGTTTTGCTTTCAATTAGACAATAATTACTTTCACTGACCAAAACAGCTGCCATCCTTGCATTTCTTCTCTAATATTTTGTGGGTTGCACACACAACATGATAATACTTTGCCATTTCCAAATGTTATATGAAAAACATATCATTTCATATTGACTGAATGAACAAATGAAAAATCATGTAGTTCTATCTAACTAGTTATTGGTTAGTGTATTCATTCTTGGAACATATTGAAACACAATATGGGACTGGCTGACTGATGCCAACTCAACATATATACTTGCTGATTTTAATATTGATATGCAGAATTTTGCCATTGAGGCAGCTGATCTGCAAACCTACCAGATCAACTGTGACTATCATAGATTTGATTTTGTCATCAGAATCAACACATTGTGTGCATTACCACTTGGGCTGTCCGATCTTGATCTGGCATACTGTGTATGTAAGAAGTTTAAAAACTCCGTAACTCCCAGCCTAAAATCACGAAAGTTACAAATCAGAAGACTTTAAATTAAAAGCTATTTCTCCAGGAATTTTTCCAGTTCCCACAGATGCTCGTTGAAAGTTTCAGCTATATTAATGACTGCTGGTACTTCATCCATAAGAAGATTAGTGGGTCCATTGTCTTCATTAGGTTGGCTACCGTTATCTTCCCAACAGGAGTGTCACACAGTTACAGTGGTAAATAAGTGTACCCATGGTTTATCTCCTATTGAGTAATCAAACCTTTTGTCATGTTTCTTCCTGGTACAGTCACATAATCAAGTAACACTACACAATCAGGAAAATGGCATGTGAAACAATCCAAAGCTACTCTTATGCAGAAGTCCTTTGCCAACTATGGTGTGTTTCTTTGCAATACCCTCCCTGAGACCTTTCGAGAAGCACCAAATAAATCAGTTTTCAGATCCCAATAACCAATCTGCCAGAAACAATTACAATGATCTGATGATTACACAATATAGACTGTACATACTATTGCTCAAGCCAGGCTTACATGTAGATCTCTCATTTCACAATCATTCATTCAGTCACTCATGCTCTGTAGGATTCATGTTTTAATCACACTGCAAGACACCATCAAGATTGTAGAATACATACCGGTATTCATGATTATGTATGCATATCGTTATATAAATCTCTATTTATTTTCATATGTAAATTACATTACCGTATGCATCTAGTCGTGTATAACTTTTAACAATTTTATTTTTACATCTTTTAAATTGCTCTTTTAACTTCATATTTACTGTGTATGTTGGGCAGAGTGAATGCAGGCCCCTTGTGAAACTTGGGAACTATTTGTTGACGTATAGCTAGCATGATTGAATAAAATCAATTAGGAGATATGCATATTAAGTTCCTGCCCAAACTGCATACCTGATTGACTATTCTCACTTGGTGAGATATGGCAAGATACGGGTCAATACCTGTGGGGACAAGCGGGATATTACTAATATTTTGGAAATACAGAATACTTATTAAAGGCATATGGAAATTTTACTTCTATATGGCTCGGGAAAAACTAGAAAAATACCAGTTTGGCATTTGTGAACTTGAATTTCTTAAAAAATGCAAACTTTGCCAGAAATGAGCATATGGCCTGTCTGTGACAGTGATGTGACCCGCATGTCCCCCGTGATCGCCAGGCATCAAACCGGTGCTTTGTGGTGGGAAATTAATATGCATACTGCATATTTATCAAGTCAGTGACTGTATCATGTTAATCAGTATGGAGCCCAAGGAGAACCCTGGAAGTCCCCGAGAATACTTCTGAAGCTTGGCATAAGAAATGACAGCAAGAGTTCTGTGTGAAAAAGGGCTGTATGCTTGGTATTGGCTGAGACAAGGAATAGTGAAAAATACATGCCTACTGGTAGCAGAGAGGTACATGGCAGGGTATGATAATAGTGGAAACTACTTTTAATGGTCAGTAGTCTGTAGATGCACTGAGATTGTCCTTCATTCTGCTGCAGGTGTATACGATCGAAGTGACAGTAGGACAGTGGAAGTGGACAGTTAAACACAGATACAGTGAATTCCATGATCTACACGAAAAAGTGAGTACTACATAGATAACAAGGAGACCTCATTATAACAGCACTCAGATAGCAAAAATATTCACTTGATGACACAAGTTTTGAGGGACATAAAGTCAAATTTGTTTGCTATTTGACCCATTTATCTGACATGTTCAGGTGTCAAATTATGCAGAACACAGATGGTGTCATTATAAAAAGGTTTCACTGTAAAATTTTGCAGAACACAGATGGTGTCTTTATGACAAGGTTTCACTGTAAAATTATGCAAAACACAGGTAGTGTCGTTATTGCAAGGTTTCACTGTAAAATTATGCATAACAGGTGGTGTCAATACAAGGTTTTACTGTAAAATTATGCAGAACAGAGATGGTGTGATTATAAGGATTCCACTGTAAAATTTTGCATGATAGAGATTGTGTCATTATAACAAGGTTTCACTGTAAAATTATGCAGAACACAGATGGTGTCTTTATAACAAGGTTTCACTATAAAATCATGCAGAACACAGATGGTATGATTATAAAAATTTCACTGTAAAATTTTGCAGAACACAGATGGTGTTATTATAACAAGGTTGCATGGTAAAACTGTTTCCAAAGTGTATGTGTTTATTGGAAGATGGTGTCCATAAGAATGTGGACATGGCCTGCAACAAAGCGAAGACCTGGTGGGAAACCCTTATACATGTATTTTCAAGAAATCCCAAAGGGGATTGTTACATGTATGTCTCACAGACAGCCCAGGACATGTCCAACCTTTCATAAGATAGAGAAGTACAATGAGTCCATGTGTTTCCTAGTGTTTGACACCCTTTCATCCCTTGGGACTGCTGGCTTACACTTACAAGTGCTCTTTACTGGCAAACTCATGGGAATTGAGGAGGTAAAATATGGATTCCACTGAACTGGAATTAATAATTATGATAATTGGTTTCAAATGTGTTTCACTATATATATACAGTGACAGTAGCGCATGTCCATATCAACTTGAGAATTAGTTGCAACTCTGCACTGCCAGGTTTGGGGGTTCATTAATAGCGCATGTACAATGAATCGTCTTACTTGTGTGAATTTTCAAATACATGAAGTAATGTTTCCATTGCGATACTTGCTATCATTGTAACTAAAACCACCCTGAAACAGGCAAGTTATCCACATATTTACCACAGAGTGTATACAGTGAAAACTTGTTATAATGACACCATCTGTTCCGTTAGAAATGTGTCAGATAACTGAATATGTCAGATCAGCAAATCAAACAACGAAGAAAATGGACTTTTGCCATTCAAAACTTGTGCCATTATAATGAATATGTCAGATATCTGAGTGTTGTTATAATGAGGTTTCACTGTAGTAATGCTTCATGCATGTACTCAGGATTGATATGCAAACAATGTGCCTGCTGAATGGTAGTACAGTGGTACCTGCTCTAAAGACCACCTCTCGTGAGAGACCACATTAGTTTTTAAGACCACCCTTTCAAGACATTGGCCTTTTATTTCTTTGTTAATTTACCTGCAATGAAAGACCACCTGTCATATGTGACCACTTTTGTCTGGCATTAGGCGTGGTCTTAAATTGCAGGTACCACTGTAATACAAAAGCTATTATGCTGAACTGATTCCTTGCTTTCCCTTTGCCTAGAAGTCTTCACTTACTACCGAAATTGGTGGTTTCCAATTTAATGTTACAGGCATATGTGCTTCAGCCATGAAGCTGTTCTGTGGGGTTGGGCCTCCCCAGATAATTTTAATGTTGTGCACCTTAGATAATGCTTTGTGTGCTGAAATGGACATACAGTAGTACCTGCTGTATATGGCCACCCTTTGTGCCCAGAAAAGTGGCCACATACAGCAGGTGACTTGTCACCACAGGTAAATTTTACAAAGAAATTGACTCCTATGTCCAAACCTAGTGACCACAAAAAGCAATACGGCTACTCACGGTAGTGGTTGCATACAGCAGGTACCACTGTATGCAGTATTTTTTGCAACTAAGAGTGAAATAAAATTCAAGGCTGTTTTGCAGATACACTTGATTACTGGGGCACACATGGGTGTGTACATGTGCCTGTTTCTAGGCAAACTGGACCACCCCCACGCTACCCCCCGCCATAGGCTAGTGAATTGTAAATCAAAGGAAAAGTTTTGCTAAAATTCTGTAAGTATCACTTTCGGCATGTGAATTGAATGAGTTGCTCCTGTTTGAAGATTAAAGGATAAAACCAAGTACCTGGTTGGTCTCCCTAGTTTATAGGAAAGAGGCTATACTGCCTATCTAGCTAAATGTTTTTCCACGTGATTTATCAGGCAGGGACCTCAGGTGCCCTTATCCAACTCACCAGATGCCAATGTTTCATTTATTTGGGGAAAGAAATGTTTAAATGGCAAAATCTATTTTAAGATGAATTAAATAAGAGTTAGATTCAATTGTGTAATGATTACTGTTTATTTCCCAACTTGGCTGCAAATTCTGAATGCCTAGATCTGTCCTTGTCAGGAAAATAGCAGTACCATGTTTGCCTGTCAGTACGTGTTTTTGTAACAGTTCTGGTGAAACAAAATGGGATTTTTACAAGAACACCTCAAAAATATATGTATTTTAAATGATGCTACCTGCTGCAAGTGCATTAGACTAAAGCATTCCATAATACATATTTGTTTTTGACCCTGGTTTAATTTCTTGTAGCTGGTGTCACAATATAAGTTAAACAAAGGCTTGCTGCCACCTAAGAAACTGTTTGGGAACCAGTCAGAAGTCTTCATCAAGAAACGTCAAGGTGAACTGGAGATCTACCTGCAGACTGTACTGCATTATCTGCCGATTGTTCCCCATGAGCTGGCATTGTTTCTAGACTTCCATAAATATGTAAGTATTTTTTCCTGGTCAGGTAAAATTTCTTTTATATCAAAATTGCAGTTACAAATTCCTTATCTAAAGAGATTTAATTCAATTACAGGTACATGTATAAAAATATATAATAAAGTCCACATGAGTGGTTTCTCTGTTGTCTGACAAGTCATACTCCATCTGGCCGATGGACAACTGTAGTGTGACTTGTCAGATAAAATGAAAAATGCTAAGCTACATATTTATTAGAATTTTTTTGGTCATTTCTTTGGGTGAGGTTACTTTTCAAATTTAACCTAAAATGACAAAACACAAATTGTCATTGTAATTGTATTGAAGCATTTTTGCAGGAAAGAAATCTGTTCCCGAAAAATTTGTGTTGACAACTGACTGTATGTATAGTTTTGAAATATGATATATGAGATTATTTTCAAAGATTGATGATCCAAGAGTTATAACTAAGTCTGTTTAAATTTTCAGGAAATTCATGGCTTAACAGAAGTGTTAGCTGAGGACTTGTACCATGGAGGTGAGAAGATAATTTCTAAGTGCATGTAGAAAGTTGTGAACATAAAATCTGCCTTGCAAAATTATTTACTTTGTTGAAATATGTATAAACTCATGATTATTCAAGCATTGATTGATGTAAAAGTAGATTGGTATTGTCACCAACAGACATTGGATACATGGACCAATATTGTTTTTTTTTTTCTTTTCTTTTTTTTTTTTTTGGCATAAGCTAAAAAAAGAAATATTCTGCTCCAAAACTGCTTGACCATATTGCTTCAAAATTATATAGGGACATTTCTGGAAACTCTCAAGACCTTAATTGCTTCAGCATGTAGTGCTTTTTGAAAAATTAATAAATTTTTGTGTGTTTTGTAATTCCCTAACCAACTCCCTAACCCCAAGCTGGATTCTCTGCAAACAAAACATGGTTGAAGTGAAGCTCTACCAGATCTCCGCCAAGCTTGTACACCAGGTGGCAGTACTGTGTTTTGCTGATTTTCAAAACAAATTTTTAAAATGATGTAATGATCAGTTGGAGTACATGTTAGCATGGTTGCTATCTTGGGTCAGGTGCCTTTAAATGGTCATGCTCCAGTGATTTTTGTTTGTGTGTGTGAATTTTTGGTAAAACCGTAAAAAAAAATCTGAAACCACCTTGCCAATGGCTTTGAAATTGTAAACACTTCTGGGTATCCCCAGACTTGGGTTGGACTTATTTTGGGTTGAACATTAAGGTCACCTGAGGATGGCCTCTTCACAAAGCACTCGTGTGTGTGTGTGTTTCAACCCTTTAGGGCAGCATAGCGATCCCTCTACAACATCACACATCAACATGAGAGCTTGCATGCCATTCTAACACTAGGGGGGCACAGCAGCAGGGCATTGAAAGAAAAATATGTCTGCAGCATGCTGGAAATTCCTTCCGGCCACCATTGAAATTATCCTCAGTTATTATCATGATTATTACCGGGAATGAACTATTGCTACATGAATATACTGAGACAACTCAAACATCAGAAAGTTCAACCTTTATGGTTAGGTCATAAATGAAGGCTCATGATCAGTACAAGTTGACTCTTTCAAAGCTGAAGATATGTTCATCATCCTTCCATTAATTTTACATGATTAGCTGTGATGCTCATGCAGTGGCCATAGTAATATTATCAAGTTCTGTCCTGTTTCAATGAAACAGTAAAACATGACACTGGGAAATGCATATTTACATTTGTGAACAGGGACTCTGTGCACAATACAGTATTCATGTGGGTTTTTTTTTTTTTTTTTACAGGAATGACTGACCCAAATTGTGGGTGCATATAATGCATGAATATGTATAAATGGTCAGTCATTATGGTACTTTTAACGTTAAAAATAAGCTGAAAATGCACAACATTTTCAAAAGATGTACATTTTGAATCTCGATTGATTGGCAAAAAAGCATCTCCAGACACTTTTAAGTTTTAGTGTTCATGTTCAGAATACTGTGATTGCCCTTTTGCCCCTGCTGGAGGGTAATGTGTACACTCAGGCCCGACAACTTGCTAAGGCCAACATCAATTGGTTCAGGTGTGTTCTCAGTAGAGGGCTCTGTAGTAGGGAGGGCTAGGTCTGTGTACTCCTATAATTTTCCATTGTAATATTCACTTAAAATAACTTGACAACACCTTCATGTATAAACAAAATTTCTCATAGAAGATTTGTATACTTAGAATAGTGAAAATAATAAATTTTAAGACCTTAGCTGCAAAAATAATCAAATTATGGAATGTTACTTTAATGTTGAATCCTATGGGAGGATGCAGCTCTAACCTGCAAGAATTTTGTGTATTGGATTATGTATTCGACCAAATACATGTAAATTGTTAATTATAACATCTTCTAGTGGTGATTCAGTGTGTACAAGCCACAGAATGTTTAAAGTCTGTGATTGTTCACAGTTGTCATCTTTATCACCAGCATACAGATTGTTCACAGGGAGGGGAGATGTGGTCCATATATTATTGATATATCATGTATGCTCCTGAAGTGCTGAAACATTATGATTGTATGGCATTCTCCTAACTCAGTCTACTTAATAAATACTGCTGTTGTCTCAACTTAGGGAACTTAAAGTGTAAGATTAAAACTTTGTTTAGCAGGAGTTGGGCTAGGTTTGGGATGGTTCAACATTATCATCATTTTTTAATTAGTACTTAGGGTACTAAATTTCATGACCCCCTCCCTCCCCCCAAATTAGTAGTTTAAAAATGGTGATTTTCCCAAAAAATCAGCAAAATTGCACAGAACAGGCCAAAAATTGACCATCATTTATCCATATTCTATGAAAGTGTATAGACACATTTAATCCCTTGCATACTGTAAGTACTATTTCAAAAATGATGAAAATGTTGCACTGGGCATCCCTTATGGAGGCAATATTTTGCAGCAGAACTGAATCATTTTTAAAGTAGACTTTCAGAGAGACAAGGGGTTAACACAAAAGAGAGCTCTTTGTGTGTTCACAATGATGGTGATAACTACTGCTGTATTATGTAGTCAGGTTACATCTTCTCATTTGTGCAGGCATGTCAGTAACCCTTGCCTCCAGCTCAACCTGGTTGAATGTGAACGAACTGTATGCTATCTTGTTGCATGGTTACAGGAGAGCTTATCCTGCAGGCAGGAGAGACCTTCCACACAAGTCCACTACAGTTACATGCTGTGTCTGTGCGTTTAAAACTGGCAGAGCCAACATGTGGTAAGACTAGTATTATCACAGTTAAAACTTAAAACTGCCAGGGCCAGCATGTGGTAGGACAAGTTTTAATGACCATTGAAACTGTAAAATGTCAGAGCCAACCTGTGATAAAACTTATTTTCTCATGGTTAAAATTACTTTAGCATGGTTAAAACTTACAAGCAGCAGATCCAACATGTGTTAAAACTAGTTTTATGTTGAATCTTACAACTGGCAGAGACAATGTGTGGTACCACTAATTTTTTAACAGTTTAAATTAAAACTGGCAGAGGCAACATGTGATTGCAAGTTCTGTCAAAGTTATTCTCGTGCTTGTGGTATTGACCAAGGGGAAATTATGACTATCAGAGTCACGGAATTGTACAATAATCTGTATTCTGAAAAAGCAGTATGTAATATATTACTTTAGAGGTGCTTATGAGCAATCTAAATGTATAATAGTATCATTGACCAGGTACATTGATCCCTGTGAATATTTTTTTAACTGATCCCTGTGAATTGTGTCACTTTGTGTTTAGATTCAGGGGACACTAAAAAGGACCTTGGCCACGTGTTAGACTTTATAACCAGGCTGAAATATCTCAAGGTAAGAAAATTGTGTGTAAAGTAATGCACTTATGGGAAAGATTATTATTTAACTTCTTTGTAAGTCAACTCACAAAATTTTATTTTTGTGGAAGTCACTTACATTATACCTGTGACTGTATCTCGTAGCACAGATAATGTTAACTAGAGTATGGTATTGCACAAGTTAGCATAAAGGCAATCAGTTCTCCAGTGATAATTATCATGCTTGGAGTGAGGAAATCAATACTTTTTATACTTTGATTACTTATGGGGTTCTTGTATCCCTCCCAACAGGTACAGGGAGGCAATGGAAAAGTGGGCACCAGTAATATTGAGCTCAACCAACTGCCCTTTGGGTTCAACAGCTTCAAGGCCATTGAGGCTCTGGAGGTAGGTCGCTGAAATGCCATTTTGATGGCAGAGATGTAGCTGGGCAGCTTGGTGACTGATGTATTGCAGAATCGCAAAGCTCGATTTTGAACACTTTTATTTCAGACCTGCATGCAATGCTTTAGATCCATTAAAACACACTTGCAGGTGACTGGAACAGCAGTAGGGGTAGGCTGTTAAGTTAAGCATTTTGATGCCTGAGTCTTTGTTGTGTACATAAATATTGAGTCAACGACTTTTCTGATAACACTGTAAAAATGTTAAAATTGAACTTCTTATGGCATCAACTTACTTTCCAGGCTTGTGGCTTTTCAACAGTGTATGTGTTCATTTAATCAAGTGTAAGGTTTGGTTCACATGGTGCTACTGAAGTGAATTTAATGTATATTAACTATTTTATTGTATTTAACAGATCTACAACTGTAATGCGCATATGATATCAGATCTGGATTCTGTCAAGAAGACTCTGAAGAAACTCCGGGTTCATCACACAGTGAAGTCTTTAAAGGTAACAGTTTTGTTAGAGACATATTAATATTAATAAGGTCATTTACACTTGAATATTGTTATGGCCCACCAGGTTTTGTAAGTGAAACTAGCTTTTCCATGACTTGATATTTTGTTTTCTTTGTACCATATATTTGAAAGTTCTCTTTGTTTGTTAGTGAAGTTTGTTGTTTTCCATGGCATTAAATGCACATGTAAATGATTAAATAATTTCATGACAGAAGTTCATGCATGAGAGTAAGGTACCTACACTTAGTACAATAAAGCCAATGACATGAAACAGTAAGTACATGGACCATGAGCTTATTATTAATTTCTGCATGTTTATGTAAATAATAGAGCACTACAGATGTATATATTTTCAATGTACAGTGAAAACTCGTTATAATGATGTCATCTGTGCCTTAAGAAATGTGTCAGATTACTGAATATGTCAGATAAATGAATTAAACAACAAAGAAAATGAACTTTTGCCATTCAAAACTTGTGTCATTATAATGAGTATGTGGGATATCTGAGTGTTGTTATATTGAGGTTTCATTGTATTTTTAGTTTTGCTTATTTCACTGATAGCACAAAACCATGAAAGCACAAACACGATGGAATATTATGACAGCATAGGTCTAAGCATTTCAATGGCAAGTAAAGACCCAGTTTTCCTCAGGGCACTTTGGGTGCATTGTGCCCAAAGCACACTGAAGAAAGTTGTTGACCTGAACTATTATGTTTTTTGCAACAGTAGGGATGCTGCCTCTTGAATTGAAGGTTGGCTTATACAAAGAAGACGAATCTAGTATCATTATGTCAATTCAGAATTAAAATTATTAATAAAACAGCTATTAGAAACTTTCTTTTTGTTTTTTTTTGGGGGGGGGTTGTTTTTGTTTTTTTTTTCCATTCGAGTAGAAGTGTTCAGATTTTGGACTGTTCTATGTCTATTTTCCTACCGCAGAGGTATTGGAATGCACAGTTAGAGGATGCACAAAAACACCCCCCCCCCTTTAAAAATTAAAATAAAAAATAATGCACACATGGACAAGAGACCCACCCGTGTCTCCAACGTGAGATAAAACCCATTAAGAAGAAAATTTTAAAATATTGGAGACAAATTAAAAAGTGGTATCTCAACAGCATACAGAGGTATAAAATCCTAATTAATTACACTCTGTCTTACTCATTGTATAGATATAAAATATGGATCATTATAACCCTTAATGACCATATTGAGAATATCTCCTGCTCCTGGGAGACATGAATATTCCTAAACCAGGTGCCACTTGCACTTCTTGCAACACCTGACAACTTGGTACAGGTGACCTTTTGAACAGACCCACTGTTCACTTTATGACGTCATGCATCATCCCTACCCCCAGATTGGCAACGTCCTTTGTTTACTTCTGCACTCTACACGTGGGAACTGTACTACATCTCATGCTAAATAGTGGAGCACATTATCAGGGGTTTAACTGACATCGTGCCTGAAGAGTTCCACAAGGAATGAAACCGGTCGCACTAGTCCCTCAGGACCATACCATTACCGTGTTTTAACTATATTGCTACTAGCAACTATGTCCAAAATAATGAAATAAAAACCAAAGAGCATGAAAATTCATACATTTTGAAATAACTACATTTATAGCAGATAGTTGATACCCAGGATGGACTGTAACACATGGAAGTATATATGGTGATTTTCTGCTTTTTTCTCTTAGCAGATAATTAATTTCCATACTATAAATGGGGATATAAGAGTGAAACTTAATTATGTGCATAAGTTTTGATTTTAGATATCTGGCCCACTGGGGGTAGTCATGCAGACAGCATGTTTAACAGTCTCTCAAGCAAAGCTTTGTTTAATGTTTGCAGGAGATTTTGCTGGGAGAGACCAGTCAGTGGCGTGGATGGGAGGCGTCTGTCTTGCTACAGGCCTGGGTCACTCTGGTCAGCACCAACTTCAGCCATAACAGTATCACTGCCATTGACGAATCTGTTGTGAGTAAACCATTGAAAATATCGTCACGGTAGATAGGTCTGTTGTATTTTTACAAGGCACACATCAGTCAATATTCGGTGCAGGGATAAGGGAGTTGTAAGTACATATGTATATATACTTGCAGCAGAGGGATATAAAGGTTTCTGGCACAGTTAGTCTATGTACAAAACTTGTACTGCATGGCCACTATTACCAAGAGTTAAGAGGACTCGGTCTTTTATTATTCTTTGTCATTCAACCAATTGTTTTGAACATTTATATGATTGTACTCTAACATTAAATCTCAGGCAAATTCCATTCGATATACCATGGATTTAACATTCAGAACAACACTTCACTTACCCTATGCAATTTGACTTTAGTCCACATATTCAGGAAAGAAGTGAAACTTGTGGTTATTTTACAGTTTACACTGGCACTTTGTCCCTACTAGTCTTGTTTACACTTACCAAGCACTGAACATGTTTTTCTGTTAGGTATTTGTTACAGACAACAAAAGAATCAATTAGCCCTGGCCATGAGCAGAAGAGAAACTCAGCTGAGCTTATGAGATAACCAGGCCTTGTGAACATAAAATTATTATCTTTGTAGTTCACAATATTCAGGATATTAAGGATCCAGAACTGGTTCATGAAGACATGTACAAATTATTCCATCAATCAATACATTTATACAAAAAGTGCCACAAATAATACATTTTTGGAAAGCTTAAAAATCTTGTGATGTGCTGTCTCACACAGCCATATGCATCCTTTGTTTCTTGTAAATACAGCAGTCATTGAAATGCATCATTTCATTATGATCCTCCATGAGGGTCGAGTTGAGAGAGTATATGGGTCACCTTAATTGGCCAAATATCCTAGGTCACAGGGCACACGAGGTCAACATAGCACAGGATTTCACAGTCCTCTTGTTTGAATCCTGTATGTTAGTTGAATTAAGAATACCTTCACCGGATACTCATGTGCTCCTATGTTCAAAGTGTATATTTACTGAACTAAAACACATATAGGCAGGCAAAAAGATGCTCAAATCGATTGATATTTTGCAAATGGAGTGACCTATTTGTCACAATTTTGTGGTATACATGTATACCAAAATCCTTGTGATCCAGGAGCTATGTTACAGGTGATGAACTTTATGCTATTCTTCTCTGCATGTTTATTTAACAATTATGAGCTTAAAAAGATGGCTGGCAACACCTGGAGGTTGAGCTACAAATAGAAAGAACACAAAACAATAAGTCAACTGAGAATGGGGACAGCCTCCCTTAACAATTATGGATAGATGGGTTCAGATCTTTTTATTGCTCTTAAAATGTAAATAATGAAATGATATATGCCTGCTATAATGGAATCTTTCTATTAAGACAACCTATGGGACTGGTGAATAGGTCTTAAGGGCATGGTGCTCTTATGCAATGTCAAATGTGAAACAAATGGAGCTAAAGAGAAAGATTCTATTGTAGCAGGTATATATCATTTCATTATTTACATTTTAAAAGCAATCAAAAGATCTGAACCCATCTGTGTTTGTAATAGTGGGAGTGGTCTCATTATGGAACAATCTTAGTAGGAAGATTTCATCAAACTCTTGCTACATTGAGGTAAATGAATGAAAGTGATGTACCTGTAGTTGATTGTGTTTGTTTGAGCCTCCATTGTAGCATGGTATGTTGTAGAATTAGGGAGTACTGCTTGTCCAAGAAGTCACCAGTAGGTAACAACAATTTCATTTTGTTCATTTTGCCTCAGAAACTGATGCCACGTGTGGAAGTGCTAGATCTGAGTGAGAACCAGCTGAGCGGTGTGGATCATTTGCAGTACCTGAGCTGTCTACAGCAGCTCAACCTCTCCCACAACCACATCCACCGCCTGGAGGCCATGCATACCCGCCTCGGAAATGTCAAAATACTCAACCTGGCTGGCAACAAGCTGGAGAGTTTGCAAGGTGGGTTGCCATGGTTACAACCTGGATATAAGTAGCACGCTTAGAATTCCAACCATTGTCATTACAATATAAAAAAGGTCAGCGCTGTTGGTGTTATCATGTGCACTGATGTGTATAAGGCGTCCCTATTGGTCTTATTAGGGATAATGGGGTGTGTAAGGCAGCTCATTTGGTCTTATGGTGGGTAATGATGTGTCAAACACAACCCTGTTGATGTTGTCATAGGTAGTAATGTGTATAAGGAAGCTCTGTAGGTCATCTCATGGGTAAAGATGTGTTAAAGAAAGTATTGTAGGTCTTATCGTGGGTAATGATGTGTATAAGCGCAGCTTGAATGGTCTTCTCAGGAGTAATGGTTTGTGTAAAGCTGCTCAGTTGGTCTTATCATGGGCAGTGATGTGTATAACACCACCCTATTGGTCTTATCATGGGTAATGATGTATACGAGGTAGCTCAGTTGATGATATTATGGGTGCAACCTGGGTTCGTAAGACAATGCAGGCAGATGTCCTCATAAATTTTAGAGGCACAGAATGTTCCACGTACTCCTAGATTCCGAGTGAACTCAATAACGAATTACACAGAGCCTTGATTTTAACTAAAACACTATAACAATATTAATACAAAGTTACAATAGTGAAGAGTACATGTTGCTGTGCTTCATAGATTATTCTGGCACTGACCACGATACTCTGGTCCAGACTGAATACAGTCTACAGTAATATAGTCCAAGCAGAAGTCAGGTTCTTCAAATGGTACTGTAGTTCTAGAAATTTTAACGCATGTTTAATTTCGTGCAAACTCAATTTTTCTTAAATTACAGTATTTTTGCTCGTTTTAAGTTTGCACAATCCAATGCCATACAATGTAGTGAAATACAATGCAACTAATTTTCTCATATTTTAATTTCATGCTTTGGGTGGTAGCGCGAAAAGCACGAAATTATATTGAGCGTCAACATTTCTAGAACTACAGTACATGCTGTTTATGACCCCTGGTAGCAGCAAAATTTCTTACATTTTATGAAGTTTTCAAAATGCAAGTAATTTTACAAAGAAAAATTCTCAATGTCTTCAAAGATCGGAACCTATGGGCAGGTGGTCTTTGGTACCTTTTAAGAATATAGACTACATGTACTGTACTCTATACCAAACAGTAGCTATCAGGGAAGTTTGAGTAATATTTTAAGACTGAAATCAGATATAGGGTTAAACTGGAAATTCTTTGTATTGCATACCAGTGTTCAAAGACATTCAAGTACACTTTAATTGTTAGAAATGGATGATGTACATGTACATATAGTAATGATTAGAAGGTGCCTAACTTGCACAAGGCAGAGTATTATCACAACCACATGGAAGTGTTTCATGCACAGTCTTCCCTCGTTGTAACACGCCATATTATAGCAAACCCACCAACACAAGGAGGTGATGTTTAATGCAGGAGGTATAGGAGAAGTGCTTCAGTGGGAGCCAAGGACCCACCATGTTATAGCAGGATCCACCATGTGATATCAGGATCCACCATGTGATATCAGGATCCACCATGTGATATCAGGATCCACCATGTGATCAGGGTCATTAGAAACAGGCAGCAATGTACATGGTGAAATGATGCTTAAAGTTTCAAATCTTTTGGTATGTGTGTAATGACTGAAATGTGAAACAAGTTGAAATTTCAACCTAAGGAACCGGGGGGGGGGGGGGGTGTTTTGGGGCGGGGGGTTAATGTCATAGGGGTTTGCCAGTGTAGCATACATGTAAATTTTCATTAATGTTTGGTTGTGTTCAGAGATGATTGAAGACACCAGAGCATGTAGTGTATACAGTATGTGATTGTATGTCATGTTCTAAAACAGAAACATTTATCTGTTGCAGGTCTCAGTAAGCTGTATTCATTGGAAACATTAGATGTCAGTTATAATGACATTTCCCAGGTGAGATTTCCAGATATTTTAATTTTAAGATTAATGTAAAATTTTACGTTAATGCACAGGTAATTGGTTAGTTGATGCATCATTGCTTGTGTTAAAAGTGAAAACAAATGTTACATGCCATCTATGAGCAGGAGGTCACTTCAATTGCTGAGTAGTGTATAAAGTCATGTTAACTGTGATTTGATAAAGTTGATTGATAAACTTCAAGTTGTATCATTTCTTGAGGTGCCCTATATGGTAACTGTCTTACTGTGGTCTTAGGTACTGGAGGTACGGTATATCAGTGGTCTGCCATGCTTAGAGAAGCTCAACTTGATCTGCAACCCAGTCACGATTGTGCTTGACTACCGTACCAAAGTCCTTGAGATGTTTGCTGAGCGAGCTTCGGAGGTATGTATCTTAGGAAGTGCCCTTCCAGAACAACAGATACATGAAGGATGTAAAATAATGTCAACAGGGAACCTTGTATGTTATGAATCTACTTTGGCCAGAAATTATACAAAACAATTTTTTTGGGGGGGGGGAGGATATTCCGTTGTCAGCTTGTCGAACCATCTGTCTGACTGTCCATCTGTAGCTTTTGATCAAAATATCTCAGGATTCACAGGCCACATCAAACTCAAATTAGCTTCATTTGTACTTTGATACTATTTTTTCAAATTGTATCTTGACACTATTTCTGGACATGATTGCATTTTGATGACCTTGACTTTATTTTTAAAGTCCAGGACCCATGCGTGTGCAGAACAGGGGTCATCCTGTGACAACATGTTCTAATTGTGATTGAAACATGAAGGATGTTCCTTGTGTTTTGATGCACAAGCAACAGAAGACAAGCAAAAACTGAAAATAGGTGTAAATTAATTTACAGTTGGACAGGTTATTCACTGTGCCTCTTCTGTTTAGGTCCAAAGTGATATTTTTGTATCGTTTACCTGTTTTTCATACATATATACTCATTCATATTTCCTTGTTGTTGTTGTTGTTGTTGAACATCGAACACTGAAATTTTTTATATGCAAATGTAAAGCTCAGTTCATTTTATAAGATTTCATATTGGAACTGGGCTGTTCTTGTAAATGAGAAATGTCATGTTATCCATGTGTAATGAATGTGTCAGAGTTGTTCTTTCTTTAGTTGATTTGATTCTTCCAGTGCCAATTTCAACGATAGTTTACATTTTCTGAATTGACATTATGGTACTAGATATATGTAAATCAACCTTTAAAATACCAGCATGCCTACAATTGCAGAGACTGTAAGATTGGTTGAGGTCAACAGCTTTCCTTTTTGCACTTTTGATGTAATGCACCCACAGTGTGTTGAAAAAAGCGGTTGACCCAGTCACACCTTGACATTGAGAAAGTTCGGGGGGGGGGGACTATTTTTTGTTTCATGCATGCCTGTATGAAAATTGTTTACCAAATGTTTGACCTTGACCTTGGTGTATAGGTCAGCCTGGATGGTGAAAGAGCAACACAGAAGGAGTTGGACACTGTGGCGGTACTGCTGGCCATACAAAAGTCTAAACAAAGCAAAGCACAGGGCAGAATGCGACGGGTATCTCATTCTTTGTCTCGACCTCATTCTCATAGAAACATAAAGTCATTTAAAAACTGAGCTTCATTCCTTGTGTTTGTATTTATACCTTTTATTACACGCTAAAACGTGAATATTTTGACTTTAACCTGCTCATTCTGAGATCTGCTTTATGTTAAAAATGGCCTCTAGATGATGCAAATAGATTAACATGACAGCCAAGAAAATAATTCATCAGTTTATTCAAAGTTTTTGTTTTCTTGCGTGACAAATATCATGTATAAATCAAATGTTCAAAAGTTTACACTCACAGCATTTAATGATTGAAATGACCGGTTAACAGGTAGCTTGTAGGTCTAACAAGTCAGACCTGCAAGTCACCACAGGCAAAAGAAAAAAGAAAGGTCTAGCTCCCATGAGCCTTTGCGTTGCAATGAACAAACATGGCCACTGCCATGGACTGTTTGAGCCACGTGGTTGGTTCATCCTTGAAATAAATAGTGCTGTTTCTGCTCTCCTAATGCTAAAAATCAAACAATATGTAAGTATAATATTTGATTGATGTCAGGGTACCATGTGCAACATGAAGAAATAATTTTCTGATCTAGGCTTGGTTGCATTGGAATTAAACCTAATATGTAAACTACTAGCACCATAAAAAGTGAGTGCAGCTTCAATCGTTATGGTCTTGTGCATCTTTATTCTATTGTGTTACACCTGACAGCCAGTCTAAATGTGGCAACCACTTTGCGTTCAGAATTCAGAAGTTGAGTCCATGGAATTAATAATCTGCACACTGACACAATGTTATTAAAACCTGGAATTTGAACCATGTAGAACTCAAAACATACAAAATCAACTGTATGTGCATGTGTGATTCAGTTTCATGACTGAGAATAAATAACCGTGCATTATTGACTAGGTGAGATAGTTATTTCATAATACAAAATGGTGCTCCCCACGGCGAAAATTTCAGCTGTGAGAAGTGGACCGTGATTTGTAACCATCACAATGCACTGTCCATTGTATGAACATGGTTCATGTATTTAATAAATAATATTAAGTAAAACAAACCAACTAGGTAGAGAATAAAAAGCAAACACAGTATTAAAATATCAAGAGGAGCCTCCCCCTACGCGTTTTGGACCTCCTGGTCCTTCATCAGGGGGGAAGGAGGCTCAGGACAACAGACTTTAATAGCTTATATACATTAAAAATGAGGTGCAGGTTGAACGTCAAAACTGTTGAGTATGGTTCGCGTCATAGCCGGTAGATGGCGCACATGAATAACAGTAAAAGGAAGCCAGGTTAATTTATGCACGTTATGGAAAGCGAAAGTTCTAAGATGAAAGTTCGAAAGAAAACATTAGTCAGAGTCGTTCCCGTCACTAGAAAGGAGGAGATCAGTATATAGGGTAGATTAGGATTCAGTTTTGGTTAAAATGTCCATGATTCTTTGTTTAATTAGTCCGATACATCATGTATTTAAGTTACCATAAGAGCTTGTTTGTGCTGTCTATAAAAGTCAGCTGTGTGTATTACTAAAATACCTACATGCATGCTAATACTGCAGGCTTTTCAGGAAAAAGTGCTGTGTGGTATAATTTTAACCTATTTTGGTTTAATGAGCTCAATTAAAGTAATATTATCTGTCTGATCATAGGATTTTTGTGCATGTATTTTAGATAATACTTGTCATAATTGAACCGTAAAGTTAAAGTTTCTGCTGTGAATATTTAACTACACTTTACTGATTGAGGATGTATTTTTCAGCAGCACACCCATGAGGCAGAAATTGCCGATTCGGCCAACGGTGCCAGTGGAGCTTCTGCAGCAGCCACTAGCTCAGGTAATGACGTATGTATCCTCTTATATGTTTCTCAGGACTGCAACTTGTAGCATACACCTAGTCCTGTACTGTATGCAAGCATGTGGCCAGACGGTTGGGACTGTCGTGCATTATGGGAGTGGTAGAGCATTGGTTTGTTGATGATGTCATGGATTACACTGGATTGATCAATGAGTTAGCACCAATTAATTTCTTGTGTGTGTAGGTTGTCATGTGACAGATTCCAAATTTTCTTTTGAGCTCTGCTCACCTAAGGTTGCAGAGCTTATACGATTGCTCATGTCCGTCTGTCCGTCCATCTGCAAACTTTTGGATTGTGAGCACTATAACTTTCAAAGTGTTGATGGTAGCCCCATATAACTTTCAGGACATATCATATGTATGAAAATCTAGGTTGAGTTTTATAATGAGGTTATAACCAACCATATTACGTAAGATATAAAATAGGAACATTTTGTGTGGACACTCTAGTGTGTTTAATTTTGGATGACTCTTCTTGAAACTTGGTGGGAATGTTACTGAGCCAAAAATCTCAAACATCTGTAATACTAGTGGTGCCACATATGATATTACAGCAAATATGAAAATCTAGGGCAAGTTCGATAATAAGGGCATGACCTACATTTTGAATTAAGGCACAGGTCAAAATATTGCTACATTTATTTCACTTTCATCTGATTCATGACAGCAGAGCACAAGGCCCATGGGCCTCTTGCTACAGAGATGTGCTGATATTTCAGAGAAGATAGACTAAAAGCAATGTCTGGGTTTAGCCAGTGATCACGGTGAAATAATGCTTTTGAAAGCTCATAACTTTGATAAGATCTCTGACATCCTAAAGAACACTGAGGGAAATTATGTCACGGCATGTTAATTTTTCTTACATGTGCAAATAATTTATGCCCCTGTGAATAGAAATAAGTCCCCAATAAGTGTTATATCTTGTTAGTCCATATAATGTACATATAGTTGGAAAACACTGAAACTTAGATTTGGCATGGTTTGCATAAGATCCAGATTAATGATTTGCATGACTTTGCTAGAGACTTGATTTCTGTGTACTGACAACAGTTAATCTTTTAATTTGGTTGAAATATACAAAAGCTGTAACAGTTCTGAATCAGTTTATTATACTGAAATTGATTGAAAATTGCTGCTTGTTTCTGAGTGACCCTGTAAATGGATATTGAAAGCAGCATTATTTGAAAAAAGACAGAGTTGGTGAAAAAGTTAGAATCATTTGTTTCTCAATTACCTTGTCTTGAATTTCAACCTCATGTTGACTAAATCTAGCTATGCAAAGACAACACAAAATTGTTTTAGTCTGATTTTGATAAATCTAGCAATTTTAAACACAGAACAGAACCTTCCAATTATTATTTCATATTGTATGGAGTAGTCCCACATTTGTATGGTATCCTTTGACAGAGCTCATCCTTTCTCAAAGGCCTACCAGTGTTATGTTTCATTGTGGCAGTTCACTTATTTTCCCCCTTAGTAGAGACTCTGCATATGATAGTAGGATTCCAGAGTGGCCATCATTTGGCTCCCCGAGAGATGGCCTTATAACAGTGGGTGAATGGAATCACTTTGAGGGCTCCATATTGTAATTGTACATACATGTACAGTAAAACCTCTCTAACCAAACACCTCCGTATACCGAACACCTTTCTATACTGAACACCATTTCTCGGTCCCAATTGCTATCAAACCTCCCTATACCGAACACCTCACTATACTGAACCCTTTTTTCTGGTCCCAAGGGTGTTACGTACAGAGAGGTTTCACTGTATATACATTCCAAACCAAGTCACCCCCTGTGCATGCTGATTTCACTCTGGGATTGAATGAGATGGTGACCTTTGACCTGAAAAGCCTCTCACAATGAACTTTAACCTCTGCTGTCCTATCTGCACCCACTGCATGCCACTGTGCTTGCTGCTTTCAGAGGGTGTAGGGACTCCTGTTGTACCCAGCACTGCCACCTCCAACTCCATCCAGGTGCTGGAGTCACATAACCCAGAGCAGTATCGCAGCCAGATGGAAGCATTTCGTGCACAAGCCGGGGAAAGCTGGCTGACTTTACTCAATGATTTACAGGATCGGAACTCACGTGAACAGGTGCTGGAAGCAAATATAGACACAGGAATGGCAAAACACTTGCTGTTATGTAGCATCAACAAGTTGTATTATGTAGATGATATTGAGACCATGAATTTCTGGATTAAGTCTTTCAGTGCCAATTTCCACAAACGTTAATTTACCCAAGTTAACATACATGTATTGATACTAAATTCATATTTTTTGTGAAGTACATGTAATCTTATTCAAGTACCAGTATGGCTAAAGTTGTGAAGACCATAAGAATGGTTCAGGTCAGCAGCTTTGCTCAGCCTAATTTAGGAAATTTGCCTGAAGTGGCACAGGGAGAGCTGTTGACTCTGTCAAAACTTGGCACTGAAAGGGTTAAGACACAGGAAGGGGTTAAGACCCAGTTAATTCTATTGTAATCAGTCAAAGCTTGGCTCTGAAGGATGTCTTTTATAATTATTATTATTATTATTATTATTATTATTATTATTATTATTATTATTATTATTATTACTATTATTATTAGTATTATTATTGCATTGAAGTATCTGCTGTTTCATTTCACAGGGAATCAATCTTGGTGGTGGTGGTGGTGGTGGTGGTGGTGGTGGTGGTGGTGGTGGGGGTTATGTTATCATACCACGGCTCAAATTTTGGACATGGTATGCTTGCTCAGTCAGTGTCTGCCATGCAGGAATGGTTTTTGGCCAGGTGAACATGTTAGTTTTGGTGCGGGTATTTTGAATGAGCCTGTAGGTTGACATCAGCATAGCCTGGCATGGCACTGGTCGGCTGGCTTGCCACAGAAAACACCGTATATTGGCTCAGAATTACTCATCCTTTGGTTACTCCTTGGAGATTTAAAAGCTTTATACCCTATGTTAGTAGGGTATCATGTCAGGGCCCCAGTGAAGATAAGTATTAACCAACTTACACAAACTAGTTGTATTACCCTCTGCATGCATACATACATACATACATACATACATACATACATACATACATACATACATACATACATACATACATACATACATACATACATACATACATACATACATACATACATACATAGTTCCTTTTGTAGATAATATGTACACAAAAAATCACTTGTATTTTATTCATAAATTTTAAAGCTAGAATGTCAGTAACTCAAAACATAATTGTAAGTAGTTGATATGCATACATTCACCTTGTACGTTGTACTCGTGATCTGTTGCAAACAATTTACTTACTTCACAAAGTAAGATATAAGAAGCACAACAAGGGCTTGGCTTCCACATCCCTCACAGACAACTGGTGTTACTTCCATAAATCTGTCTCTTTTAGTCTTACAGTTTGACAAAAAACACCTTGTCATAAGTTCATCATTTCTGTCACTTTTGTCATTGAAGACACTTAGGCCACTACTAACTGCATTTACACATGGCGGGGGAAAAAACATTGAAAAGCATTCAAAAGTCACAATAGTACACTCTGCAATCAAAGATCAATAATACCCTCTCTACTAATGTTACAATATACACCCTGCAATCAAAGATCAATAATACCCTCCCAGTGAAAGTCACAATAATACACTCTGCAATCAAAGAATAATACCCTCTCTGCTAATGTTACAATATACACCCAGCAATCAAAGATCAATGATACCCTCCCTATTACAGTCACAATAGTACACACTGCAATCAAAGATCAATAATACCCTCTCTGTAAATTCACAACAATACACTGTGCAATCAAAGATCAATAATACCATCCCTGTAAAGATCCCAATAGTACCCCTTGCAGTCAAAGGTGAATATTTACATTCAATCTTAACTTTTAATATTGCAAATATAGGAGAGAGCCTGGTGTGTTATGAGACCACAACACATTAGCTTTGTGTGTTATGGAACCATAACACCTCTCCTGCCCAGATTCCAATAAGCCACGCCTACCTCGGTTTCTGGAACTAAACACTTGAACATGCTCGGTAAATCAGTTTTTGATTGTTTGTCTTAATTCTACGTATTAAGGACAGGTAAGACACCAAAAATAAATCCCACTTTAGTCAATCCTAGCTCAAACTGTATTTGTGTTAGGATAACATATCATATATGTGTGTAATCGTCATACTCCAAAGAATTTATATGGCCCGTATTTGGGTGTCTGTGATGTTAATTGTTGAATAAACAATTGAAAGTTGACCGCAAAGCATCCACCCCATAAATGTCGATATAAGTCACTAATTATTTGTGATAAAATCATAATTACACTTGCATCTTAATCCTGACATATTGGCAACAAAAAGCGATCCTACGATTTTTTATGTTTGGTTTCGTTTTTCTGTTATCCATCCTCAAAGTTTGACGTTTCAATTTTCCCTTTGATTTTCAGGATGTTCATTTTATCCATCTCATAGAAAAAGAACGAAGCAAAATTTAGAAAATTGCTGAATCATTTTTGCAGTTCAGACATTACAGAATCAAAAGCCGTTAACCGGATTAAATTTTGCCCAGCCGTTTTCTTGGAATAACCATTCTTAGGTGGGGTTCTCATCCTAATATCCTTTCTGAGAAAACAAGCTTCAAAGGCCTTTGATGTTGATCATTTGCCTCTGAAACAATACCATTTGCTCCAGTTGAGCTAATATTTGTACGTAACGTAGTAAACATCGTCCCTTAACATTTCCGGAGGTTGTCAATCAATTTTTGGCCAATCCCATGAACAAAAGAGCCTTTGAAGTACAGAGAGCATTATTCAGCGATCTTTCAAATGGCGACAGCGACAGTCTGGTTTCAAAGTGTGACGTCATGGAGGCGGCCCTTCGGGCCCCGTGACCTCAAGCCTGGCAACGAAAGTTGTGTTGCCTTGCTTCGGTGGGCGGCCTATGGCCACTCATGGTCTGTGCACGGATGGTGGGTTTGGTCTTCCGCCCCCTACCTCTTCATCCCGTTTTTAGGGATAGTATTTTATTGTATTTACTCCTATCTGTATACTTTATGTAGTTAGCTTGTTAGACTTGTCTGTACACTTTACTTAGTCAGCTTGTGATTATTTTGTAGTGATTTTCTCCATGAGTTTCATTTCTTTTTCCCACCTGAATTTTGTAACGTTATTTTGTGTGTTTTCTCTGCTGTTCACGCTTATGCTTATTTCAATGTGTTAATTTGTACTTTTATTTCCTTATCCCTGGGTTTCGATAAAATATTATTATGTACGTGGGTATTGTCGATTAAAGTGTCAGTTTTTTTCCCCGCCTGTCTTTGGTGTGCAGGACCACTGGGGTAATCCATCGCGGCACGGCCTTTGAAGGGACATCGTCAGACGATTGCCGCTCCTCTTGAACATTTAAAGTGTCCCTTCATTAGAACACAAAACAAGCAAGATAACTATAAAGTAAACCACTAAGGCTATGATATGTTAGCATGTTTCCATCTTTTCCCTGCCCACAAACATACTTTCGGCATGTTGCCTTTTTTCGCATTGCCACCCTGATTCCACTCTCCTTTTGCCATGGGCCGTTGCTACCTGCAGCCACGTGACAGGCTGTTAAGTATGATTGACGGGTGGCATTGTTCTGTTTGGCGGCTGAAAACCAAAATAATTACACATGGACGTTCGGACGTCCACATGCTTGTGTGGTTTTTGGCGGTTTTCTCCTATTTCTACTGTAGTTAAAAGCTTGAAATTTTGACAACTAATAGAAAGGACATTCATCTTGTAAAAACCGTTAAAATTTCAAAATTGGCCACGCAAAGGTTTTTGGTGTCTTATCAGTCCTTAAGTTTCTAAATTTCGTGTAATTGAGCAGAAAAATTAAGAGGGAAATGTAAATATAAGCAATGAGGGTCCCTGTTGTGTGCGTTATGGCATAATGACGCAAGTAATTGAAGCTGGCATCGGAGGCGCACTGGCGTGCGCCACGCACAGGATGTCAGCTTCAATCATGTGAGTCATTATGTCATAACACACACAAAATGGACCCTCATTTCTTAAATAATACCCTTCCTGTAAAAGTCCCAATAGTACATCCTGCAATCAAAGATCAATAATACCCTCCCTGTTACAGTCATAATAGTACACCCTGCAATCAAAGATCAATAATACTCTTCCTATTAAAGTTATGGTAGCTATCTATTGAAAAGGATCCAAATTACCCTCCAGTCAAAAGTTAAAATAAAATGCCCTCCAATCAAAAGTCAATAATACCTGCCTTGTAAAGTTATAGTAGTTCTGGTTTGTCAAAAGTGACAAAATTACCCTCCGTTTAAGTTAGAATGGTATCCCACACTCAAAAGCTACAATGGTATTGTTCATTCAATAGGTGAAATGACACTGGCCATTCAAAAGTTACAATCGTTCATGTACCATCCGTCCAAGTTACGATGCTACCATCTATTCAAAAGGTAAAATGGTACTATCCATTCTAAAGTTACAAGAGTACCCTCCATTCAAACATTAAAATCGTTTCCTCTATTCAAAGTTACAATGGTATCCACCATTCAAAAGTCATCCCTCTTTGTGTGTCCTGTGATGACTTCCATCTTTTCTATTCCAGAATGAGGACTCGGATCTGGAGGAGGCAGTGGCAGTTGACCCGGCAGATGACGTGGCTCGGCAGTTGACCCTGGAGGAACAGGAGGAGTATGTGCCCCCAAGACCCAGACAGTTTCTATGGCCAGAACAGAAGGTTCTCAAAGTTGATGTCCAGAGACTGGAGAATTTGCTGACTCAGCAGTAAGTAGCTTATGTGGCAATTTAACCCTTACAATGCAGATGTTTACATTGGTTCAGCAGCTTTCTGTGGCATACTTTTGGGCAAAATCTGTGGACTATTCTTTTTAGCTCAGCTGACTTGTCAGCCAGCTGAACTTATAGGATGGTTGTATGTCATCCATCATCAATCATCTGTCTTATGTCCATCCACAATTCAAATTTTTGGAATATTTTCCAAAACCATCAGCCAGACCCACTTGAAACTTGGTAGCAATGTACCTTGGGAAGGTCTTTACCAAGGTTGTTCTAATGGTCATGTTCCAGTCATTTTTGGATATTTGAATGATGTTTTTAAGTCTTAAGAAATATCCAAAACTACATGGCTAATTGGTTTGAAATTGCATAGGAACACTTCTGGGGATCCCCAGACCTTAATTTGTACAACAGGTAGCACTGTCATTTTTTGTTCTATTTTTTTTTTTCATTTAATTTGTTTGTTTAAAGCCATTTTCAACTTCAAAACAATTACTTAGAATGTTCTGAAACTTGGTAGAAAGTAGCTTGTGGAAAGGTCAGACAAACTTACTAGGTGATCATATTCCACATCCCTGATTTTCAACAAATTTTTCAATTTGGGTACTTACCAGTTAATGCATACAGTCCAATATTTTGATCCTCATATTTCCAGAATGTTTGCAATCTTTGCCAAGTCTGACAGTAGAGAAACATATTGAGTTTAAATGACAAATTGTGGGCCAGTGTGACATAACTGATTATTACCGCTGTAACATAACTGATTATTACAGGTGATCGGATCATTATGACCTGTATATTTAGGAATCCTTTTATACAATTTACTCTGATTTTGACACAATAGGCCATATGCATATTAATTTCCCGCCACAAAGCATGGGTTTGATGCCAGGCGATCACGGGGAACGTGAGGGTCACATCACTGTCACAGACAGGGCCATATGTTCATTTTTCACAAAATTAGCTTTTTTGGAGATATTTTAGTTCACAAATGCCAAAGTGGTACTCATCTAGTACTTCCTGAGCCATATATTAAGAAAGATTTCTATCTGCCTTTAATCAGTATTCGTTATTTCCAAAACATTAGTTATTGTATTTGTGTCTTTTTGCCCAGAGCCACTTCCTAGTAGTCAATATCCTATTCCGCAGTTCGAACTCTTTACTCTCCATAAGCTAACCTGTCCCTGTCTAACCTGTATACATATGGAATTACTATTGTCTATATTGCACACGTTCCTCTGTAAAATTTTGACATAGGCTGTATCAGCCCAAATAAATTAAAGGGTCTTCAGCGGGTAACTACTCAACATGTTTCGGAGCCTTTTACCCGTACATGTCTCTCTGAGTAGCGGCTCCTTGTCTAAGCTAAATATTCAGCAAAGACAACCCACATAATAAAGAATAAATAAGAACGTGGCAAATGATGAATTAGCTAAATACGTGAAGTTTTGCTTATAATTGCAGAGCTTCGTTATGAAAGAAGAACCCCTGTCAAACAAACCATAATTACTAAATTTGTATAGTACAGGTTCAGATAAGATATTATATCCCGTTTGTCCCCACAGGTACCGACCTGTATCTCACCATATCCCACCAAGCCAGACTAGGCAATCAGGTATGCAGTTGTGGTGGTTAATTAATATGCATATCTCCTATTGACCTTGAAGGAAATATGAATTTCTTGTACAGAGTGTACATGGTAGTATAATTGGCTCCCTATGTAAACATGATCGTATATGGAAATTAGGTGCAAAATTAATGTTATGATGTATGTTTGTGAAGGGAACAGTAAGATGTTCCAAGTGCAATACAAGTATGGCCATTAGCCACTGTAAATCACAAGCCAAATATGTATCCGTCAAAAAATGTTGCCAAAACTTATAATGTTGAATTTGTTTTCTAATTTAAGACTAGAGGGATCAGAAGAGGAGGATAGTGAGGACAGTGATAATTCGGACACACTTCCCGACCATATTGGCGCCCTCTGTCAGCTAGAAGAAACAGATCTGCAGCCTGTGACAACTGCCGTGCCATCGTGCAGCACCAGAGACCAGTCCAAGGAACAAACCCGTGTTGCCATATTGCCTGAAATACTGCCAGACGTTTGTAACAGTGCTTTTGTGCACTATCTAGAACAGCTGATGCCAGATACACAGGCCATGAAACAAATCTTGGGACTTGGTAATGAGGGACACGAAGCATCAGGAACCAAGGAGAAGCCAGTGTCTTTGCTGTGGTGTAACGTTGCATGCTATACCAAGCCACAGCAGGAGATTCCAGCTTGTGTGTATCTCTCCACACACAACTTGCATCTGTTTTGCGTGAAGAATGTCAATATGAAATCTAACAGGCATTCAGACCCACATGTGGAACTGGAACACATCTATTGCATCCCATACCTCAATATTCAGCAGGTGGTGATAGGATACCAGAGTAAATTTGTACGTATTGAGGAAGCCTTTGTGGGGCCCCAAGGCACATATACACTACTGAGCAGCAGCAGTATCAAGACGGAACACTTTATTGAAGTGCTCAAGGATGCCTTCCAGCAGAACATTCATTTTGGAGAGGCCATGGACAATGAACTTCCTGTTGCAGTGGCTGCAGATGGTGAATTACTCTTGAAGCAGGCACTGAACAAAATTGAGGGCTTTGGAAGTTCCTCACAGGTACAAATAAAACTGTATGATCTAGTGTACGAAGCTGTCATTTCAGGGAAAAAAGGTTCCAGAACACGTTCCCTGGTGTTGACAAATAAATACATGTACTTACTGAAGGAAGATTATATGCACTGTCCTAAGCCCACATTTGCCTTTAGCCCCTCTGTCTGGCCACAGTATGAAATCATGGTTGCGGTTCCTATACAAGGCAACATTGGCCAGATAGAACAGTACAACAGCTTACATGCCAGGCCTGGACAGGGCCATACCACATCACAGGATAAAGAACATAAAGTACAGTTCTGTGCATATGGTGTTGTTATACATCTGCAGAAGCCCACACAGGTATACAGCAGTAACAGCCAGGCCAGTCAGCTGGACATCCAGTGTACCTCACGGGAGTCCCAGCAGTGCCTTGTGGGCCATCTAATGCAGATGTACACATCTGACTTGGTATATGACAATGCCAATGGAGGCAACTCCCCTGCTACAGATACATTTTCAGAAGAAGTGATTGGGGCCTCAGGAATCCCCCTGGCTGCAACTCGAGGCCAGTCTGGTTTGCCAGCAGGGGGCACTGCATCTGGTACAACTGAAAATAAGAATGCGACACCCCATGTGTCACAGGCAGTAAGAACAACCAAGACTCCGAACACACTAGATTTAAGATATCCTAGCATGGATCTGATTACATTGTTGACTCGTTGCAATGAAGGATTTCAACTCATGCTTTTAAAGCCGCTATCGGCACAGATGCACCACCTGGCGAGCATGACTGGTGATGAACTCCTGAACTTTTTCCACAGCCAGATAGCACAGATTGGAGTGGAGAGTGAGGAACTTCGCTACATTCTTTGGATTTGTGTGGTCCCATACCTTAGTCCCTTGCAGGAGATTGTGACGTGTGTTATGCTTAGTACAAAAGCCATGTATTTTGTATCTGATGAAGTTCCACAAGGAAAGCGTGTGTCAAAAAGTCAGCATTGGAAAACTCATACAAGGAATAAGTCAGATTCACTGATTTGTAAACCACAAAAGAAAAGTAATGTCCATCACAGTGCCGGCATATTGAATATAGGAACTGAAGGGGCTGCAGCCAACATTCTACGACCATACACTGTGATACAACTACGGGATTTGAAACAGGTGAAGGTTGGTCTGTTTGATCAGAAATTTCGACTTGCAGGCCAAGATGGAAGTCAGGTGCTGTCGTGTATCACAAGGGACCATAGTTTGACTGAGGCATTCATAAAACAACTGATGGGAGTACTCTCTTTGAATGTTCCTACCCCTTCCCCAGAGATCCATGCAGATTCCGAACAGGATTTTTACAGCATGTTCAGTCGCAGGTGCAATTCTGAAGTTTTAGAATTTGTTCACCCCAGCAAGGTTAAGTTCATTTATCCCAGTGAGGATTCAGTTTCAGATTTAACTTATTTAATTGTGGAGAACATGAGAGGAAAGAAGATTGCTGAGGAGACTGTGAACGTTTTACTGTATCTCCTGGTATTCCAGATAGATAGTACAACAGATGAAGCAGAGGTGGCGCTTTCTAAGGGCAAGGCTCGAACTCTTATTCTCAGCGCTACACATATATGCCTTGCTGTTGAGGACCATGTCAGCTACCCTCTGCCAGACTTTGTACGAAGCCTTCCAGACAACCAGCATTACGAAATCAAGGAAATACGTAATCTAGAATATCTGCGCAGGGTAGTCGTAAGTGATTTCTTATCACATGATGTAACTTTGATTTTTGCAGATGAGAATGAGGACATCATTGTTGATGTTAATTTGGATCATTATAGTGCAGCTGACCCTATGGCCTGTCGGGGCCCTACACCAGAAGTAAGATGGACACTGGTGATTCAGAGTCAACGAGACAAAGACAGGCTGATCAAACTGCTCTCCCAGCGGTGGAGTGAAATTCATGAGGGAGAGGATCTATCCATACAAGTGAGCACATGACACCAGGAAAGGGATCAGTCATTAACCTGTCTACATAAGTTATGATAAAATTTTAAAGCTTGTTAAAGATGATTTGAACAAATCTGTGCCTTTAATGTAAAGGTTTAGTATTTTATGAGTATTTCTTCAGATGTGATCAATCTAAACAGGTCAGCACATAATGACTAGTGAGGGACATAACTGTAATCATTCATATAGGTTCAAACATAATGACTTGTGAGGGACATGACTGTAATTATTCATATAAATCGGCACATAATAATTTGTTAGGGACATGATTATAACATTTGTGCTGATCAGTGCATAATAACCTGTATGGGAAGTAACTGTAATCATTTGTATAGACCAGCACCTGCCACATAATGATTTATATGAGAGCACTGGTGAATATCGTGTTCCCTGTATCTCAGTACATGGCAACAGATCATGGAATTTTCAAGTTTTCCTCTGCACACATAACAGTTTAGCTGTACATGTGAACGGGAAAGACTGAAAAGTAAATAATTTGACCAGACAGTGACAAACAAGGGAGGACATGCAATCTGCCAATGATGTATAGGATTCCACACAAAGCATGGGTGACGAGATTGATACGGCACAAAATCACTCTGACGCTGTGATTAACAGTGAGCCATTTCACGTCACCCATACCACAGGTGTCTGGAATGTTATTTCTACCACACCTTACCTAAGGAAGTGTTCTAGAACCAATAATAGTACTTTTATTAGAAAAAGAACAATACTTTTTTATGCACTTCTCATTGTTACATAAAAACTACTTGTTTTATGGCATTCTTTCTTTGTCAGACAAAAACCACATGTTACATGTATGTATAAATTCCTTCTTTGTAACACAAAACTGCTTTTTTATGCACTGCCTCATTGTTGTGTTCCCAGTGTCGCTGACATTGTTCATGGGACATGTGAAACGTTGCCTGGGTAACATTTGTGTAATGCATGTAAATGTAGCAAAGAGAATGTTTACGTGTTCCTTGTTTTGACGATAGGCATGCAAACATTCATCACCCATGGCATGGTATGCAGAAAAAATATGTATACAGGTATGTATATTTGTTTCAAGTGGCATTGAACAGAATATTCACGATGTACTGTGTGAAATACTTGAGCCAGTGAAATGGCTCATTGGAGTATGGCCAGTAAATGGGAACTTGTATTGAAATGCTGCATGTGACATTCGGGTTCATGTTATACTTTTAGTTCTTCCAATATTGCACAAATTTTTCAGATCTGACAATACAATACAATACAATACAAATACAGTACATGTCTTTCACTTTTCTTGTCAGTTCAAGTCACATCCTTTGAACAGGACACAAATTGTTCACTGTTCAAAATACACATCTGTCTCTGTCGTGCATGCTACCATAATGCATTGTGGGAAAGTGTCGTCACAATTGTTGCTCCACACAAAAATTGAATATGTGTTATTCATACAATCATGTCAGGCAAGTGCAATTATTGTTTTAAAAACATTGCCGTTATTCAAAATTGTTTTTTTAGCACACAACACTCAAGATTACTGCTTAAGACAAGGTGTTAATTGATGCTGTAGGATAGGTCATCATATATTTCTGAAGTACCAAGTGAACCTTCCTATGACATGTTACATGTGACCAAGTAATGGAAGCTTTGCTAATGCAAGTGAATGCATGGTTTGTAAATTTCAGTCTACCTTGAAAAGTATAGTTGTGTGAGGCAAATGTCGCAGTAAGTGGGTGTAAATATTTTGTGGAGAAAATGTATATATGTAGATGTCATGGTGTGAACTGTATAATTTACCTGCAGAACAAGTTAAATGCTGCAGTGAGCATGGGGACTTTGAAAACATAATTAAACAGTTTTAGCCAGATTTTATATATGCACATCAGATTGTTTAAAGCACAGTGGATGGGTTATGGGGACTTTCATGTGAAGTTCATGGGGCCACTTTCAGTAATACTGTCAATTTGCTTAATTTCACTGTATTTTTATTTTCACTTTTTGTTTTGCTGTTGGCACAAAACATTGAAAATAAAGACACAATGAATTACATGCAGTATTTAAACATAGATTTAATAGAAAATAATTCCCAAAACAGTGTAATTAAAAATTCTGGTATATGCCTGAAATGCAAAACCATGAAAAAAATAATGAAAAGAAGTACATTAACAGGATTGTAATGTTGTGAGCTTTGTTCATGTGGAAGCATAGATCAACATATTCCACCCTGATAGAAGACTGAGTCAACAGCTTTCCTTGGCACACTAAAGGTGCAATGTACCCAGAGCATGCCAAGGAAAGCTGTTCACCGTGGGCATATAATTTGGAATGATCTTCCGTGCAAGTTTCATAAAAAAAATTGAAAAATAATCCCTAAATGAATAAAATGCAATTAGCAGATGACCTTTAGATATTAGCAGGAAAAAGCGTCATTAGGGTGGAGTGAGTTAACAGACACTGCAGGGTTTTAGCCAGAGGGTGAAATTCTGTATGCTATGGTTTTCCAAGGGTATGCGTGTGTAGCTTAAAATTGTTGCCTCGGATCCCTAATTTAAAAAAATTAGCAGTGTAATGTCAAATGCCATATTCTTGAGCAGTTTTGCTGGATTTCCTTGGGGAAAGTCTGTGTGAAGGAGCTGTGCCTTAGAGAACTGTCAGGGCCACATTAGCCAGGTTCACAGTTGATTCGCAGATAATTGGGGGCAAAGAACAGATGCAAGCTAGGAACAAAATTTTGAATTTTGAAAGAAAACAATTCTGTCAAAATTTTTGCACCAGTACTGTAGGTGTTCATGTTTGACATGAAGAGAAGTATTATAGGGAAAAGGCCATTGAGCAGGAATTCCTACAACAGCACTGATGTCAGTAATGGAAGATATGTACATGTACTTCTGTGTAGGGCGCCTCAATGTCCACCTGCTCCCAGTTAGCACAAGAAATTTTGCTTCCTCATATTGAGGACAGGAATTTATTGACAACGCAATATGTCTTATTTTTGTCAGTTATACCTAGTTAGATACTTCAATGTATAAAATGTGTATAAATACACACACACACACACACACACACACACAAACACGTGTGTATACTGTATATGTGATATGTATATATCTTTGAGGTACCTATTTTGGTATGTTCCTATTGTCAATAGGGATGTAAAAATGAGTGCATTATTGCTTGCACTACAATTTTAGTGTGTTATTGAATGGATATTTTAACGTGTTATTTGAAGGAATGATATCCAACGTTTCTGTACAAATGTCTGACTTACATGTATGTAGTTAAATCTAAATCTGGCAGTTTTTAGCTAAGAAATATCCAGACAATGCAAAAAATGCTCAGTGTGTGTGCTTTATCATCAGGAAATCCTTCTGGTTACACAGTCGGTGAAGAAGGCCTTTCCTGGGAACTATTCAGCATAATATCCTGGCAGCCATTCACAGGTTTTCTCTGTTCAATGTTGCTTGTCCTTATATCAATAATAGGAACACTCATTTTACAAGATTGAAATTCAGATGTGAGGTGCATACAAAACACAATTTGCCAGCATTTCATTAAGAACGAACCATTTAATATACATTTTGGTGCCAAACTTTTACTAAGTGCACACGGTAAAAAAAAAAAAAAAATGGCTAATTTATTTTGGGCTAATGAAATATTCTGATAAATTTATGACCATGTCTGAGCCTGTCATCAATAACATTACATTGTGGATGTATATACAGTGAAAGCTAGTTATAATATTAATGACACCATCTGTTCCCAAAGTGTCGGATAACTGAATATGTCAGATAAATGAGTCAAATAACAAAGAAAACTAGGAAAGATGATTTGCTGCATAGCAAATCAGTGTGTGTGTCTTCAAAGCATATTGGTATGGCAATGTACAACTATTCCACAACACAGGAGTAGAAGTTGGAATGGTACCTCTATCTATTATACTTTGAAGTTATTCAAGATTTAAAATTTCTAATGGTGTGTTTTATATATATATATATATATATATATATATATATATATATATATATATATATTATAAAATGAAAGTCAAAGTAAGTCAGCCGATATATATATATATATATATATATATATATATATATATATATATATATATATATATATATATATATATATATATATATATATATATATATATATATATATATACACACAACGATAACAATATGGTATTCTCTCTGGTGCCTGGACCCTGATAAAATGAAAGTCAAAGTAAGTCAGCCGAGCACCAAGTTGTGCATAGAAAAGCTTTGGAATAGCGATATTGTGCAGTCTAAGGATTACAACGTACAGAAAATTGGTAGTTTGAATTTTCAGTTGTGTAAAGGAGGGTTCCTTCTCATAGACAGTGGTGCCAAAGAGGGATAAAAAGATACCAGGTACATGATATTTAAGGCACATGTACACAGCTGATAGTTGCTTATGATGTCATTCTTTTTAGCTCTGATGACCTTAGATCACAGAGCTGATGCAATTGCTTTTGTCCGTCTGTCCTTCTGTGAACCTTTGTGTGTGACAGCGAAACAGTGCACATTTTTCAAGATGGCCCCATAAAACTTTCAGAACATTAAAAGTGTTTGAAAATATAGATCAAGTTTAATATTCCTGGTGCCATCTATAGTATTATGTAACATTTAGGCCAAAGGGTGAAAATTTTGAGAAAGCTATTTTTAACTGTTTTTCAGGAATCATCAGGAAATGTGGCAGGGATGTCAATCAGAAAAAAAGACAAAAACTTGTAGAAATTTGGTTGTGTCATCCACAGTATATGAAAGATATGGACCAAAAGCTGTTGAAAACACATTAAATTCAATAATTTATGTTGATAAATATAATATATATACATACCAAATGTACCACAAATGTGCATTCATGTGGAAGTTTGATGTTACATCATATTGCTGCCCTTGACTAAATCTCAGGGCCATGGATTGGAGGGAATTAATTTCAGGAAAGAATTTTTGGTGAAGGTCATAAGATTATATGTCGGCAGAGCATTAGGCCCTTGGGCCTCATGTGCGTGTTTTTGTTTTTTGTTTGTTAATATAAGTTGTATCAGTACATATATGGAACCATTGTTCTTATTTGTGTCTATATATAGAATATGACAATACACACAATAAAGTGAGGTTTTATTCATATGCTTTTTGTCATCAGTCTTCTGTAAATATTCATCTGTACAGATGGATATTGAACACTATAATTTATGTTCCCAAACATTTAATTTTCCAATTTTATCCTAAAACATCCCTTTCTAAAGTTTATTTTTCTGACTTGAACTTGAATTGATTCAATGCCTCTTCACAATAGATACCCTGGGTGTGGACTGACCAGAGATAATTGATACCCAAGATTAGCAGGTGCAGCATGACATTGTACAATGTGGATCCACACCCAGGACAAGTGGCCACATTTGAATCGGCTCTCTAGCACACTAGATGTAGCAGCTGATGGTCCCCTCTGCTCCCAGACTGAGCACACTAACTGTAGCAGGTAACTGACACCAAGGTCTGCTCTCAGACTGAGCACTCTAAAGGTAGCAGGTGATGGACCCCTCTGCTCCCAGACTGAGCACACTAGATGTAGCAAGTGATGGACAGTTTGCTCCCAGAGTGAGCACACTAGATGTAGCAGGTGACTGACGCCCAAGTCTGCTCCCAGACTGAGCACACTAGATGTAGCAGGTGACTGACGCCCAAGTCTGCTCCCAGACTGAGCACACTATATGTGGCAGGTGATGGACCCACCTGCTCCCAGGCTGAGCACACTAGATGTGGCATGTGACAGATGCAGTCTGCTCCCAGACTGGGAACACTAGTTGTAGCAGGTGACTGACGCCTGGTCTCCTCCAAGACTGAGCATCCTAGTTTAAGCAGACTGAGCACAGTATATGTAGCAGGTGACTGACGCCTCAATTTGCTCCCAGACTGAGCACACTAGATGTAGCAAGTGACTGACACCTGGTCTACTCCCAGACTGAGCACACTAGATGTAGCAAGTGACTGACACCTGGTCTAGTCCCAGACTGAGCACACTATATGTGGCAGGTAATGGACCCCTCTGCTCCAAGACTGAGCACACTAGATGTAGCAGGCAACTGACACCTAGGTCTGCTCCTAGACTGAGCTCACTAAATGCAGCAGGTGATGGACCCCTCTTGCTCCCAGACTGAGCACACTAGATGTACCAGGTGATGGACCCCTTTGCTCCCAGACTGAGCACACAAGATGTAGCAGGTAATGGGCCCCTCTCCTCCCAGACTGAGCACATTAGATGTAGCAGGTGACTGACTCCTAGGTCTGCTCCCATACTGAGCACACTAGATGTAACAAGTGACAGACTCCTAGGTCTGCTCCCAGAATGAGCACACAAGATGTAGCAGGTGACAGACTCCTAGGTCTGCTCCCAGACTGAGCACACAAGATGTAGCAGGTAAAGTTCCCACGAGGAACTTTTATCTTCTGGCTTCAAAACAGGTGGAACATCTAAGCCTTTTGAAGCCCATGCCTCATAATCTTATATTTGAGCAACAAAAGCAGTATGTACCATCAGCTATTATATATTTCTCTACTGGTCAAAAGGTTCTAATTAAGGCTGTTGTCAGTGGTCAGCAGAACGAGGAGCTTCCAGATATTACTGGCCAAGGCATACATGCCAAGAAAATGTTGCTTGCTTAACTTCATGCTTAAGAGGTGCTGGGGTTTCCACAGGCCTTCCCTACTTGTTAGATTAGTTCAATATTAAAGGGAAGCCTCAGGATTGGTAGTTAACTTAACTACCTGCACCGTGTGGGAATCTCAAACAAGCTGGTAAGACTCTGGCTGAGAAAAATGTGTGTTACACCACAGAACAGCTATTTGTCGTCTGCCAATGCTACAAAATGCAATTAACTAATTTTTACCTCAGCTGACTTGTCAGTCAGCTGAGGTTTTTTGAGGGTCTGTCGTCCGTCGTCCGTCCGTCGTCCACAATTCACATTTTCGACTTCTTCTCAAAAACCATCGGCCAGATTCACTTCAAACTTGGTGGAAATGTGCCTTGGGTGGGTCTCTACCAAGTTTGTTCAAATGGTTGCGGTCCAGTGATTTTTGGATTTTTAATGAATTTTTTTGTTCTTTTTTGGGTAAATCTTAAAAAATCTTCTTCTCCGAAACCGCTTACCCAATTGCTTTGATATCACATAGGAACACTCCCTGGGACACGTAGTTCTTAATTTGTTCACCAGGTGGCGCTGCAATTTTTTCCTATTTTTTTATGAATTTTTGTGTGTTATAGCTATTTTCGACTTCTTCTCCAGAACCGTCTCTCAGATTAAGCTGAAACATGGTGGATATGTTCCTTGTAGAAGGGTCAAACAAAGTTGTTCACTATGTGGGATTGCTGCGGATTCCTGATTTTTAACGATTTTTTCAATTCGGGTACTTGTTGGTCAATGCAGCTTTCCTATTGATTACTATGGAAGTCAATGAGCATTCTAATGCTAATTCACATTTTCTACTTCTCCAAAACCGTCATCCAGATTAACTTCAAACTTGGTGGCAATGTACCCTGGGTGGGTTTCTACCAATTTTGTTCAAATGTTCATGCTCCAGTGATTTTTGGATTTTTAATGAATTCTTTTATTCTTTTTTTTGGACAAATCTTAAAAAATCTTTTTCTCCGAAACTGCATACCCAATTGCTTTGATATCATACATAGACACTCCCGGGGACACCTAGTTCCCAATTTGTTCACCAGGTGGCACTGCAATTTTTCTATGAATTTTTTGTGTGGTTTTGCTAATTTTCACTTGTTGTCAGAACAGTTCCTCAGATTAAGCTGAAATGTGATGGATATGTTGTTGTGGAAGGGTCAAACAGTTGTTTACTAGGTGGCACTGCTTTGGATTCCTGATTTTTAAGGATTTTCAATTCGGGTACTTCTCGTTCGATGCAGTTTTCCTATTGATTACTATGTAAGTCAATGGGCATTCTAATGCTAATTCACAGGACAACTGACACGAAATTTACTGTTTACTTGATAACTTGACATCTGTTTTGAGTTAGCTACACATGTTAATTATTCTGTATGAAGGTCATGCTGAGACAGTATATGAATGACCTTGACGTCGTTTGTGGGGTCACAGTGCAACATACATGAATTTTACTCTTCATTATAACTTGAGAACTACTTGAACTTTGATGTTGCACATGTAAGTGTTCTTCTATAAAGGTCAGACTTACTCAGAACATGGTGTCCTTGATCCTTTCCCAAGTTCATAGAGCTGCAAATGTGATGAATGTCAAGATCAGCTGAGGTACGGGCTGTTCACACAGCCCTCTTGTTTATACACATATTATATCAGAACGGCAAGAGACATTCACATGATCATGTGAGCAAAGTTCACAGACAAACTGGATAGTTGTGTAATTTTTAGTTTTGTCTGTAACTGTCAATTCTAGTAATACGGCTGAATCAAAGCTTTTGGGCACCTGTGATGCCAATCACTGTAGTTTTCATTTTGCATCAAGTTTTCATGCTGCAAATGTATTTTTTGTGGCTACAAAAAGGCCAAATTAATGCAACAAAGAAAAGGCAAAATTTGTTGAGCTTCCATTTTTATCCTGAATAGTCAGGTTACATACTCAGACCAGGTTGTACTGAATTTACAGGTCTTGGTTCATATAAAGCAAGTTCTACATTATTCTATTCAAGTGTCAATTGTACTCTCACAGGTGGGGTTGACAGACCGATTCCACGCAGTGTGCAGGAAGACCATCAACAACCAGCACCTCTCCAGGAATCTGCACAAAAATAACCACCACGTCCACAGAAGTAGATGGCTTTCCCTTTCAAAGCCAGTTAAACCTCATTTTCACAGCACTCGAATACCAGACATATTCACTTAATTGCACAAATTTACAGAGACTTAAAGTGAAATCCTTTGATTAATTTTTCTGTGGTTTCACTGTATTTAAAAAAAACTGGAATAACAACAAACAAATGCATACAATGCCAAAATTAGATCAACTTTATTAAAAAATTAGACTTTGATTTGTTTATGTCAATATATACATCATGCTTTGTGACACTGAATGAAAAACCCATAAAGACATTGTCCATTCCATAAAAAGACTAGACAAGTGCCCAAGAAGGGCACTTTCTTTCAGTAACATGGCACTCGTCTGTCCTCAGGATTATACCTCAAAGACAAAATGGACTCTCCCATCCATTTGCACATTTATTCATCTATTGGGATAATCCATGTACACAAGGTGGGCAAACGGGGATGATGCAGTTGACAAGTGGATCTTGGAATTATGATGATGTATCGGTCCTACTTTGACTTTGTAGCAAACATTTCATTCCTTGGCATGAACATTCATACAAAATATGGACATTTTCTAGGGTGGCAACTTTATCAGACGCCTTACATGTCAACACTTGTAAAAAGAATTTTTACACAAGAGCATCTGCAACAATCAAGCACGACAGTGTTTAAAACCATATATGGGATGAAACAGATCTCCTATTCATGCTTCTATCTCTGTACCACATCAGATTAAGTTACTACGGGTCCAGCTTATGGCGGCTGTGTATAGTCGGATCAAATTACTACCCAGCTCGCAATGGCATGGGAACTTGGACTGTTCTGGGCAGGCTGGTACACTTTGTATCACAAAAATATAAGCCCGGTAATCTTTATAGAATTACTACCAGTCTCTATGCTATATTGTTCCTACTGTGAATTAGTATACTACTGTATGTGGGACAAATAGGTCAGCATTGACAAGTAGACTTGTCAATAAAATATCTTTACTTACTTACTGTATCCCATTAACTACACTTAATACCTTGGACATCTACAAAAAGTGGAGCAACCCTCACTTTTGGGTCTTTTTTTGGGGGGGCATATCAGACTCATAATATCAAAATTGTACTCAAGTGGATAATTTCTGACAGTATTATGTAACTTTTTTTTCCCAATACAAGGAAGCCGGTCTTGAAAGACCACCCCTGGGGATGGCCAAACTGTGGTCTGTCAAGACGGGTGGTCTTTCATAGGAGGTAGAAATAAGATGAAAAGCACTGAGCAAAGTACCAAGTATCCTACAAAGATGGTTTTGAAAGACAGGTGGTCTCTCGTTGGAGTGGTCTTTCAAGACAGAGACCATTGTAAAAGTACAGGAGGTGCACCAACTGGGTATAATATGGTGATGTAAATCTGCTATACAGACTCTGTTACACCTGTTCATTTCTTCTGCCTCTACTGCCTAATTGTGGATGATTCACATGTCAGGCAGAGGGTGAGAAGAAGTGGAAGGTTAAAGGTTTCTAAACTGTCACTCACTGAAGAACATCACACATCAAGATAATGCTAAATTTCATAATCAACTTGACATAAACCACTCAGTTATACTGAGCTCCACTTTTCAACTCCAGTTCATTTACTGTACTGAAAAGGGCATCTCAGTAATATTCCAAGCACCACAACAGATCTCATTCCATTCTTAGTTTGGTAAAGGGCTTGGTCACCTGCTTTTGCGCTCCCTGGTGAGTGCTGCTATGGCTACTTTGTGGCAGCTGGAACACAACTTGCCAGGTAATTAAAATAGCATCATGCTGGTGACATCCCTTTGAAACTGGCAATAAGGACTAATGCATTTTAACTGTTCACCAGATGTGTCCCATTTACTATGTGGCCCCAAACAATGAAATGACTTTCCTTTTCACATTAATTAGCATAAGTATGCACAAGAGAATGAAGATAATATATACATCCAAGTTGGCCTTTCAAATACTTGGGGTAAAACTTGTACAATCTTAAAGCATACTGTAACCATCATAATAGAGTTTGGTATTAAATAAAAGCTCTTCTGTGTAATCTCATGGAAAGATCTAAATATTCAGGAAAATTTATCACCAGTATGGACAGAGATCAATTTAGAACCATACCCAAAACAGTCCATTGCTACACACAATATTTCCTGCTACTGAAACTGAATTAAATGCTTTACTTCAAGGTTCACTGTCTAGCATTTTTATGAGCAACTCTTTGTGGTATCATAAAGTAGGTGTAGAAATTAGATACATTATGTACCAGTTTGTATGCATTTTTTTTTCTCCTTTGAATAAAAACAATCACAGAGACATTTCATTAATAACTGACTACACAAAAAATGTCACTAATCATCAAAGGTTAACTTGACAAACTTCATCAGCAAGATGAATGGTAATCCATACAAAACGTCACACTGTTTGACAAGTTTCACAGACGATACCACACGAAGTGTCAGTTTCTATCAGTACAAATGTCTTAAAATACACAAAGCAACAAGTACACCAATCACTCAACTTTCCATTTTTTCAAAGTAACAGAATGATGCGAAACTTGACGATTTGATTTGCATAAAGACTCCGTGTGCAAGGCCATGTCACCAGGCCTAAACACAAGACGGATTCCCATCACTTGGGCAGGCAAGTGCCCACCATCACAAAAAGTCTTGAACGCTGTAGCTAATACCTTAAATATACTCTACAAGCTTACAGGTTTCAAGCAAGAAACACAAAACAACATAGGGTGGTCCTCGGCTCTTTCACTGTGAAGTCATACAGAGCTAAAATATGAAAATACTCCATCAAAAATTCCCAAACTGGACTTTTTGATTTCCTCAAATTTGAAAGAATACTATTATTATCATTCAACTTGACCAAATAATCTGCTGTGTCATTCCATCAGAAAACATAATTTCCATCTATAATGACTTCAATTATTTAAAACCAATCATTCACCCCTTAACCACAGCCCAAAGATGGTTGCATCTCTGCCTAATCATGTTGACTACAGAATGTTATTCCTTTCCGTCTTGATTAAAGACTGAGTCAACGGCTTTCCTTGACAGGGATTGCGTACTAAGCACCTAACCTATGTCACCGGAAAGCTATTGACCTGGGTCATGCTATCTTGATAAGTTTCATCTACAATTTTAATTAAAATTGTTTTCATTACTGTTGAAATCGGTCAAAAAAAACAAAGCAGACAACAATTGACCATCAGCTGCTCCTGGCCAGTTTACAGGGCAAAAAGGTTAAGTAAAATCACAAAAAAAAAGTTTGGCAAGTTGACATCAATTAGCAGATATGGTATTGTTGTTGGCCTTTGACAAGTCCAGTCAACAAACGCTGGCACAGTGGTACAACAGACACCTGCTCCCAGGCATGAGCTGACGGCTGTCACACTCAGCATTATAAATAGGATTAATAGTAAAGTAGAACATAGGAAGATAATACGTAAAATGTACAACTTTGTGTCTGCTCCTCTTCTTTATCTTCATAAAAAGTCCCACCATTAAAAATATAACACCTGTTGGGGTTTATTACCTGCACAGTAACGAAAGGTCTTCAGGTTCTTACCAATACACCCATTTGCACCTTGAATTGTTGCGGTATTGCACAGATTTTGTTTGAAAAATGTATGTTCACATTGTCACCATTATTTATATAATTGAACACAATTTATCCACAAAATCACAAATATCACTGCATAAAAATCTGTACTAATACAGCACTTGCTTTTGTGCCAATGATTTCCACCTTTGAGAGTCAGAACGGAAAGATTAACTTCAAGATAATGGAACATTTGTGACTCCTTTTTCTGACACGCTGATTTTTGTTGGTAACCATGGTAATATTTAAATAAGAAAAGCTCTTTAGGCAACCAAACAAGTCAGTGCCCCAATGAACATCAAACTTTGGCTATATAAAGAAGCATCTTACGACCTTATTACTTCTGATTTTCTAAAAACATTTCTCTGTAATTATTTATACAATTAACCAATAAAATATCGAATATATGAAAAATACTTTATATAAATACAGCTTTTTTTTTATCACGAATACTGCAAACACTGAGCTTACAACAGTTTCACACAAAAAACACTGACTCACTCTTGCAAATCTTGGCAATTTCTTTCAAAACACTACAATGCTAGCTAGGCTTCATCAAGTATGTTTTTTTTTTTTTTTTATTTATGCTGGCTGTCACATCAAGGGGGTCATTTTAAATGTACAAAATCAAAGTCTACCATTTTTTAAGCTGTGGCTTCATCACTTTGTTTTGACAGGCATAGAATTGCAGAACTAAAGTTTACTTTGCCTAAATTTCTGGACATTTGTGTTCCACTCTTTACCTCATAAGTTGCCTGCTTAACAAACCTTCTAATGTCTGCCAGGTCACTTAAATAAAAGTGTTTTGTTTTGTTTTATTTGATATTCTGAACCCATCGATGTTTTGACCACCAGATCAATTTGCAAGCAACCAGTTCCCCTTTCTGCAGTAAAATTTCATAAGGCTTTCAACATCTTGCTATGATACTATGAACTTGAAGAAAAGGCCTAAAGCAAGCTAGGTTTAGTTCTGCAATTTTATCTCTGTAAATTCAAAATTACACAATACATGGCAGTCAACTGATGAAGACTCCACTTTTGTCTTTGGGAAGAATTCTGTTGGAATTTTTGTGATCATCCTATCAAAATGCAGCGGGTGTAAACAATGCAAAACTAGCTATACATGTTCTGTCAAAAGGAAGCTTGCTTAAATTGCTCGAGTGTTCTATATGAATATATACTCATATGCTTTAGCACCTATAAACTGTAGCAAGTTGAACATGGCGCATGCATTATGTTTATATCTTTGACATGGTACAAATCACACATTGGGCTTTTAGTAAACTCAATGGACAAGCAACATCAGTCAACTGGTTGTACGCGACATGGTGGCAGCTGGCTTGCACTGTCTGGCTGGGTAAGGAACATGTATCACAATTCCTTTCAACAGTGGTATATCAATGTGTCTGTCACCCATGTTTAGTGCTCAAAAAGCACCAGAAAAAAATAGACCACTTTTAACTCCTCCCCCTTGCATTAAGACTTAGTCAACAACTTTCCTTGGCATGGGTTGGGAGTTAAGCACCTAGCGCATGCTAAGGAAAGCTGTTGACCTGTGACATGTTATCTTTATAGGCCTCATTTAGTTTCTCATTCAAATTGCTTTTCATTTACTATTGAAATGAGTCAAATACATTGAGGCAGATGACATATGACAACCAGCTGGCAAGGGCTGGTTTAAGGGAGAAAGAGTTAAAAATGACTGCAATGATATACTCTGTCAGATCACCCGAGCCTTTACTGACACCATTGATTTGCTGCCTCCAGTGTAGTACCAGTTTCCATTGCCTTTGCTCACATACAAACACCAACACACTCTGACACTACCGATTCCACAGGCACCAATATACACTTATATATCAAACATGTCAATAATGTTCCATTGTATCAGATTTTCTTTTCACATAGTTATGCAGGTCATGTTAAAGCACAAGCATGCATTGTTTCTCTGTCCCATTTGCATGTGGGTAGTACAGCCCCAGTGCCAACTGGTGAGTACTGTATTCGCTACCTTTAAGCAAAACTCTTTTTCAGTCAGCTATAAATACTTTAGACTTTTTGATGATGATTTATAAATTCTTTAGGTACCAATACATGGTATGGATTAAGTCAGATATTTTCAGGGCAATATACCTAAATTCTTGGCACTGGCAAAAACTTAAACATTAGCATTAGTCTTACTCAAGATCCAAAAATTCTTCTGGTAAACGTATAATTGGTGTGGGTTTCACATGGTTAATCTGTGGGCAGCTGATGAAAACTTATTGGCTCTGGCAGGAATTGAACAAGCTTCATGTGTTTTCAAAGCACATCTGCTGGTCATAATGCCAAACAGAGGTATGACTTTGACAAAGATAAACGCCAACCAACAGGTAATTTTTCAGGCCTGCACAAGAGTTGGTTTGATAACTCTGGATTACGTTTTGGTCACATATCAAAATGAATGCTATGGTAAAAGCCCATAGGCATACTATTACCAGTCAATAGCAGGGGACTGTACCTTCTTGTACAGGCTAATGGGACAGAGATTCAGTTGGGCACCTGTCCCTGGCACACAGTCCAATCAAACATCTACAATTATCAAAATCTATGGTAAATCTAAGAATAAAGCATTCATGCTTGTCAAACATCCATAAATATATCTATCAATATTGAGGCAAGTTTGCACAGGTCTAGCATCATTCACAAAACGCTTGTTGCAGATTCTGCCGTCAAGCTATCTCAACTATCAGTATAAGACTGTCCTTTGTGCTTCATGTGTGTCTTATCACTATGGCAGACTAGTAAATAGATCTGGTATGTTCCTCTCTCATTCCTGGACCGTAAATCCTATAAAATAGTAATATGTGCCTAGAGGCTACAGACATTCTTAGCCTCACATTTTTTTCATAATGCTGGCACAAATCATGAACATTTTCACAAAAAAAAAGATTATATATATATATATATATATATATATATATATATATATATTTGTAAGCAAATAATTTCCTTTTTGTTTCTGTGTGCAACAAGCTCCTGTGTCCACACAACACCTATCAATGTTGATTGAGTCAATTTTGAGTGAGGAAACTTTATCCACAACTGCTGAAAGTGTTCACTACATCCAGATATTGCTGTGTATACTGATTTTTTTTTGTTGGGGGGGGGGAGGGGTGGGGGATGGGGGTGGTGGTGGTGTTACAAATGTTGTAGACAACTGCTTTACCTGTGACCTACTTTTGCCCATTCCCATACTTTCCTTGGCACTTTTTCATCAGCCTTAACTTGTGAAATTCAAGTAGCGTCCTACTCGGATTGTTCTTCTACAGAAAGAAACTAACATAGAAATTTTCATCCTCTTTCACTTATCATGAAATTAATGAATAGTCCCTTGCACCCTTAGTCATTCTTTACAAAATCTATGTCCTAGTCTGTTGGTTAAAATGAGAACACTAACTAGCTGATCCTCACTTTGTTCATATACCTCATGATGATGGCAAGTAAAACAGCTGCATTCACTTGAAGTAAAACACATTGTTTATACAAGCTGCAGACATAAAAATATCTGACTGCTTTTTAAGCATTCTGAATCTATAGAATTATTCCTATCAATCAGCATTACAAAGATTCATGTTGGAAGTGTCTGTTCACCCCAACTAACAAGATCCTGTTCATACAAATTTTGCAATTAAGTTGCATCATGATGCATTTAATGCACTTTTAGTTGTGTCCAATATGTAACATTCACAATATAACCCACACAAATACTAAACGCCACCAGCATTGGTTGCTGTTATCAACATGATACTTGTCTCTCTATATTACAACTGGAATCAGCTGTACATGAATCACCGTATCACTTACTCTATCAGATGAAATTCATACATGTATTCAGAAACTTTGATCTCAGTTTCTCAAACAACGACTGTATGAAGTGCACCTATTAATAAATGTTTTTTGTTCAATTCAGTTTCTGGTGATTCACTGTTGATGGGTGAGTCAACCTGTACGCTATAACATTATGAATATCGCATATTTTACACCATAAACACCAATGTATTGCACCAGAAGTCCATGTAGGCTAGCTGCACCAGCAAAACCTTTTAACCAGTACACTGTGTCTTATTCTCACATGATACCAAATTGTTCGTCTAAGTACCTTACCTCTTCCTGGGGAGGATTGTTGCAGGGAAAATTCAGTATGCTCTATAGAAATTAATTTTTTAATGACAAAAGGCAAATATGAACCGAAATTATACTCCAAATACACTGTATTACTTAATAGTTTTTACATATTGAAATGCATGATCCTTTTTTAACTTTTAGCACAAAGTACCTGACAACTGATATAAAGCAAACAAAACATTCTACAGTGAAACCTTGCTACAGTGACACCATCTGCTGCCTGCAAACTGTCTACAACATCAGAATATATCAGATCAAATAAATCAAACTGCAAAGGAAAAGGACTTCAAGTCCCTGAAAACTTGTGTCATTAATTCAATACATGATGCATGTTGGGTGTCTGAGTGTCATTACAGCCAGGTTTCACTGTTTCCCTGTGCCGTCATCCTACCAATAGTGTAGCACCATGGCAACACTAACATCATTTGCATTGGTGCAGCTTTAACCTTAATTTAATGTTCCCATGGCAACATCTCCACCAATGGGAACACCCATTAAAACATATCACTGATACAGTGTACAAACTTGCACGCCAGAAGTCACAAGTTTCACCTGAGGTCCGCCAAAGCAACAAAGTCTTTCAGGGATCCTGGTAGAGGCAACTTTGGAATTTTTTCCATAGGATCACCACTTAGCTGCCTGCGGATTTGCACCCGACACTGATCCTGCAGCCTCACAGGATTGCGTTCCAAGTAATGCAGGTGCTCCAGGAATTCTTTATGGGATAACAACTGCTTCGGGGTGTCTCCAGTTTTCTGCAAATAAAAAGTTTTTGTACTTAAATGCAAAAATAATCTGCAGAATTTAAGTGTCCTACAACCAGCTACATTAAGTGCAAATCTTTGCTCCCTCACTGAAAGATTTGCACTGAAGTTTACTCAAGATGAGCTGCGAGGGGAGCTGCTTGTACAAACTTGTAAAATCTACCATCCAGGTGAGTCATCCACAGCTCTCCTGAAGTGTTTCAGATACAATGTATGTGTGGAAGGGAGCCGGAGTGATCACGTCCCTTAAATGGCCAGGCCTGGCACATGTTGGAGTTATTTAGTGTGGGATAATTGTTTCTGTTACACAACCCTTGACCATCAAAATTACAGTGCAGTTACCGCTGCTACAGAAGCAACTGGAAGATGACTACTGCATTCCACATATTCTGAACACATCAGTTAATTTCTCCTTTCTGTGGCTGGCTTGCATACTTGTACCTTCCATAATATACACGCCAGCAAACAGCTTCAAGAGTCTCATATTCAATATATACTCTGATCATGTAACGCTTGCCAATTTTTATTTCTAGATGTTTTTCACAAATATCAATGATCACAACAGATATGTGGGTAACATGATTCTACTGTGTGTGGTCTTTGTCTTGCTCCTAAAAATAAAATAAATTTGTTCAGTGTTCCTGTACTTGTATGTTAGAAATAGACAGTAACAGGTACAATGCCCCCCACCCCCACGCGGCCTTATAAGAGGGGGGCTAGCATATATATATGTACCCATTATCCTCTGAGAATGCACAGACAAAGCCTTGTGTTCATAATTACTGTTGTAAACAAAGAGACAGTGGAAATATAGGCATGCTCCACAATTTTGTGATATATCTTAGAACTACAAGATAAACATCATTCATTCTTGAAACATGTTATTGTTTGAGCTTGGTAAGGACCAAGGCTGCACACTCATTATGCTGTGTTAATCCGACATTTTTCGCTACATCTAAAACTCCTCAGGGATTGAAAGTACGGACTGCTTGTAGGTATCCCAACTACAAATTTTAAATCAATCTTAGGCACTTGAAACTTAAAGTTATATAAAGATCTTGGAAAAGGAAGAAAAATGATGTTTATTTCATCAAAATCGGACCAACGGTTGATTTTATATGAATTTTTAAAAACATTTTTCGGACTGCTGGACTTAGTTGTTTTTCTTCCTTTCTTAACTGTTGCATGAAATTCAAAGTTCATGGCTCTATAAAAATGACATTTATCTTGAAGAGACCACAGACACCATTTCATTTCAGGGTTCGAAAATTCCTATGATCCGACGTTCCGGGACAAGCTAAAGCTCTTCTCGGACAAGTGACTTTCAAATTCAACTTGTCCTGCGGACAAGCTAATTTTTTTCTTTTTTTAACTGGACTGAAATTACGTCTGTTTGCATGCACGGCAACATAATGATGAGCAGTCAGAGCCTTCGCGACTCTGTGTGTGTTGGCGATTACTGTGGTCCGTGTGAACAGAACATAAACACCAATGCAAGCATGTGCGTGGGGACGCCAATGTGCAATAGGTGATGATAATCCCCTGGCCTAAAGTAAACAATCCAGGTTTAAACAATTACATGGTCAGCAGGTGTACTCAACAGGACTTGACTACCTACTTGATTTCTGTCAAAACAAGCAGGTATTTTGACCGTTGCGTGCATACGACGACGAGATCAAAGGTACCAGCAGTCATGCATTGGGGCGTATTGGCTTTCGCCCGTGTCGGGGCAAGGTCACAGCACCTCACCGTCAGTCTTATCTGCCCGAACGATGACAAAGGAACATCAAAAAATTTTAAAACTTGCATGGCGAATTCTTGAGCAAATTAGCATCAAAGACAATTTATCGGTGGGCTCTAAAAGTGTTGGAGAGATCATATAATGGTGCCGCAAGTTGTCTTCCCGGCCAAACAAAACACACATCTGCCAGTCACACGCAAGTGACCGCGTGGAGTAATCTACGGTGAACGGAGCATCATGCTGACTGATCTGTCACACATTCGGCATTTTTCTCTATCCCCCTACCTTTGTGTATTTGCCTGTGACTCCAAATAATTGTTGCTATAAACACTGGAATCTTTATTTTCGCATGCTGCAATTTAAAAAAAAAAAAAAAAGCTTCCCGTTTGTGTGTTCCCTCCGTAAATTACGGCATTTTCACACATGTTCACTGGGCGGAAGCCATGATGAAAACACTGCAGCACGAGCCGCGATTGGCTCATTTTTGCATGTGACTCAATTGACCAATCGGTTGATGTGTTGTGCGTCAGGCCACATGGCCAAAGCAGCTGTTTGTGTACAGTTGCAGGAAAGATGTTGACGGTGCGCACGCTCGATTTCTGATTTGAAATAATAAAATTTTCGTTTGAATTTGATTTAAGAACACCGTTTATTGCGAGGAACTTGCCAATACTGTATACGCAAATTTACTTCGATGTACCGATAGCGTTCATGGTAGGTACGCAAACGATATGCATCCCATCACGGCATCAGAGGCAGCGAGAAAGGATCCTGAAACCAATGCAACTATTTTAATCGTTATTTAAGTTTAACCGGGATACGGACTCCTATCGTCCCAGAAATTACAATGTAATTTTCATCGTTAGTCACCCCATGCAAATAGCTTACTTTTTTAATTTGTATTTTTAATGTTTTGCCAGTTTCACTGTCGAACAATTGCAGCTTGAATCGTAAAATTTGACATTTTTGTGCGAGTTTGCAAGCGACAATACGCGGCAAATATATTTTAGGGTAAATGGTTTGTGTAGGCCTTAGCATTGTGTTTGAAAAAAACGATGTTTATAGAAGTTTTATCAGGACAAGTGGATTTTGTATGCGGACAAGTGGATTTTGAAATTTACTTGCCCTGCGGACAAGTGATTTTTAAAAAAATTGTCGAGCCCTGCATGATTTGGTTTAAAGTATAAAATAGTTTTATTATACACAAATTCATACCAATGATTCTACCACTTTTAATGCTATGACATCACAAAAATTGGTATTCGTACCGTTTCCGTGCCATTTTTATGTGCGATATTGCATTTTTCCCATTTTCAGAGGCTCATAGTATAAAAAGTGTTAATAGTAGGACCGTCGAAATCTACTAATTTACCCAACTTGGTCCATAGATGATGCCTATTTTTTTCCAGCTATATGCAAAATAAACTTTTAGATTTATCTGAAGCTAAAAACCCACTTTTATTCAAAAATAAGGGGTGTCCAAAATGAGGTAAAATGTAGCTGCGACAGCCAAAATACAACATATTCAAATTGTCACCAAAATTAAACCATCCATGATATCCCTTTCAAATTTTCACCATATTTTTACACTATTACATTCTGTTCAGAAAGTAATTCATACTGGAGCTCAGGCAACACTAAAATATACTGAATACATTCCAAAATTAAGCAAAATCTGCAAAAACACAAAAAACGGACAAAACAGAAAATATTTACAATAGTGAATGTAGGCAATATGGCGCCCACCTTCACCAGTCCAAACACACAGAGTCAGCCTCAAATACTTCAGACATGTGCACTTCGCCGTTGTCAGAAAATTTTTATGTTTTTACTTTGATAGAGCACAAATTGAGCTTTCTAATGATGTAAAAATCATATTTTAATTATTAATACTGAGTCAGTGGTGCGGTTTCAAAGTTTTCAAACATTTTTTTTTTCTAACTTTTCATCGTTATTGCTACATGTATTTCATACGAGAATGTGGCTCTATATATCCTCTAGCTAAATATCTAGATTTTGAAGTGATGTTTGCTACAGCGATGAGCGCAAGGTATTTTGAACGATCTTGTACATAATTTTGATGACGCCGAGATGTGGCCGAAAGGTGTGAAATCCACAAAAACACCACAAAATTAAGTTCACATTACAAAAAAACAGGGGAAATGTATTGTAAAACAAATAACACAGACATATTGTTCATATCATTAGCTTTGTTTCAGTATATTTTTTGTCTTTTTCCTATGGAAAATAAAAGCATAGTAACAGTTTAAAAAAGGGCTTTTGTGAGTGTGCAGCCATGCATTCTGACTGCCTAATAGGATGTATTCATATCTAAATGCGGTCCTACTCTAACACCTATTGAGCAAAAGAGGGAGCCGCTTGCATCAGGGCAGATCCATGTATTTAGCATGGTAAAAAGTACTTTCTCAACAAAATGAACAACACAAACAAGAACAATCTTAAGAAAATGTATTCAAATATATTGGAAACATAAAGGATGCCTAAATTGATTACAAATGGGCTCTCTTTTTGGTTGAAAAGGTGTTATTTATGGATGTTTATGTAGTATATAATATAAATCGGTCCTGATCATGGTGGAAGCATCAGTCTATTACCCCGGCAACACAGGAAGTGAGCAGGATCGCGGTTATATATGAATGTCTCCTATTGGGATACCTACTGCTTGTGCCAACTTATACACCAGGGAGTATACAATAGGTGAGGTCACAATCCAACACACAGAATTTTTCAGGGCTAGAGATGTGTATTCCTATTGGATTGTATGCTAAATCAACCTCCAATTAAAAGACTATTTTTAAAGCTGCAAGAATAAAATTTATGTGGGGATTTCAGTTATGTGCATCATTTTACCACCCAAATTTTGCTATTTCTGCAACGAGTGGTTATAAAGTTATTAAGCTATAAATTACAATGAAAAGTGATGGGAATACACAACTCTAGCCCTGAACGACTGAAATGCCCTCTACAGGAGAGCAGTAGAAGCTTCTGGTCTTACTCTCCCATTACACGTGACTCACATAGTAAGCGTGCATGACACATGCAATGTAAATGCAGGTGTCAAGATGAGTACAATGATAATTAAGGAACATGTCATTGCTAAGGTCTCCATAAGTCTCCCTGGAGAACCTCTAGATAGTTACTATTCTGTACTATTGGGTAATCCAGTGAAAATAAATATGTTTCAGGTAAAATAGCCATGTCCCAGTAAAATCAGCCTACTATTCCCTTTCTGGCCAAATAAAACAAAAATGATTTGTGTAAACAGGCCTGCACAAATTGCGTAACCCACTGTTTGGGTTGCGCCAAGGTTACGCAGTTGTACAGTGGCACAACCCATTTTTGGGTTGTGTAAAATTTGGGCATAACTATATGGAACATAAAACGGGTTATGCAACACAACAATATGGTTAAGCAAAATTAATTAGCATAACCCATTATGGGTTACACAAAATTTTAATTTGTGCAGCCCTGTGTAAACATATGCAAAGTATATATTTTTGGAAAGATAATGATCTAAAGATTACAAACAACCTAAAATCATGACCCTTTGATATAAATTGTTGTATAACCAATAATTTCTTTGATCTCCAACACAATGTAACATGGGCATACAAATGTGGAAATAGGTACTTAATAGTTTTCTCAAACTGAAATTGTTTACACAGAGTTACTGGCCACATATGTGGCTACAAAATAGTCCCATAGATTTTTTAACACCATGTTTGTTTTGGAAATATGGAGAGCTAAACCTTAGGAACCCATTATGTCAACATGATCAATACAAGCGGTATTTCCCCTGAACCATGTTTACCTGCGGCACGCATATTTGACTCTTTTTCTGTGAAAAATTGGACCCTCTGCTCTATTGTACACAAAGACTGGCATCATGCTATCACTCTGACCAATTTACAGCGTTAAATTTTGTTTCTTGCTTTAATTATTGTCCGTAATCATCACTTGTGTTCTCAAAAATGTCACCCATCTTTCAAGCCAGAGTTCACAAGAGGTACCCAGAACTCAAGAACTAAATGTCAGTAGAAAAACAATACATTTGATTGGACAGCAACTACTGTGTGATAAATTTCAGCTCCCTGACTGACCTAGAATATTCCAGAGAATTGTCTTTGGTAGTTTCTGACTAAAATAATGAAGTATATGTTTGAAAAAGAAGCAGTTATGGAGGGGTTTCCCCTAAAATACATTTGTTTCAGCCAATGAAAAAGCTTGTTCTTAAAATAGACAAGGTTCTCAGCATTCTAAAGATGTAAACAGCATGGCAGGTAGATGAAAAGATATATAGACTGTCATGATGAAATTACCCTATTTTTGCACAGTTTGGCACAATTAAATCATTAAAATTGTCACAAACAATGGCCCAACAGCTGATCAGCGAAGTGTGAGACTTCTGGGAGCAACGAATGACGAGATTGAAATTTGACCGCTATAGAAAGCCCACAACGGATTATGGTCGGATCCACAGGCATCCAACAAAGTTAATCTGTACTGTTTTATTTGCCCAACTATAACACTGTTATTATAGCATCACATCGCAAGCACAATTTTATTTATTTACATTAAATATGCACAGCTACAAATATTATGACATTCTACATGCAAGAAAATATATTATGTCAGGGATTTTCCTCAACAATCAGTAAAACTGCAGTTTGACAAGGCTTGGCACTGGTCTGTGCGATCTTGTTCAAGGCTGACCACTGTCATCGACGGTATCATGAAAATTTGGGTTCTCCATTGGTCTCAAATGTTAACCTGGCTAAAAAGTCACACCCTAAATTAAAAAAAAAAAAAATATGGCCTTAAAAGTGCGACTATTATGTGGGTAAATACAGTACTGTGTAAATAAAGCCAAAATTTGAAGCTCTGGTAAAGCTTTTAAAACGTCCGTAGTTAAAAATCCCTATTATCGCTCATCGCGATCTTTTCTATCTTTTGTTGAGTTTTGATAAAACCACTGTTCATTTTACGTATCAAATTCCTTTTGTGTTGTTTAACTTTGAGGTTGCAAGACATTTTCTCTCTCAGCACAGCTGTTTTCAAGATAAAATGTATCATTTGAAGTCCTAGAAGTACCAAATAACTTGCCTTTTCCAAACAATTGGTGAAAATCTGATTTTGGCATTAACTCCCTCCCCCCTTCCGAGGTTTTCTCAGATTTTTGGATTTTTTTTTTTTTTTTGTACACAACCCCTAAACCAGTATGAAGTTATTTCCACATTTGTATAACCATATTTCATTGAAATTGGAGACAAAAGAAATGTTTTTTTATACAGCACTCAGCACAAAATGGCCATGGTGTTTGTTTATTCACAATCTGGTGGTCATAACCTTTTCAAAATTGTATACTTTGCACATGTTTACATGAACACTTTTCGGTTTACTTCGCTGATTTTACTGGGGCATGGCCATTTCACCTGAAACTTAACTAAGTCAGCCATGTGAAAACTGTACATTGACTCACCCTCTATTTGGATCCAATTTTACTAAATAACAATGGCTAACACCTTAAAACCCCTCGGCTGCCCACAAAAGGGAATAAGTAATATATGATCAATGCATTCTTATAGCAGTATGCTGAGCATACACTTTTTCTCTTTTATGTAGTGTACGGGTACCATAAATTCAAAGTCACATAGTTAAGTTAAGAAAAATTGTTTTGATAGCATGTTTTTGGCAAAATGCTAATGACTTTCATTCTTTTCTGGTGTGCCTAAATGCACATTTACTCAATATTAAAGAATTACTCAAAATTGACTGTTTTTTCTCAAATGTCACAAACCTGACACATTAAGTTGACACATTGACTCAGGGTTGGCAGTTAAATAGAGCTTAATTGTTTGAAGAGTAGGTGTCATCATGGAGTTTGTTTTACATCTCTGGTGCAGGATGTACATTGTTGCAGTCATTGTTAGGATTTCCCTTGGTTATACAGGTGGTCTAGCTGCAACTGTTTATTTTACAACCACTGTGACTAAATATAATGCCCCAGCTTGTTTCCACTTCAGTTCAACATTGGCCGATGGTTTTACTGGGATAAGCTGTCCAGCTAGAAAGGGTACATACTGGTTCAGAGGTAAGTTAAATTGTTCTTATCTGAACCTGTACTATGCAAATTTGGTAATTATGGTTTGTTTGACAGGTATTCTTCTTTGATATGAAGCTCTGCGTTTATAAGCAAAACTTCATGTATTTAGCTAATTCATCAGTTCATATTTATTCATTATTATGTGGGTTGTCTTTGCTGAATATTTAGCTTAGACAAGGAGCTGCTACTCAGAGAGACATGTACGGGTAAAAGGCTCCGAAACATGTTGAGTAGTTACCCGCTGAAGACCCTTTGATTTATTTGGGCTAATGCAGCCTATGTCAAAATTTTACAGAGGAACGTGTGCAAGATGGACAATAGTACTTCTATGTATATAAGTTAGACAGGGACAGGTTAGCTTATGGAAGGTAGAGTTCGGACTGCGGAATAGGGTAATGACTACTAGGAAGTGGTTTTGCAGACCTTGACATTAAGGATTTTGGCCACTAGTCCCTGGGCTAGCGGCCAGCAAATTTTACTAGCCCCCACCAGAAATTTACTTGTCCCACGGCTGTTCGGAATACATGTACATCAACAGTCACGTGGCAGACTCAGAAACAGACGGAAAGCTGCGGCTTCCGGAGTTGCCACTTGCGTTGTGCCCAGCGAGAATATGACTCGGGAGTTGGCATATGAACTAACTGAACTAGGTACCCAATCGAAAAAATGCACTTGTCCGATCGGGCTAGGCCTTATTAACATTTGCTAGCCCGAAAATTAAATTTACTAGCCCCAGACTATCGGGCATGCCTTACTGTCAAGCCCTGTTTTGGACAAAATGACACAAATACAATACTCATGGACAATTATTTTGCTGAGGCACAAAATCTTCTTCAGCCACATCAAATTTACACATCTGTGTGTATTTTTTTATCCTAGCACATCTGGTTCTCCTGATAACGTGTGCAAGAATTTCAAAGTAAATTGCTCTAGGTTATCTTCACATTCAGTCAAGGTCATTCTCCTTCAAACCTGAATTAACCTTTCGAAAGGGAGATAAACTATGAAAGATTTGTGATCCTAGTTCATCTGGTTCTTCTGATATTCCTTGCAATTTTTTTAAAGGATTGATCTGGTGACCTTGAGATCAGGTCAAGGTCACTGTCCTTCAAACCTGAGCTAGACTTTTACAAGGGTGATTAACTGAAAGTCTTATGATCCTATCTTATCCAGTTCTTATGATCTCATGTGCAAGACATTTATTAACGAGAAATTTGCCTCTAGTGACTTTTAAATTAGGTCTAGCTCAAGGTCACTGTCCTTCAAACTTGATGAAGACCCTTATATTCAAGTGCAATTTGAATGCCCTATGTCAAAAACTTTCAGAGTTATCACATGAAAACCACATTCACTAAAATGGCTATGTGACCCTGTGAATACAGTCAAGGTCATCCATCTTTACACTTGTCTTAGACTTTTTGCAGGACTGTAATCAAGTGAAATATTAATGCCCTATGTCCAAAACTTTTTGAGTTATCGCGTGAAAACCAAATTATCTAAAATGGCTCTGTGAGCTTGGGAATTGGGTCAAGGTCATCCATCTTCTAACTTGTCTCAGAGCTGGCACATGACAAATGCATGCACAGTATGAAAGCCCTATGTCCAAAACTTTTTCTCATCATGTGAACACTGTCCAGACGGACGGACACACAGCCAAAGTATTTGCTATGTATGCCCCCTCCTTCTTTGGGGGGGGGGGGGGGGGGAGAGAGGCATAATGAAGCAGGTTTTGCTTATTCCCCAAGTGTCTCAACCTGTAACAGGTCGAAGCTACCTGCAGTACCACCTATCAGCAACATACTCTATTTTTTGCCAGCCTTCATGTCTGGTGAACCTACAAATTGGCAAACAGCCAGTCTGATATACTGACAGTTTACACATGCCACGATCAAGTCACCAACATGATTACAAGCCTAGCAATAATTTCTGTGGTGCATTTTCCATATAATCCCAGTGGAGCACACTGGGAGATTGAAACATGTGAATGAAATAAGCTTCACCTATAGATATTATAGCCACGAGAGCATAAACACAATTATAGATGCAGAGCATTAAGTATCAGTTCATCATTTTCTCAAGGCAGAAAGTAGGAGGGACATTGAGGGTCCAGGGATGCTGATACTACAGTAACATTGACACAATGCTGTCAATGGTATGAACACACTGTGCACGTAGATCAGAGACAGAGCTCTACTTGAACAAGGTGTGGTCTCACTGACCTTGCTGTGGCCAGGGCTTTTAACTCTTTCAGTATCAAGTTTTGGAATGAGTCAACAGCTTTTATATGTGCCCTTTGGGCACAAGCTCTGAACCTGGACCAATATATTCCCTGGAACAACATGTATGTTACAGGTCTTTTCACAAGGAATATGAATCTATCATCCTTATTATAATTGACAGCAGTTTACTTTAAGTGGTTAAACTTCAGTCACTGGCACTGAAAGAGTTAAAAGTGTTTTCAACTCATCTCCAAGGCCAAAATTGCCCTGCAATGTGATCAGCCCAGATCATCTCTCATAAATAATCCTGACACCATGATTATACATTTGATCTGATGTACACAGTATGTCTACATGCATAGCCATGGATATCTGCTTTCAGCTTAACTCTTTATGGCACACCTGTCCACTTTAAATATAATGAAAGCAGATATAATGTGTGTGAATGACCCCCCCTCCCCTCCAGCCACATGGTTTCATACCGACATAATGTATCCTTTTGAATTTGAATTAACTCATCTAGAATTACAGTCTGACTACACAATTGAGGTCAGAAATGATTCACTGTGAGCCTATTCATTGTTACAAAGTGCAAGACAAAGATATCCTTTCATCAGATATACATTTGCACTTGCAACTGTTACTAGAAAAACAATATGCACACAATCAAAACTGAAAGTGAAACCCCAGTTATGTGAGTGTTAAAGCATCCAAAAACACAACCATACTAATAAAAGCTGATCATAGATACCAGTCTAAGAACACAAATGGAAAAGTGTGACAAAATGCATATAATCTAATTCTTGCATTAAATATATGCAAAAAAAAAAAAAAATGAGTCCCTATGTGGCTGGAAAAAAGAAGTTATGAAATCCATAACAAGAAGTTTTTATATCCTGTTTAGTTTTTCATACAGCGCCTTCCAAACTTGAACTGACCTAAAACTTGAGGCCATTTGTTTGAACTTGTCATAATTCCAAAACAAACAGTTGCAGAAAATTCCTGGGACATTTTTCTGCTTTGAGCACATGCATAGAATGTGTACAAACTGAGTTTGAGTAAATTTTAGGAGCCTGGTATGCACATCTGGAAAGGCATGTGACATCCTACATTTTGACATAAATTAAAGTGTTCATTTGACTTGTCTCACACAGTTGATATTTTAATCACATTAGAAATCTTTCAATCATGCGCTTCTACAAAATATATGGTTTTTATTCAGACTATCATAGCCTCCTTTCAACAACTAGGGTAATGAAGTGCATGCACATTGGTAGTTCTACATATCCTGCTAGAGGGCGCCACGAGCAGATCATCATGCAGGGGAGTGTCCCCCATTCCCATAGGAAACACACCAGTGAATGAATAAAAGGCCAACTTTGGAAGCAAGTTCTGACTCTTTTAACTTTTGCAGTAATCAAAAAGTTTAAAGTGTTTTTGATACTTTGTACCGGCAATAGGACCAGGTAATGAAAATCTTGGAAAAACTGATGGAAAATGTGTTGGCCATAACATGATTCACCTTGACTGTCTATTAAATCATGAGTGGGAGTTGTGTTGGTTTAGGAAGGTAATACTATGTACTTTCCTTACCGTAATCTGACAGCAACATGCCTGATAGTGTTGCTCGACATATTGTGTGTGGTCTATCTGAATGAGGGTTTTCACATTGTAAGTTAGAGGTTTTAGCTTTTCAAAGCATGGTTCATGGTTCATTTCAATGGCTGCCATACTGGTGTTGCACGGAAAACTATTTTCCTTCTTTATTTAATTTGGGTTGACAAGGACTTAAGATTCTCTTTGTACTTTCCTGGTACATGTATAAGTGTTCATATAACAAATAGGCAAGGACAAGAGCAGAAGGTTCTAGCCCTGCCTAAAAGAGGGCACTGCAGTGACTGGAGGGCTAGGTTGTATATTCCCATTACTTTACATTGTAATTTGCAACTTAATGAAAGTATCTGGCACTGCCCCAAGACCAAGTAGCATATCTTAACAGTTCTGGACTGATGACTTATAGCATAAATTCATATTCATATACATTCATCTCAACTTTCTGTATTTTCATAACTTATGAAGAAAATTATATACATTTGAACTCAAACATACCATTGTCAGTACAGTGATAACTGCTGTATGTGACCACCTGCTGTTTGTGGCCACATTTCTGGGGCCACAAGAATCAATTTTGTTTTAAATTTACCTGTGGTGAAAGGCCACCGGTTTTATGTGACCACTTTTTCTTGGCAGAAGGGCTGGTCACATACAGCAGGTAATATTGTACACCATTTCTGCCAATTCGGCTACAATCGCTTAACCCCCTTCTCTCTTAAACTGACCAAAACTAGCTGGTGGTCAAAAGTCATCTGCTTCAATGTGAATTGTAGATGACACATATAAAGACAACATGAGACCCAGATCAACAGCTTTCCTTGGTGTGGGTTAGGAGCTAAGTGCCAATCCTGATGACAGCTGTTGACCCTGTCTTAATTCAAGAGGGAAATGGTTAAAATGTCTGATTTTAGCTATTAGTGCATCCTCAGGATAGGATAAACATAAATAAATGTAATTTTCACTTTGGATTTCTGTTATAAAGATGTGGCATTGACAGGCATTTGTGTCCTGGAGCACCAGCATACTTCATGGCCAATACCAATCAACACCACAGTGTACAACCCTAGTAACCACACTCCACACAAAATCAATTTGTATCATGTCGACAATGATCCAAGAGTTGGACACAGTTGACAATTATTGCCATGGTACGAGGTGCAATTAGCATGAAATATTTCTGCATGATCATAATGCTACAGGCCTCCTGTCATACATGAATATATATCCCCAACAAATGTACTAAGAATATACTTTTCACATGATTGTGTAAGTTTTCATCATTTTGCATTAAAGGTATTTAACGAAGTTTTAATTTCACCATTTTGGATACTGTTCCTATAAACTCTTCCTTAAAATATTATTGCATTGTCATTATTGTCAAGGTTTGGTGCTGTCAGCAAATTGGGGGTGGGGTGGGGGGGGGGACAACAACAGTGAAATAAAGATAATTTACAGTTAAGCCCCCCCCCCTTATTTGTGATTAATGTCACATAGTTTCATGTTTGTTCACTTTATTTCCTAATAATCTTAACAATTTTCAATTCAACCTGTTAAAGTGAGGTTATGGTGCAGGGAAATGGTCCATTTTCTTTGTTTTTATGTACTTGTACCTGAATCTCCTACTGATTGTAGCTGACAACTTTATGAGAATTACTTTATTGCAGGCTGACACCTTTATGAGAATTACTTTATTGCAGTACAATATAACACACAGGAAACTAGTTTCTGCCCCAAAACTGACCCTTTAGTTGATGTACAGTGGTATCTGCTCTAATATATATATATATATATATATATATATATATATACACATACATATATATGTATATACACATACATAAACATATATAGATTCAGATTCTTTTATTTGACAATAAATTCAATACATTTCAATTGTTGGGTAATAATGACAGAATATATATAAACAAAATGCAAAACAAAAAATAAGAGAAATAGTACATTATTACCACAAAGAGCAGATAGTCAGGATGACCCAGCTACGGATGAAAACACCTGCTCTCGCATGGGCCACCTAAATAAATTTACTTGGTAAGTCAACACCTCGCCTCAGAACAGAGCCCCACATGTGTGTTAGGACAATTGAACTGACTGAGACATAATTACATACAAATACACTCTATAAATAATTATTACAAACAAAGTAATTAGGAATAATATAAGTTTCAGAGTATTGGTCTTTGTAGAATCTTTTGACATATTGAGAGAAACCATTGTAAGAGTGTGCATGAATTTTATCCGTAATATTTCCAGCAGTATCAAGGAGCAATTTGCAAAGAGAACAACGAACACACTTTACAGTGGATACATGTTGGGGGGTAGCATAGCGGGGAATATCATGATGCTTGGCAGGATAATCATGAGTAACTGGTTTTATAAGTATGTATGTATGTATGTATGTATGTATGTATGTATGTATGTATGTATGTATGTATGTATGTATGTAAGAGGGTGGCTTGTGGTTTGGTTAAGAAAAATCCTAAGCATGTTCCTAATCCTCTAAAAGCCCCTCTTATTTGATAATCCAAAATACATTCACAGGTAACTTAAAAAAGGTATGGAACCACCTCCCCTGACAGACTGGTCGTTCAGGACACTTAGTCCATTTCTTTGTTACATTTTCCTCCATTGTTAAGACCACTTACAGTGGAGCATCACTTTCTGCTGGAAATAGGGGCAGTTTCAAATAGTGCACACAACTGTGCTAGAATTGTTGTAGTTCCATATGCACAGTTGAAATCTTGTGTTCATAAGGCTGCAAGATGTTTGGTTGAGGGTATTGGTTTTTCGGAAAGTACAACACACATGGTAAACATATCATCAGTGAGCTGCCAAAATGTGCTATAAACATACAAATAGATAAGAGCTTTCTGCTTCGCACTGCTACAAGACAAGCACTATCTGAACCCCTGTCCTCCCAGATAAGCACACAGGCTTACAGGTAAGCATTTCCCTCTGGGATTAACCCTTAACTCATTCCATACCAGTCCCTGATTTTTCCATATATTTACATACATTTAAGATGACAATTGCATATTTAAAGTCTTCACGAAAAGGCTTTAGTTCAAGTACCAACATGCCTATAGTCTTAAGTCAGTGGTTCTAGCACTGCCTGGCAAGTCATGCTGCAGCTGCCCTTCTGGCAGCTGCAGCATGACTTGCCAGGCAGTGCTAGAACCACTGACTAAGGCCTGTGACCATGAGTTAAAGTCCTGATTTAAGATTGAGTCAACAGCTGTCCTCGGGACACTTTGTGCGCATTGTGTGCAAAGTGTACCGAGGGAAGCTGTTGACTAAAACTACATTTTGCTTTAGACTAGGCTTGTTGGAATTTGAATGAAAGGTGTCGTCATGAGAAATTTGAATCTTTTAACCATTATATGTTTAACAGTGTTGAGAAAGCAGCTATAGCAGTGATAAACACTTTAAGTGTTAACAGTGAGTTGATGTAGACAGCTTTCTGTGGCTCAGGTTTGGTGCCTTTAACAACCTACTTCACGGAAAGCTGTGGACCTTGACTTTGTTATTCCAATACACCACTTTGTCTGCATATTGCTAGCACAGAAAGGACCCATTCAAGTGAAAACAAGAGGGCTGTGTGAACAGCCCGTGCCTCAGCTGATCTTGACATTCATCACACTTGCAGCTCTATGAACTTGGGAAAGGATCAAGGACACAATGTTCTGAGTAAGTCTGACCTTTAGAGAAGAACACTTACATGTGCAACATCAAAGTTCAAGTAGTTCTCAAGCTATAAGGTAGAGTAAAATTCATGTATGTTGCACTGTGACCCCACAAACGAGGTCAAGGTCATTCATGTACAGTCTCAGCATGACCTTCATACAGAATAATTAACATGTGTAGCGGACTCAAAACAGATCTCAAGTTATCAAGTAAACAGTAAATTTTGTGTCAGTTGTCCTGTTAATTAGCATTAGAATGCCCATTGACTTACATAGTAATCAATAGGAAAACTGCATCGAACGATAAGTACCCGAATTGAAAATCCTTAAAAATCAGGAAACCAAAGCAGTGCCACCTAGTAAACAACTGTTTGACCCTTCCACAACAACATATCCATCACATTTCAGCTTAATCTGAGGGACCGCTCTGACAACAAGTGGAAAATAGCAAAACCATACAAAAAATTCCTTAAAAAATTGCAGTGCCACCTGGTGAACAAATTGGGAACTAGGTGTCCCCGGGAGTGTCTATGTACGATATCAAAGCAATTAGGAACGCAGTTTCGGAGAAGAAAATTTTTTAAGATTTGTCCAAAAAAAAAAAAAAAAAAAAACCCAAAAATTCATTAAAAGTCCAAAAATCACTGGAGCATGAACATTTGAACAAAATTGGTAGAAACCCACCCAAGGTACACTGCCACCAAGTTTGAAGTTAATCTGGATGACTGTTTTGGAGAAGAAATAGAAAATGTGAATTAGCATTAGAATGCCCATTGACTTCCATAGTAATCAATAGGAAAGCTGCATTGACCGACAAGTACCCGAATTGAAAAAATCGTTAAAAATCAGGAATCCGCAACATTCCCACATAGTCAACAACTTTGTTTGACCCTTCTACAAAGAACATATCCACCATGTTTCAGCTTAATCTGAGTGACGGTTCTGGAGAAGAAGTCGAAAATAGCTATAACACACAAAAATTCATAAAAAATTAGGAAAAAAAATGCAGCGCCACCTGGTGAACAAATTAAGAACTAGGAGTCCCAGGGAGTGTTCCTGTGTGATATCAAAGCAATTGGGTGAGCGGTTTCGGAGAAGAAGATTTTTTAAGATTTACCCAAAAAAGAACAAAAAAATTCATTAAAAATCCAAAAATCACTGGACCGTGACCATTTGAACAAACTTGGTAGAGACCCACCCAAGGCACATTTCCACCAAGTTTGAAGTGAATCTGGCTGACGGTTTTTGAGAAGAAGTCGAAAATGTGAATTGTGGACGACGGACGACAGACGGACCCTCAAAAAACCTCAGCTGACTGACAAGTCAGCTGAGGTAAAAATGATCTCTCTTTACCCACAAGGAAGCACTGGAATATAAATTTTCACTTTCTACATGTATTTTATACAGCTGAAACAGCTGCTTGGGAGCCGATACCATTTTTGCACACCAGGGATCAAACTATACATAAACGAATGAGTGAAAAATGAGAAAATGGCATTGGCATCTTTGTTCTCCAGGCATTCATTCAATAATACAATACACTTACCCCAAAATATAAACTAGAGACTCTCAAATGCAAAGCATCCTGTCACCTTGAAAATGAGGTATATGTCCCCAAAATGTAATGAAGTCCAGAAATGGTGTTGGTACAAATAAGAGGCAAAACTTGGTTTCAGATGGGATGAATGTTTTCAGATATCATTATGGTCAGAACTATGGACAGAACCAAAGATGGATGCATGGAGGTACAAGCATAATAGACCCCCCCCCCCCCTGGGGTGGACCCATAAAAAAGAGGCCTCAAATTCTATTATGATTGACCATCTGTTGTCTATCACTATACATTAATTTAGGGACAGATCTAGGCCTGCAAAATTTGTAACCAAATCAGGAAACAAAATAGTTTTCACTGCAGAATTCACCTTGCCTCTCATATAATTTATGGTAAAAACAATTAGCCATTCACAAATTTCTTTAGCCAAATGAATGAAACATTAGCATTTGGCTAACTGGCTAATGGCACCAGCCATCCCTGCAGTAAGAACTCTTTTCCCTCACAACTACAGTCTCATTCAAATAAATTTGACTAAACAAATTCCGCATTAAGATCCAGATCTATGACCTTTGACATCCAGACACCATTTGCCTGGTTTAGCAGGAACATGGACACAACACAGTTAAGTGAAGCACTGTCGTGTTGCACAGGACCTCCGCCAGCATCCATTGTCTTACCTTGTTTTTGTATGTAAGCTGAGCACCAGCTGTGATCAGATACTTGATGACTTCGAGCTGTGAGTTGCAGGCAGCTAGGTACATAGGCGTCACTCCCCAGTTGTCTGCTCTGTTCACATCTGCTCCATGCTGAAATGTCAAAGGAAATTCACATCACTGATCTCACTTAGCCTGCTAAACTGACCAATCTCTGCTCTGCTACCAGTCCATCTAACAAGACTGACGAAGGCATATAGTTTGACCTGTTGGTAATAATGACGTGTATCACTCAATTTGGGTTTTCTGGCATCAATTTCTTAAGGAATTCACAGAGAGAGGCAGGATCGGGAGTCATAGATGTGGTTTAAAGAGGGTTAGGGTCTTTAGTTGCATATTAATCCACCACGGTGACAGACCAACTTGTTACTGTAATCACATCTTCATAACACGGCCAGTCTATTTTTATGTTTACCTGTTATATGACCAGATCGCCCATTTGGACTGCAAAAGTAGCAGTCTAGAATGGGAGGAACAGTAGTCTCTCTCTGGAGACAGTACAAAATGACAGTACAGTATGAAAGACCACCAGTCTACCATTTCACGACACGTTGATTATACCTTTTACGGAGGATCATGTCTTCACATATGGCTGTTTGTAGTTATCTGTCTATAGGTGTGGTCTTTCAAGAGAGAGGTTTTACTCTGCTGCCACAGGCTGTTATAGAAGACCCACCTTGTACTGAGCAACATTAGGAATAAAACAGGATGAACTGAACTATGTTTCTGGCTAATAAATTGCATTTATTGCTTTCTGAGGACTGTTTACATCTTTATCATTATTTAAAAGCCCTTTCAAATGTTGGGGTTAGCTACCATAGGGACATATCAAGTGACTTGAAACATTTATGCACACGTATATCAAGCTTGCCTCAGAGCTAAACAAAACATTGTGGTTTTGAAACATACCATAACAAAATAATGAGACCTACAGCAAATTTTGCCACATTAAATATTTAAGTATGGGGTGCCCATTCTTATAGATTTTACACAAAGCTCTGTGTCAGACAGCTGATGGCAACATTATAGGTCTTGGTCACCCATCTTCGAACTTGTCTGAGCCCCCTTTTCAGCACTATAAGCATGTGCAATATGAAACCTCTATGCACAAAGCTTTCCAAATTATCATGAGAAAACAAAATTAACAAAAATGGCTCTGTGACCTTGGGAATTAAATCAAGATTACCCATCTTTGAACTTGTCAGAGACCTTATGCTGGTCTAGAAGCATGTGCAATAAGATAGCCCTATACAAAAAACTTTTCACATTATCGTGCTAAAAATACAAGTTTATTAAAATGGCTCTGTGAGCTTGGGAATTAGGTCAAGATCTTTGAACTTGTCCGAGACCTTATGCTGGACTCTAAGCACGTGCAATAAGATAGCCCTATACAAAAAACTTTTCACATTATCGTGCTAAAAAACCAAATTCATTAAAATGGCTCTGTGACCTTGGCAATTGGGTCAAGGTCACCCATCTTTAAACTCATCCAAAACCTTCGGTAGGACTGTAATCACCTGCAATTTGACAGGTCTATGTCAAGACTTTTCAAGTTATCCCGTCAAAACCAAATTCACTAAAATGGCTCTGCGACCTTGGGGATTATGTCAAGGTCATCGGTCTTCAAAATTTTCCGAGACCTTATTCTGGAATATAAGCATGTGCAATATGAAAAGCCTGAGTGAAAAACAAGTTAATGTGTGAAAACCAAATTCATTAAAATGGTTCTGTGACCTAGGGCAGGGCTCGACAATTTTTTAAAAAATCACTTGTCCACAGGGCAAGTAGATTTCAAAATCCACTTGCCCATATGCAAAATCCACTTGTCCTCATAAAACTTCTATAAACATCATTTTTTTCTAACAATGCTAAGGCCTAGCCAAACTTATACCCTAAAATATATTTGCCGCTTATGTCGCTTGCAAATTCGCAAAAAATGTCCAATTTTACAACGATTCTAGCTACCATTCAGTTCTTATGTGACATGAGAACATAAAAATGCTGGTGGTTTGAATGATCGACTCCACCATGCTTGTTTATTGAAAGTGTGCACTGTGCATGCTTGATCACATGAGGAGACTTGGCAAACTTTATTTGCATGACCTGTGAGCAAATCATCGCCGTGAAGGAAGCTGAGAATCTTGCTGCCCTCTATTCTTAGATTTTTACCTTGCAGATACATGTAGTTTATTATGCAAGATGACACACCTGGAACCGGCAAGAGAATCGTGCAAAGTGTGAGGCCGCAAAATACACCAACTTTACTGCTGTTTTATGGATTTTTATTGGCAAAATGTACCACGAACAACTGATGAGATGTTTATTTTGAAGTATGTATAAGTAAAATTGTCACATTTACCCAACAAAAGTGTTTCTGTAGCACAAACTACGCAGCTTGAGTGACCAGAAATGAACATACCTGAACATACACTGTCGTCGCTTACGTAAATAAAGGTCTGTGTGGATGCCCTGAAGATCGTATTTATGTGGCAATCTTAAGCTTAAATTAAGTTCCTCCACTTATTTTCTCTATATGCATGAAATATACATTAAATTTTATTTTAAAGCTGAATTCATGTACGCCATGGTGAAACGGAATTGAAGCAGAATTTATTGTTTTACCAAATGGAAAATGACAGACCAGATGAAAGGTCTTATAAAAGTATTACACGTCATCCATGCATCTGTAATGAATTAGGATAAAGGTGATGAAGATTTTTATGTATTATAAAATATAAGAATACTATGAAAATGAAGAATATCATATGATTCGTACATGTGTGTTTCTGTCAGCACTTCAGATGCACTACATGCATACATATACATAAATGTATCTTGAAAGGTCACAGGGATCATCACAACCCAATGCAGCTTTGATATATAAAACACTTTCTCCAGGCCTCCCTTGTAGTCGTTGTATACTGAAAGGTCGAAGGTGGACTTTCCAAGAAATTGGTGATTTTGGAAGGGGTAATCACATTTCATTCTTTATTTTTTGATTTTGGGAAGGTTTTTTTGGTACATCACCCCTAAGCAAAAAACTTTTAAAGTTATCACGTGAAAACCAAATTCATTAAAAAGGCTCTGTGACCTTGGGAATCGGTTCAAGGTCACCCATCCTCAAACTTGTCTGAGACCCTATTGAGGACTATAAGCATGTACAATATGAAAGCCCTGCGCGAAAAAAAAAAACTTTCCGACTTATGGCGTGAAAACGGGACAGTGGGACACGGACAATGTAATCACTATATGCCCCCTCCCCCTTTGCAGGAGGGCATAATTAGTCAAAAACATTGAAGCAGGCAAAATATAACCATCAGCCAGCTTTGGCTAATTCATGGGGGGGGGGGGGGGGGGGGAGGTTTAAATGTCTCACCTTGATAAGCAGCATGGCACACTCTGGATACAGACTGACTACAGCATGTAGAGGCGTGCCTCCATGTCGACATTGTGTATTTACATCTGATCCAAACTTCAACAGCTCTTCCAGGCATGCTTTGTGTCCTTTATATGCCGCCCAGTACAAGGGGGTTTTCCCGTAGTAGTCTTTTTTGTTTAAGTTGACTGTTCCTGTAAGAATGAAAGGTAAAAATGACTCCTAAAGGACGAGTGAATTATGCCACATAGGCTCCTTTTTCCAGTTCACTGTGAGGTCAAGTAGCAGCAATGACCATCAGTGTTATGGTCAACAATTAGAGACCCCAAGGTCATAGGGTGCTACCTAATCATGGGCTATAAAGCATGTCACCTGTAGGTCCCAGTACAGGTAACTTTCCCTGATATGCACCTGTTGAAGGTAGGAAATATACAAAACCTGCCTCAATCATAGGTTGAAAATGTCATGTAACACAGGAAGATGCTGCCACCATGTAAAATAGAGTAACTGACATGTCCCAATTTTTTCTTGGGCATTGTTTTTCCATAAGTCGGGGGTAGGGGGAGGGGGAAAGGAAAGGGAGGGGGCAAGCCGGTGGTTACAGTCCAGCAGCTCTGTTTTCATCAGGTTTGGAAAAGGGGTGTAATGATATACCGCTATAACGGTACATCGCGGTACAGTCAATCCACGACACACGTATCGAAATTAGGTCCCCTGTGTCGTAAAATACGATACATTCCATCGTAAGTAATTTCAGCTCTGAAAAGAAAAAAAACGAAAGTAAAGGCCATAATTCATTAAAATTTACCGTAATTTTGTGAATATAAACTCGTCAATTGACCAACCATTCGTCGGCCTTCTGATTATATGATCTAATTTTTGTCTCATGCCCGCAATGTTGGGAAGGAACAAGTCTTATTACGCAAAGATTGTTGGACCAAGATGTTAAATTTACACATCACATTTTCACCCAGAAGACTTCCATCGAAGAAATCTAGACAGAGATAAAGGCATGAGTGAAAATTCATTACGGACGGCAAGGAAAATATGCATATTAGTCTTCGCACGGTCACACGGAACGAAGCGAAAATTTGCATTAGGCCTGACATGATGTTGTTGATCATGTCTCCGATGGGTCACGCGGTTATTGGTGTTTTGATTTTATTGAAATGTTTGAATGGAACAAATCTGTGTGACAGAACAAGACAGGAATGAAATTTGTGATTGAAGGCCGAGAAAAATATATGTTCAACATAGCGGAAAACCATGCCTGGGTGCATGCCCGTGAAGGCTGTGTAGTACACTCACTTGTGTTGCACGGCTTGTAAAGTTGTAGGCCTACCGTGTTGCTTGGTGGAAAAAAAGTGACCGTTTTTAACATCTGACTCTTAACACTGCCTATGACATCAAATTTTTCAGGTGTATTGAAATAGAATGTTCACAGAAATGTAAATCATGTAATTTCTGACCATTTCACCACATGGAATTAATCGCAAAAATAACAGAGCCTGGGCATGTTCAAATATGTATGCTGATTGTTGTGCAAGCGAGTTAAAAAAAACTGTCTGGTGGCACACGGTGTGCGATACCAGATACTGGCACAGTGGCAGCGTGCTAGGGGTTAAGCCCCCTTCACAACCATTTTTTGGTAGACCTGGGATGTGTTATAGACTTAGTCTTAACAGCAGGTCCTTGAGCAGATTGAATACACCCTTGCTCTTGGTACAACTTTTAGACCCTTTTACATCAAGTTGGCATATTGGTAACTTTTTGTTCAATCTTAAATTTTATAATGAGTTACCTACATGAGCATATAGACCCTATGTTATGTTCATTTCTAGGCTAAATTACCAGCATGTTTTATTTATTTATCATTTTGATGTATGTTGATTATACCAATTAAACTCAATTAATCAAATTACATCAAAAGTCTAGTTTGCAAAATTTCAGACTGGGCCCATCGATTCAGTTCATCCACTATTTTTCCTGAAAAGGAAGATGGGTCCAACGAACCCGTACTGAAAAATCCTTAATGTGATCCCTGCATTATTATTAATGGTTAAGTATCAAATTGTATCGTATCGTCAGTTCCGTATTGGGATACATATCGTATCGTGAAAAAGTGCATCGTTACAGCCCTAGTTTGGAATCAAAATTATATCATATGCTATATGGCAAAATATTTTCAAGTGCTCCTGGTCCTAGAACATTTTACAGCTAAAAGATCTAACTTACTTTCTGAAGTGAAGTTCCATTACTTTCAAGACACTGATAAGTAGGTGTTACTTTTTACAAGAAACGTCATACAGCTGGGGAAGATTACCCAATACACACTCACTCTGTCTGTCCGGACCACTGCAGGATATTTGTGCACACACATTTCAGCTGTGCAGCCACACATGCTATAGGAAGTGTTGAAGAGTGAAGCCAACAGACATACTGGTTATCAACCAGACACTCACCAGACTTGTGAATGATTTCCTGAATGCGTCGTACATTGCCATGACTTGCAGCATAGTGGATGTCTGTCCAGTTGTGATTGTAGCTAGGGGGACTGAACTTGTTCCAACAGTTCGTAGTCTTGGGTTTTGGTGATGGCGGGTTACACTCAAACCAACTTAGAGAGCTGGTTCTTAAACCCATGCTAGCTGCATTGGTGTGGCCAGCTCTGAAAGAAAATAGACAAACAAAAAGGGTGAGCAAATTCCTATGTCCTATTGTCCAGAACAAGTGAAAATTTAGTAAAATGACATGTAAATGATAGGGGCACTTGTCTTCGGACAAGTACACCCATGATGGAATTTTCTGGCCCTGTTAAAAACTTTAAAGTCTATTCTGAATACAGATTGTTACAAGATTAACATTCTATTAAAAATTAGTTATAGGCTAATTAGAGTTTGTTTTAAAGCAATACTAGGCAGTTACATGTTCAAAGTTGTGTCAGTCAGTACAGCCACCACAGGGGAATAAAGATAGTAGGAGAGTGATCTAGCAATAACTGACTCCATGAACAGTGTCCAGTTTTAGAAGTACACTGTATGTGGTACTATGCCCATACCACACTGTTCCAGAAGTCCATCTTATGCTGACAACAAATTAAGCCACGAGTGCACTTCAACTGAGTAACCAACAAGTGCAGGTGCAACCATCTGGGGGATAAACAAACCAAGCTCCTCTGATTGGTCAATCATTGCCAACAGGGAGTGGGGTGATGTGTGATTAATTCCTGTATTTTGGTGGCTCAATCTCTTGTTGACCTATAATATTGACAACACACACCATGAAATTTGGGCATGCAGTGCACCTTGTTGTATGTAGTCAAATATGGCAGGTGGCTTTTTGGTCCATGAGGTAAATTAAGCAAGAATTCTTTTTTTTTTAATCCAAGAAATAAATTCTTTGTGCCTGCCTAAAATTTAACAAAAACCACAGAACTTTGAACCCATGAAAGTTGCAATGGCTAGCCATATCCCCATCCAGGATAGTCATGGTGGTAAATAGAGGATATTTGGAGTAATATTAATATTAGCAAGTACACTTACCTCTTGACCACCACTGCCAAGACCTCTGTGTCTGGGCATGACACCCAAGAAATCAAGTTGACAAGCTTGCTTAGTCACACTTGATCATGAAACCTGACAGTCCTGTGGCGCCATCTCTCGGTCCATGAGGACTGACAGTGACGTCATGTACACATGCGCCTCATATCATCTTTCCGCTTTTGGAGATTGGTCAGCTGACATTAGCTGTAAGAGGATGTGGGGTTGGTCAGGTGGGCTTCTCTGGTGGTCAAGAGGTAAGTGTACTTACTTATATTGATATGCCACCATCGCCGATACACAAACGCACTGCTGGTGGGGGTAATCGTCACATGTGCGCTGACCTCTATAGACCAGAGGGACTGGCAGGTCGGCGGAAACCACCGGCCCGCGTGAGATGACGTCTGTAGGGAAAATCTCAGAGCTACCTGGAGATGAGGCCGCTGACAGCTGAGTCTGGCCTAAACCAGAAACCCTCCTTACCGACCCGCAAGGGACCACACTGAACATCCCAGTGCTCGCCCGCCAACATGACAAATGTCCGCCTCATGGGTAGACGATATCGGTTTCACCTCCATCGGGCCTGGAGATCAAACAGGCCCTAGTCACAAAACAGCTGGGCCCCAGGGCACCAGGACAAACTGCTAGATACTGTCCGAGATTAGGTCTACCAGGCATGAAGCCCTAAAAGGCTCACTAAGAAATGTGCCGACCTATAGGCCTGCATCAGATTCAACCACGAGAGCGCCATAAGCTGGAACAAGGTGGCAGCTCTGATGGGATCTCAAGCAGAGACAAGCTGTAAGGCCTCCAGGCTATCCAGCGATGTCTTGTAGGCATTAAGGATCGTCTGCTTAGTCCATGATGAAATCATGTTTCTGCAAACTTGCTCCTTTCGCAGGTTACTCAGTGGTAGAAGGTGTGCAGACCTCTGTCCTCCGAGTCCGTCCGTGCGAGGAAGGTACCAGCGAAGAGCTTTCACTGGGCACAGGACTATCTCCTTTAGAAGAAGTGTGGCATCCATTGCACGGAGGGTAAAACCCTTTAATACTGTAGCCCAATCGTGAGCCACTTGGTTCTTTGCAAGGAAGCCCAAGTGAGGCCTCGGGGTCATCTGGGAGTGGTCAGGTGACCACTGGGGACGGTCATGAGCTACAGCCTGGATCACGCTTTCCTTTCTCCTAGCCCCCGAAGCAAGTGTTAATAGATAACAAGTTTTTCACATCCAGTACTTGTGGGAAACCCGCTTGAGGTCCTGAAGGCACCCAAAGGGCCACTTCTTCAGCATGACAAAACCAGCGGTAAGTTCCACGTCGGTAGGACCTGTCAGTGTCACGTCGCTGGCCTGTCGGTGCAGGACACAGTGAGCACAGACAGATAAGGATCACCACCGACGGGCACGTATAAAAAACTGGCAAAGGTTGAGGAGATAACTGATTGAAACCCCTCCACTGTTCTCAAGCTCTTGCCTAAGACTTCCCACTAAAAGTCAGTAATGTCTGCAATATGTGGACCCCAAGGGTGAATTTGCCTACTAGCACACCAGTTGTAAAATACCTTCCATCGAGCCGAGTAAACATCTGCAGAAGATCAAAACCTCCTCTGGCAATTCTATCTGAGATCTATTCCGAGAAACCTCTGTTCCGGATGTGCTGCGAGATAACCGCCAAGCGTGGATGTTGAGCATTTGAGTCTATAGGGCAATTTGGAAAATATAGGCCCTGTAATGTCATAGCCCAGGTACTGCCACTATATAGCGTAGGCCTGAAGAGCCATATATGGTTAATAACATGCATAACCTGTTAATAAATATGTGTACACCCTATATACATTGTTTATACACACCCACACACATATGGTGGTGCCTCCTTTGAGAGACAATCCCTGGTTGCATCCAAGAAGTGCTCTCCCACAGGAGGTTGAACTCTTGCACTACCTGCCCATCAACTAACCATTACCTTGAATTCCCACATGTAATCAAATTCAAACATTGTTGCATGTACACTTACTAGACCCCATTCCATCTTGCAGTAATTTGTTTACTCATTAACTCTTTCAGTGTCAATCACATCAAGTCGATCTACTTAAGTCAAATTAGTCTGAACTAGAACAGACTGATTTTCCAACAGAAAATCAAATGTCTCCCGGTGGAACACTTACGTCTCTGAATAAGCTACAGGTGATGACAAATTACAAATGACCAAGTTTGCTTGAAAATTACAATCCTATTTTAGCTCTCACCTAGATACATTACTCTAGCAATTTTCATCAAGTTCTTCAAGACTTATTGCGGAGAAACCAATCTCACATAAATGACCCTGTGACCTTGAAAATTACGTCAAGGTCACCCAAATACAATCCCAACCTTGGTCTTACCTTGATACATAATCCTACCAAGTTTCATCAAATTCCATCCTGTTCTTCATGACTTATCACACGGAAACCAATTTCACATAAGTGACCCTGTGACCTTGAGAATTCACTCACAGTCATCCAAATACAATCCCAACCTAGGTCTTGCCTAGATACACAAGCCTACCAACTTTCATCAAATTCCATCAAGTTCTTCAGGACTTATCGCACGGAAACCAATTTCCCATAAGTGACCCTGTGACCTTGAAAATTAGGTCAACGTCATCCAAATACAATTCCAACCTAGGTCTTGCCAAGATACATAATCCTGCCAAGTTTCATCAAATTCCATCAAGTTCTTCAAGACTTATCGCATGGAAACCAATTTCACATAAGTGACCCTGTGACCTTGAGAATTCACTCAAGGTCATCCAAATACAATCCCAACCTAGGTCTTGCCAAGATACATAATCCTGCCAAGATTCATCACATTCCATCAAGTTCTTCATGCCTTATCGCACGGAAACCAATTTCACATAAGTGACCCTGTGACCTTGAGAATAAGGTCAAGGTCACCCAAATATAATCCCAACCTAGGTCTTGCCAAGATACATAATCCTACCAAGTTTCAGCAAACTCCATCAAGTTTTTTGCATGACTTATTGCACGGAAACCAATTTCACATAAGTGACCCTGTGACCTTGATAATTTGCTCAAGGTCATCCAAATACAATCCCAACCTAGGTCTTGCCTAGATACATAATCCTACCAAGCTTCATCAAATTCCATCAATTTCTTCATGACTTATCGCACGGAAACCAATTTCACATAAGTGACCCTGTGACCTTGAAAATTAGGTCAAGGTCACCCAAATACAATCCCAACCTAGGTCTTGCCTAGATACATAATCCTACCAAGTTTCATCAAATTCTGTCAAGTCCTTCAAGACTTATCGCACGGAAACCAAGTGTTGAAGAACATGAATAACAACAACAAGAAGAAGTAGAAGAAATGGGCACTAATCCAATATGTCCCCCGGCTTCCACCGGGAGACATAATTATCATTAGAATCCCAGATTTGTATTCCTAGTAAAAATTCCTTTCATTCTAGTACCAGTATGCCTATAGTTCCAGATAAAATACAGTTGTACATGTTCTATGCAGCCACTGCTGTGACAGGCCACCTGCTCTTTGTGGCCACATTTTTCTTTACTATGAGTCAATTGTGTTTGATTTACCTGTGGTGACAGGTCACCTGCTGTGCATGGCCACTTTTTGTTGGCAGAAAGGGTGGCCACACACAGTAGGTACCACTGTACATAAACATATTTTGGACTCGTAAACTGATTTAAGAAATTATTCTACCAAACTCAGGAATTCAACATTAAGGCAAGCCCAATAGTCTAGGACAAGTAAATTTAATTTTCAGCCTAGCAAATGATAATAAGGCCTAGCCCAATCAGACTAGCGCAATTTTGCAATCAGATACCTGGTTCAGTTTGTTTGTATGCAAACTCATGAGTTGTATTCTTGCTGGGCACAACCCAGAAGTAACAACTCCAGAAGCTGCAGCTTTCCATCTGTTTACAAGTCTTCCATGTGACCATTGATGTATTCCGAACAGCGTCCCTTTAGGTCATATCCACCATTACCCTTTGCAGCACCCTCTGCGGGGCAGATGGAAGAAACAGCAGGGCTATTAGGCTCAGGTGTTGATCCTCATCGAGGATGTACTGCACCTTCAGTGGTGGACTGTGAGGGAGAACGTCATGAGAGAACAAAAGCTGGAGCTTTTTAAGGCCCAGCTCACCATTTACGCAGACTCTTCTACGTCTGGACGGGGAGCTCACGTGGAGAATTGGAAGGCCTCTTTTGCAGCTCACCACATAAACTGGTTGGAACTGGAGGCGATAAGCTTAGCGCTCCTCCACTTCCGAGACCTGCGGTAGCACCAACATGAAATACAAATTTATTCATTGGTGGCCAATCAGAGCGAAGGAGAAATTTGAGTCCATACACTGGGGGGGGGGTCACTTTCGTTCAACGAAGAGTGGCCTAATTTGCAATTGAGACGCTTTGCAAGGAATAAAGTGGCGCAAGTGGGCTAAAATATGTCTGGCAACTCAATATTAGGCAGGAATCGAGAGAGTAGATTGTGACGAATCTTTTGGTATATAGATTATATGCGTCGGGGAGCAGAAGTTTATAACAGGAAAACAGTCTGGGGTGCACCAGTTATTTTTTTGTTCCCTTCAAACCGTGATCGGTATTTTCGGTGGACAGTGACTTTCGCGGTCAGTATGAACGGGTTTGTAAGCGAGTTTGTAGTTTGTCTCGACCAGAATATGATGACAACAACCATTCTGCTGCTTGCCCGTGGTGCGTACATACATATTTTTTCTCCCCCATCATCCTGACACAGCTTTTCTAAATGTACTTGTTAAACAGTGGGTTCTCTGATGCCAGACACACAAACAGCAACAAGCCAAGTGCTTTTGAAAATCAGTGACCAACTCTCGCTGTGCTTTTTGTACAGTGCACAAGCACGATGTGATTGTGGCTAACGAGGTCCCTGGCTGACCAGCAATGATTTATGTTAAACTGCTTTACACAACAGACGCCGTGATATCAAGATACAAACATTGTGGATTTATTACATCAATTAATAATGGTTACCATGGATAAGGCTGTGATACTGTCGAAGTGGCTACTTAATCGCTGACGAAAGATTTTTGTGATGACGATTTTACATCTGAACGAATGACAGTGTGTATGACAACAGAGCAGGCAGAGTCCAGGAAAATTACATCTGCCGAATCGTGAAACATGCGCCAAACACCCATCAAATAAATCAAATAGCACCACAAATAGCAAACATTATTTACATACATCTCAAATACGAAGCTGCATGACAAATTGGTATCTTACCAAGCCATTTCAAGCCATGTTTTGAGTTTTGTCATCTGCCATGTCCATTCCGTCAACTTGACCAATGTGCACTTGCTGCGGAGACAGGGTGCTTAGTACACATATCTGGATGCGCGGGAGAGTAAGCTTGAAAAGAGTGCCTGATTCTGCCGCCTCCTTCTCATTAAAATTATGGTACATAACATAGATGTATAAGTTTTTCCTCTGAAGAATTATCATTCTAAAATTAGCAGTTGACAAAAATGTATTATTTTTCCATAGAGTGTGCATGAAATTTTATTTTTGGCTCGTATGAATTTAAACAGTTATGCGCATGATCATAAGGGTTCTTTTCTTCACTTCCTGTCACGTTGGCATTGTTGTTAATATTTCTGGCTCGGGTCTGCCTGCAACAAGCCAATGCGGCCGACGAGAGCCGTGGGTTGCTTCGTCCCCCGCCGAGTCGGACGAAGGATGTTTTGCGGGAAGAAACATGGGATGTTTGCTTTGGGATGGGTAGCATACGCCTCGACATACCTGCTAAGGAAACCGTTAGGTGTTGTGAGTACCGGTAACTTAAAGTTCCAGCATTGGGAATATGAATTTATTATCGCAGTGACTATTTTCACCGTACGGTGAGAATAGCGTTTTGTCTATTTTCACCGTACGGTCAGAATAGTGTTTTGTCTATTTTCACCGTACGTCATGATAGAGTTTGGTCCATATTCGTTGTACGGTGAGAATAGGGGCTGCTCTATTTCTACCGTGCGGCAATAGTAGAGAAGTCAACCAGGGAAGAATATTTTGGAAAAGCATTGTGTCATGATATGGCACACAATGAGAATTGCAACCAACATTTGCTGAATTAATTAAAAGGCCTGAACTTCCCAGTTTGAACTGTGAACATGGTTTATAATGAGATCGGTTGAGGTGTTATTTCAGCTTTTATTATCTAACAGCTTTTATAGAGCCAACACTCTGTATTTTTTATGTGAAAAGGCACAAATTTAAGTGAAAAAACGGCCTTTTCACAATTGAGTGTACCCAAATGCCTTAAAACTAGTTACGGCCATGTAGCATCAAACCAAACACAGGTACATTAACTTAGATTACACTCCATTATTGGACATGGTCCCACAAGCAAAGTAAAAAAAAAATGTAAAAATCCGTCAAGATTTAGCGAAAAATATAGTCATTAATACACCCCGAAATGTTCACTTTTTGGGTGTTACGGAGAGCCAATTTTATTTTTACTGACACTCATACTGCATAAATTTTGAAAAAGGGCAGATATTTTAATTATTTTGTACATAAATCCAAACCATTTTGTTCTAATTACGTTTGCAGGTCATATTACCTGGAGACTGCATCGACTGTATGAATTTGTGGCAAAATGTCTGAAAATACAGTTTTGTTATGATTTTTTTGTTTATTTTATTCCATGCATTCAACACCCTGAAAAATTACAGTTTTTACATTTTAAAGTTACAGGTTAAGCTTATAATTGTTGTACTAACCACTTTTTAAAAGAATGTTAGCTTCACATGGTTCACAATTGGTTTCCAAGTTCAGAGCTCTACCTGAAAAATGAAGGTTACATTTTCCGTAAATATCTGTAGTGTCCGTACGCCCACTTGTTATCTTTTTTACGTTATTTTGCATCAAGACCTCGCACACTAATTTTTATAGGGACACTGAACCATATCGAATCCACTATTAATTTAGTGGCTGGTAGGAATCTTATTAAAAGATAGACACCTTAATTTAACATGAAATGTAGTGTCCGTACCCCCATGTAGTGTCCGTATTCCATAGAGAACAAGCAATATATTTTATGCAAGATTCACATGGACATAAAAACCTGTGCAAAGAATACCTTGATATTCAGGCAAAAATGCAGGATATTGTTATTTCAGGACTGTAACTCACATAGTTTGGTGTCACAGGCGTTTAGATGTTTTCAAAAATGAGTAAAATAAAAGGCAATTTCTAAATATTGTTTGAAGTGTACTATGATGAGGGTAAATACTTCTAACAAGATGTACTTCTGAGAAGAAAAAAGAATTGAGGATCTACAAACAAAATATTCCACTCAATTGTCCACATAACAATTGGAAGTAAGTAAGAACACTAACAAGAGTTGTAGGAAGCCTATTCTGTAGTGTCCGTACCCCATGACAATTGCCATGTAGAGGGAAAAATAAATGACTGGATCACATGCATCTATCCTCACCGTGAAAATATACCAAACTGTACCATCACCACCATACGGTGAAAATAGACCAAGCCCTATCCTCACCGTACGGTGAAAATAGACAAAACTCTATCCTCACAGTACGGTGAAAATAGACAAAACTCCTTCCAAACGCTATTCTCACCGCACGGGGAAAATAGACCAAACGCTATTCTCACCATACGGTGAAAATAGACAAAATTCTATCCTCACCGTATGGTGAAAATAGACAAAACTCCTTCCCAACGCTATTCTCACCGCACGGTGAAAATAGACCAAACGCTATTCTCACCGTACGGTGAAAATAGCATCGTCCATTTATTATTTGGACAAACATTGGATCCCTCATTAGTATCAACAAGTGCGAATTTGCCCCCTTGTTGATACAGCAATCACAGAAATGCATCATTCCATTTTTTAAAGAAACATAAATCTGACTCCCGTCAATTTGCTGTCACTATTTGTATTTCTTAAAGACTTAATTGCAGTTGAATTTACCTTCACAATCAGAACCACAATCGTTACAGAGGGTTGGAAAGAAGACTGGAAAAGAGGAGTCTGGGAAAAAAGTACATTGAAGGCATACAAGGTATTAGAAAAGCCACAGAAAAGTGTGTGTTGGAATGGAGGGAAGGGATCCAAACTTCTGTTTCAAAGTAGGGCAGGAGTAATCAATCTCGAAAAGAGAAATCAAAAGTGGACAACAGGGAGTAATGGAAAGTGTAAGTCGTGTAGACAAGAGGCAGATGAGACAGTGGACCATTGGCTGTTGTGGTGTGATGCATATAGAGAGATAAGGAAAGATTTTTTCAGAAAGTTGCACAGAGAAGATTACAATTAGAGTCCGTGCGGGTATGCCCGGACGGGTGGGAGTATCCGGACAATAAATGCATAAGCCTTTACTAAGCGAGAACGCTGATTGGGTCAGATGTTGATTGCGTAGTGTTTACAAACATGCGGCCTCTTGCAGACGACACATGCTCAAGGCACAGCATCATGTCCAGGTATGAGTTCAAAAAAACACGCAGACTGTTTCTTATATTCGTTATTGGCAAAAGTTATGCCTTGCACGTATTGCTAAGGATGCAGGGAACCTGTAAAGTAGCTAAAATTATCAAACGCTGCAAATTTCCACTCAACTTTTACCAATGTTGTAAGTCAGTACATTCCCGCATCTATTTGTGTGCCAGCAACTTGCCGTCGATGGTGCTATCGTCAGATTGAACGCTGTTAATTTCATTCTATCAGGACCAGGCATGATCAGCAGTATTCGGACACCTCCAGTAATTAGAAGCCCTTCCCTGAATATCGCCTGGACACGGATGCACGGTTGGCTGAGCGGTAAGACGCTCGCCTTTTTCACCTCTGCGATCCGGGTTCGATTCTCGTCCTGGGCAGCATGTGGAAAAAGTTCCTACCACTTTAACCGTGCACGGTGGTTTTCTCCGAGTTCTTCGGTTTCCTCCACTAGGCTAGGTAGGAGGTATACCCCAACATCTGTGCCATGGAGAGTGACTCAATAAGTCAATGCTTGACTTCTTTCACAATCCATGTAAAACAAATGTGTCTATACTTTTGACACTGAGCCTGAGGACTTGGTCACTGAATGCATTTGGGGTGCCGCTCTGTGCTGACCTCTTCAATAATTTATTCATGGGAGATTTATTGCAAGGGAGCAGTTATTAACACAAAGAGTGGGACCTCTCATGAGTAATTTACATTATTACACCATGGATACAATAAAATGAGTAAAAAACAAGTAAATGCAACAAACTGCTTTGAGATTGATGAATTGAAAAAAAGCTCACCATTTAGCATATGCCTACTGCATGTTACCTGAGCGCAGCCTCTGATGGACCGCCTTAAGGAAGGCGGTCTGTTCCAGGCTGCGCTCAGATAAACTGCATGCCTCTCTTTATAAAAAAAAAATCAGCACGTCTTCTTTGGGGAAAGCTGAACTTCTTCCACCATTGCAGGCCTAAAGGCTTAGCATGAACTGTGCTTTTGACTGAGACACAGTTCTATAGGAAAATGCCTATTAAATTAGGAGGATGAAGCATGATGCTTGCAAAACTACCTTGTTTATGTTGCCATTCCAGGACTTGACCAATGCTTATATGGGCCTTATTAACTGTGGATACAATGATATAAAAAAAAAAAGGTTCCCTGTGCCCACCGTCATGTTTTTGTGTTCATTTTTTCCATTGTGTTCTACTAGGCTCAATAATGGAGGTGTAGGCCTGTATAACATGTTTCATATTGAAGTCGTATGTGTTTGTTCTTGGTTTTATTGCTTATTTCTGGGTTTTGTTTTTTTGTTTGTTTGTTTGGTTTTTTTTTTGTTACTTTTTTGTTTTAATGTTATAAATATATAGTTCCCACAAAATCGTGATGATAAAATTTTGAAACTTCCTTGCAAACAGCCTGTTTAAAATTTAGGACTACTGGTTGCAAGCCTTTTGCTATGTGCCATCTCTTTGATTGACGTGACTAGTTTGAAACCGTTCACAAATACTTGAGAGAGAGAGAAAGAAAGCTTAAAGAAGAAGCTTATCAAGGTTATGGTAGGCCTACTCAGTAATGACTGCATACTTATTAACAAAATATCAAACATCGGTCATATTCACTCGTGAAGTAAATACAAATGGCCCTAAAAGCACATGGCATGATTGTATTGCGCTTGCATCCATACCGGACGTCCCGGGCTCTTTGTAGGCCTATGACCCGAAGTAGGCTATACTCAACATTTTCAACATTTAAAAATTAAATAAAGTGAAAACAAACAAACAAAAACAAATATTTTTCTTGACAAAAAACTCAAATTTTAAACTAAAGCAAGTTACATTAAAATTATTGTCATTCCCCCGCAGATGATTAAAATGAAACTATCCATTGCCTTCCTTGCACGAGACCAGTATCGACCTATCAAGGTCGACGGTCATTAAGTCGATCCTCTTTACCTAAGAAGCAGGGTAGTTTTTACAACATTTACAATTTCCGCCAATAAGTTGTACAATACGCGCAGACAAACACATTTTCTCATAGATGTAAAAATATAGCAACAACTTTACTTGGCATTATGGTAGATCAGAGTTAACTCATACGGAAAATGATGAAAAGTCCCTTTTGAATGGTAGATCAGAGTTACCTCATACGAAAAATTATAAAAAGTCAGTTTTGATCATGTGTGGTTTTCTGAGCAAACTGACCTTTATGCTCAGCCTCGGCCGTCGTATACTTTCTGTCTGGCCCCATCCCACCTGCACCATCCCGAGTGTACAAAATACGCTATTCAGTAAGAGTTCATAGAAACAATAAAACTAGTGCGCTTTATCTGGATGAAGTAACTCGGATAATATGCACCTTAACTTTGCGGTAAACTTGAAATATTAATAAGTGTACAGCTTTAAATCAAACATTTTTTAAATATCCAGTAACGTAGGTGTAGTAAGGATGGCCAAGGTACAATAAACATTTTCTAAATATCCAGTAACGTAGGTGTAATAAGGATGGCCAAGGTACAATAAAAAATTTCATCCAACAATCGCGAAATCATATCATGGAGTTACCTGATACCCGATGTAAATATCCAATAATCGATATATGGGATGAAAGAAAATGAACAAATTTTGAAACTACGCACTCATGCAAGTGAAGAAATGCAATGCAGTTAGAGTTTTCTCGTTTTTTTTACTGTTTTCATCACAGGACAGTCGGGTCTGATTCCTCTGTTATTGGATACTATTTATTGGTCCAAGTGTCATTGGTTTAGGGTTCTACAACCAACAACATCTGCATATACATAAATCACCCATCTGAAAATAGGGAAGATAATTGAATTATGAAATACATGGCCTCCATACGATTGCATTACACGTGTATTTTACTATATCACGTTAAGTCGATCTTGATTACAATACAAAGGTTAACATCATCTTTAAACTATTACCTAGGCTTACATGTATATGTTCGGCCTTGTGATGTGCCAAAAGAATTTTTTTTCCAAAGGGACATTTTGCTCATAAAAGGGTGGGTGCAGACACCATGGACCCCCTCTCCCATAATCCTATGAGACACAAACACAAAATATTGCATTACAGTGACTTCCCTGGCCAAGTGTGCTGGCAACATTCTCAAAGATGACATGTATTTCATCAAATGTCATTAAAATCATTTACATAGGGCTTGTCGTACACTTAACTAGAAGGCTATGCTCATGACGGTAGCAAGCATCAGAATGCTGTTCACATACGTACGTACATACATACATGCATGCATGCGTACGTGCATGCATGCATGCTTTAACACATCAATCTGTGGGATCTTGGTTAACGAAAGGTTATACTGTTTTATTCAAAAATAAAAAAGAATCATACAAGACATATTTCATTCTTATTGGTTTGTTTCAAATTTGCTGACTTGCAGTTGTTTGGTTACCTTCAAATCATTCTGTATGTTTGCTATAATATTTATTGTCTGGCATGCTTAGCAACAATTGTCAAAAATTCTTTTATAGCGTTAACATGTACATTGCTTTAGAAATAGACTGATTATTGAATTATGCCGTTTGACCTTAAAAAATTGTTGAAAATATTAAAGGAACACGTTCGCTCTAAATATTTTCTCATCAGCTTCTTTGTCATGATGAAATAAGAATCTGCCATTTAATGTACATTTAAAATGAATTGTAGGTATATACAAATTTATCCAGTTAAACATTCAAATAAAGATGCAAATTTACTAGCAAGGTAGTGATTTTTAAAACTAATTAAGTTAATTTTGATACTAGAAAAAGTTGACATAATTATATGAGCAATCCACACAATGTGCTCGATGAAAGCTGTTGACCTAGATCGTTCTTCTTGACTGAAACTTTAGACTGAAGTTGTTGGTACTCGAATGAATATCTGATTTAGTAAATTAAACAGTAATTCACTCTGATTGAAATACGTGTGAATATGGTAAAACATAACAGGAAAAGAGTTCTAACTTTTGTTAGACAGTACTGTTCATTAGATACTGCACATATAATCGAAAAGCCAATCAAACTTTAAGTTTAAAATATATTATTTCTGCCAAATTATATTTCACACACGGCTGTTAGACGTTCATGCACTAAGGCCTACTTAATTTTCAATTTTAATAAGACTGGAAAGAGCTTATAAATATTGCAATCGTAAGGAGCAGACCAATTTCTCTATTAGTTATAATGAAAATAAAATAATTATTTTCTGTATTGTACTGTTAACTTGACAGACAGCCTATATACAAGAGTGCCAGTTGACAAGGCTTATAAAGTTAATTAAATTCTAACGATTTATACAGGTCTCTTGCACATAATTTGAGCCAGTGTTAAAATGAAAGCATTTCAAAGTTCACATGTAATAAATACAAATATGGCTAGTATATTGGTAACAATTACCTGCTGAGAAGACCTCTAATATACGACACTGTTTTATGTAGGCCTAGGCCTAATTGTGTTGTGGTTGCTACAATAATGGCTTACAGCAACATCCAAGGACAGATTGTTGATGTTAGAAATGAGAATGGTCTTGTGCATACAGCTTTAAAGACACTATTCGTTTTCAATATGAATTTACGTGCTACGAGACCTTTTTTTTAAAAAAAAAATACGCAACTGTCCGAATACCCCCTCCATTGTCCGAGCATCCCCTCCAGCCACAGGCGTAACATAACTACTGTATGCTCCCTAGCGTTTCCTCCCATCAGATGATTGCTATAATGGTTGACCCGCTTATCGTTCAACCTCAAGCCGTGGGTGATGGATGCACCTCGTAAGTTTGATTATAAACGGTAAACGCTGGTTACAGCTTAAGTGTCCGGGCACTGGCGCACCCACTCTACAAGGGTTTAGAAGAGGTTCAGGGTTTAGAGGAAGAGGAACGTATAGCATGGATTTTAGGTATGAAAGGTGGCTTTCTGGGAGGCAGGAAAGGTAATAAAAATGTACAGGACTACCTGGTAGGATGCTGGGAGAAAAGGAATGAAATAATAGAGTTAGAAGGCAACAGGTTAAATTAGAATCCCAGAGTACAGTGAGGGGAAGGAATGGGAATGGTGGTAGCCCTTATAAGGGCTCCCATGGGGGCTCCCATGATGGGAAAAGCCTGAGCCTTAGAGGTGGGGATAGGGTGTGAGAGGGATGGATTTTTTTTTTTTTTTTTTTTAGGCCACCTGTGTCACAGAGTGACACAGGACCGTGGCAGACAAGCGGAGAGCCACCGTATTATTATTATTAATCGCATATCCCAATTACACAGAATAACACGAATCTCCTCATACCACAAATAAACAGCATACACATGGTATAAGGTCCCATAAAAATTTCTTTTTCATAACAATAGTGTCAATACCATTCACCCCTAAATTTTTACAGAGTGACTATTTTCACCGTACGGTGAGAATAGACTATAGTGTTTTGTCTATTTTCACCGTACGGTGATGATAAAGCCATGAAGCAACGAAAATGAAAGACTGATTGGTGGGTAGAGTGAATTAACATGCATCAATTTGACATGTTAGAAAGCCAAACATTTAATGGTGTCACGGTGCCAAGGAAATTGCCTTACAGTAAACCCTCAGTAACTGGGCACTTTGCTTTCGTCCCGTTTCCTATTGACTATACTATAAAGCTAGCTATCTGCCTAAAGTAAGCATTTTTTCTCCAATCTTAATTTGCCTCAGTTCTATGTGACAAACCATAACCATGAATTTCCGAAAAGGCTCTTAATTTTAATTTCCAGATGGTAAAAATCGAGGCGCCTCTATCCTCACCGTGAAAAATATACCAAACTGTACCATCATCACCATACAGTGAAAATAGACCAAGCCCTATCCTCACCGTACTATGAAAATAGACAAAACTCGATCCTCATCGTACGGTGAAAATAGACAAAACTCCTTCCAAACGCTATTCTCACCGCACGGTGAAAATAGACCCAACTCTATTCTCATCGTATGGTGAAAATAGCATCGTCCAAATTTTTAACCTGCTATTTCTAATTTTATTTAGTCAAACTCAAAGGCAAACCAGAAGTTTGGTCCACTGTACAATTTGAGAGAATAAATCTCCAAAATTGTTTTAAAATATTAGTACAGTAAAACCTGTCCTTGTGGACACATCTAGGCTCTATAATCTGGACACCTGTACAATGTGGACAGTTATGTCCTGGACTGATAGGTCAATTTCCTTGATAAAGGCACCTGTGTATTATGGACACCTGCCAGATGTGGACACTTTTTTTCCAGTCCCAGAGGTGTCCACAATAGACAGGTTTCACTGTAAGTAAGTAATTTTATTGACAACCATCAAGGTCAGTTCTGACCTATTTGTCACACATGATCGTTAATTCAGAGCAATAGTTAATCAATGCAATACAATCATTTAGAATAAAAACATATATAGTCAGATACAAGTATTACGTTTAAACAAGATATAAATACATGTACCTATACAACAGAACCACTGACTAGTGTTCTATGGTCCTGTAGTATCGCTATCAGCTATAGATATCTGCATGGATATAACAGAAACATACAGTCAGATACAGGTATTACTATCATTACAATCAGACTAGATATAAACACATGTACTTAACAACAGCACCACTGTTGTACAATCTTTGATTCTGTCTGTAACATCACTATCAGCTTATACAAAACAAAACAAAACAAAAAGGGGGGGGGGGGATTGCTGCAGTCCCTGTGACAACTAATAAATCTAAGTTGCTGCCATCCGTGAGACAAATTATAAGTCTAAGTTGCTACATTTCCTTATACAGGTTATAAGTAATAAACAACGATATCAGAATAGCTCTGCCTCACTTTTCTGGGTAATTACCAGAGGTCAATATAACATTGAATAGTTTGGTTGCATAAGGTGTTAACACTGATTTGGCATGTTTTAATAATTCACTTATGATCCCATCGACTCCGTGTGACTTATTCTTAGGCAGGTCAGATATGGCATCCATCACTTCTTGCTCTGAAATATCGCTGTTTAAATACTCTGGTAGGTTACCTGAGCATAACTCACATTCTCTATCATGCATAGTTAAAAACTGAGTTACATTCTCTTCATGTGTCTCATCGACCTCTGGCTTTTGATTTAAAAGTGAAGGAAGATATTCAAGCCAACTCTCTGGTGTAATGCTTGAAAATGGTCCTTTCCCCTTTGATAACTCTTTGAAGCATCTCCATAACCCAGCTGTATCGATTTCTGGAACTTATGCTCTATTTTTTCTTTGATACAATTCTGTAAACCTTTTTCTTTCATCTGACACAAATTCTTAAAATCTCTCTTAGCTTCTAAATAACTTTGTAGATCCCTCTCGTCTCTAGATATTCTAAACTTGTTTAATAACCTGTTTTTCTTCAACTTGGCATTTTCACACTCATCATCCCCCCCATTTCATATGTATTTTTGTATCTCTCCTGTTGTTTAATTGGACCAGAGTTCTGCATATTCTCTGCTGCATAATCGAAAATTTTTTGCAGCGATGCAACACATGAATCAGGATTTTCAGACTCTATTGCTTTGTTGAACTCCTCAAACATATCGGCTGATGTACAGTCAGTTAACTTACCCAAAAACTCTTCTGATTTTATTGGAACCCATATAAATTTAACCCACTTTGCCAGATTTGATGTACATGTGGTCAGACTTTTGCCTGCAAACTTCAGCATGCAAGCAACTGGTAAATGATCTGAAAAGTCGTCAATATCTAATACATCAAAATCACCGATTTTATCAAACAACTCCATAGACAAAAGTACATAATCTATCACACTGCATTCATTTGACGTTATACATCATCCTGACCAGTGCATGTAAAAGCTTTATCAACAATAAAAAATATAACAAATGAACATTTGTCATGAATGCCCTTGAAGAACTGAACAATACATTTGTGTATGTATACACATATTCCACCGTCATTGTGTCCAGTTGGATGAGTGCATTCCCTGACCGAGGGGAAACATTTATGTGTATCAATCGTGTTCAAATTCAGTTTCACTTTCTGCCCAAGTTTCGGACAAAGCAGTGAAATCATATTTGGTAATAACATTTAAAAAACCAAAGTTTCTAGAAAGTTTCTTGAGTCCTTGAATGTTCCATGTAATAAAACCAGTGGTTTGTGTTCAGTAGTACATGTACTTCCCCTGAAACTATTGTCATTGTTATTGTTGTTATTACACTTCCTTTCATGAGGCTGGCCCTGGCTGCACCCCTGTGGTGATTGACTAAGTGCAACACTTGCCCAGTCTCTTTGCTCATTAAGTGAAACAAGTTCATTTTTGTCGTTGACTGTATATTCCTTTCCCTCACAAACCAGCTTGTTGTATCTCAAATGAACTTTTTTGGTTGGGTTAGCATTTCTCATTTCATTTCTGTGTGGAATTAGTCTCCTTCTGATGTCCCTCACTTCTTGACTGAAGTCCTCACATGTTGAAACGTTTGAGTTTCGAAGTTTCTTTGGTGCATCTGCAATAATTGCAGTTTTCTGTTTCCAGTTATTCAGTTTTGCAATGCCAGGTCTTGGTTTTACTGACTCTGTTTCTGCACCCTGCCTTCTAACTTTACGGTGACCAAGTCTGTGCGCTCTCTCTATTTCCACAACATCCGAATCAATGTTAAATTTTTCACTTTTTCTTCACATTCGTCCCAGCTTTCCTGACCATCATCATTTTCTTCTATCCCATGTATTATGATGTTTTTTCTTCTTGATTGGTCTTCAGCTTTGCTTACTCTCTGTTTCAGGGCTCGTTTTTCCTTTTTCAGTTCGTTAATTTCATCCTTCATGTGACTAATATCATCCTGGATATTGGCATTCTCCTTCATGGCGTTTTTAACTTCTGCTCTTAGTTCATTAATGTCTTCTTTTAGTTGTTTGATAAATGCATCAGCCTTCTCCAGTTCACCTGTTGCAGACAACCTTGTTTGTCTTTCTTTTGGAGGTCCAGGGTTCTGTTCCACATCACCAGCTACTATCAATAGGACTGCCAGGAATAATACTGTCCTCATTGACCTGCTCATGCTCTGTCTGGTTATTCTAATGACTGGTGGGCTGAACCTGTCCTTTGGGCCATGGCAGATGAAGGAGCCAACTCTAGCCCTCCAAGTTTCCAGGCTTACACCCATTGTTGGACTTTTCCTCCTGCTCTCTGTTCCTTCAAACACCACTCCACCAAAATTCAGACTTTACCCAGCCTTACTTCATAGAGAAAAGGCCTTACAAAGTCAGAGGCCACTACTGCTGCTTTCCACCACCTCCCAAAAGGGTTCTCCAAACATTCATGGTAATTATAGAGGAATATCTCTGTTGTCTATTCTCAGTAAAGTGTTTTCATCTATTTTAAATATAAGGCTTACAAGGTGGGCGGAGGAGGAAAATAAAAGACAAGAAATTCAAGCAGGATACCAAAAAGGACAGTCAACAGTTGATCATATTTTCACATTGTATGCTACTGCTCAAAAGTACTTATCAAGACCCAGGGGTCGGTATTATTGTCTTTTTATTGATTTTTTCCATGGCATTTGATTCAGTTTCCCATTTCTTACTGTGGTTCAGACTTATAAATGAAGGGGTTCATGGAAGGATACTAACAGTGTTACAATCAATGTATGGTAAACTCTCATCATGTGTGCAAGCATCTGAAGGATTAACAGATTTCTTCACCTGCTCTGTTGGAACCCATCAAGGTTGCGTATTGAGCCCTTTTTTGTTTATAATTTATTTAAATGAGCTAATAAAAGAAGTGGAAAAATGTGGATGTCAGGGTATTTTTATTGATGAGACATTTCCAAACCTTTGTTTACTTTTATATGCAGACGATATTGTTGAATGTGTAGCCACTGTGGGTCGCTTGCAAAAGCTCATTGATACAGTGAAACTGTACTCAGATAAATGGGGTCTCAAAGTTAACTTGGATAAAACAAATATTATGATTTTTAGAAATGGAGGTATAATAAAAAGAAATGAACGGTGGTATTATGGTGAACAAAAATGAGAAGTAACCCCACATTATAAGTACCTAGGTATCTTGTTTTCCTCCCGTCTAATTTGGACACCTGCATTGTGCACATTGGCCTCCCAAGCCCAGAAAGCTGTTATTGTCTCGCCAGCGTTAGCTGTTTGCGAGACTAAGCAGTCACTTTCGGGACGTCCGTCCGTCCGTCAACCAAAAACTTCGGAGTGGCATTATTTCACTAACTAGATCAGATAGGGCTATCATACTTGGGTGGATGATTGATTGTAATCATCACTAGAGATGTGGGCCATCAATGTTACACTTCATTGATTACTTCATGCTTCATTGAGCATTGGAGAAAAACTTCGGAGTGGCATTATTTCAGTAACTAGACTACATAGGCCTTTCATATTTGGGTACATGATTTAATGTAATCATCCCTAGAGACGAGGGTCATAACTGTCACACTTCATTGATTACTTCATGCTTGATTGAGCATTGGAGAAAAACTTTGGAGTGGCATTATTTCAGTAACTACACTACATAGGCCTTTCATATTTGAGTGGATGATTTATTGTAATCATCCCTAGAGACGAGGGTCATCACTGTCACACTTCATTGATTACTTCATGCTTGATTGAGCATTGGAGAAAAACTTCGGAGTGGCATTATTTCAGTAAGTAGAGTGTCTCTGGATCTCCTTGCAAATATACAGACAGGTACGTCAAGCTTTGAGTATTTTGAACACATTATATATATCATTGACCATTTTGATTCAGAAAAGGGTGGGGGAGCGATATATTCTCAACAAATAGATTGTTATTCATTTCACATATTCAGCAACTTTACCAAATACAGTGGTACCTGTCTTGATAACCCCTCCAGTGACACAATTTTTTAAGAACACTGTGCTATCTTTTGCATGGTATTCTACCAATACAGGCACCACTGCACAAAAATAATCCTCACCCATACAATTACAATGCTGGCGAGACATTCATGCCCCCCCTGGGCATAGCTCTGGTTCTTATCAAGCAGGTATCAGGCAAATGTGGGGGCTATCCAGTGGTTTAGCTTTTGAAATTTTTGATAAGATGGTTGTCCCTATACTAACTTATGGAGCTGAAGTCTGGGGCTTTAAGTATGCTAAACGTATAGAAGTAGTACAGTTTAATTTTTGTAAATATGTTTTAGGTATATCTTCACACTCTAGTAATGCACCAGCACTGGGTGATTGTGGAAGACAACCTTTGTGTGTGTTTTATTATAAAAAGTGCATCAAATATTGGCTGAAGTTACTTAGGATGCCTAACACAAGGTTACCTAAGGCTTGTTATCAAATGTTGAAACAATTTGATGAAAATGGGAGAGTTACATGGGCAACTCACGTAAGAAACCTGTTAGATCGTTATGGTTTCAGTGTGGTATGGCTGTGTCAGGAAGTTGGTTCTGAAGACGGTCTTATTAGAAATTTTATTCAGAGAGTTAAAGATTGTAATTTTCAGGACTGGTGTAATAATATTAATGAAAGTGAAAAACTGCAAACATATCGCCAGTTTAAATCTTTACAGGAGCCAGAAAAATATTTGTCATGTATATCTGTAAGGAAATATGCCATTGCATTAACAAAACTGAGAGTATCAGACCACAGACCTAGGATTGAAGTCGGTAGGCATGAAGGATTAGATGTGAATGATAGAGTATGTCAGTTTTGTAATATGCAGTGTATAGAGGATGAGTATCATTTTGTAATGATATGTTCCTGTTTTACAGACTTGACAAATCAGTATCTACCGAGGTATTATATCATGTATCCTAATGGAGAAAAATTTAGATCTCTCATGACTTCTCAAAATCCTTCAGTCATATGTCAGACAGCAACATTTGTTTTCTAGGCATTTAGAAAGAGAGACCGCATATTGAAATCCGTTAACGGTTGAACATGTACAATTTGGTTTATACGGATTAATGTAGATTTGCTTGTCACTCCAAATGAAAATGTCTGTAATACACTATGTACCATGGGCCTGAGGCCTCAGTTATAGTACCGAATAAACTTACTTACTTATAAATAATAAGTCTGTGACTTCCTGGGGTCCCTTATACAATTGATCAGTCTAAGTTGCTCTAGTCCTGCCAGGAATGTGGGTGGCCAAAGTTAGAGGTTCGCTATTTAAGGATGTGCTCATCTACCTTAAACCCATAATACAGATACTTTCGCAGGCTGTTTAGACATAATAATGGTTCGTGGGACATCAATATGGACTTGAATTTATCCTGTAATAGGTGAAATTTATGTTTGCTGATTGGTTTAAAAATATGAGAGAATTCCCTGTAATCCCTCTTTGGTATCCTTCCTGATCACCAAACAGGTATACAAATTCTGTATACCTGTTTTGCGATCAGGCCCATGAATATTAATGAGCACCATCAGGGTATACATAATATAGCCTCGTTTTGGACTTGATCACCAAACAGGTGTACAAATTCTGTATACTTGTTTTGCCATCAGTATCTTTCTTATTTTGGTACACCCATTATTTTGCCAAAGAGAGTCTAAGTGTTGCAGAGTATTGTATGCCTGCCTAACTGGGTTTGTGATTAAGGAAGTGTAAAATTCTTATCCAAAATTTCAGAGCTTTGGTTTGGTGCCTAATATGGAGTGGCAGTCTACCAGTTTCAGCATATGTACAGCTTCTGTATTTGTCAGTATTCTGACATGGAGGGTGGACTTCAAAAACATTGATTGGAATTTTTCAATTCCATCTACAGGTTTGTCACCTATGCAAACTTCTTAACCATATTCTAATATTGGCATTATTTGACTATCAGACATTTTGAAGGCTAATGGTGGACTTAACTTTCTGACAACTGGGTTAGCTAGTTTATGGACATGGTACAAGGCTTTGTTTGCCTGTTCAACAAGCTATGTTTGTGCTGTGGCCAAATGATCATTTTTTCTTATGTTAAACCAGACACCGAGATACTTGTATTTATCACTTTTTTTTTCTATTTCACCACCATCATAATAAAATTTATCATTGACATTTCTCTTGTTAAACACCAGCACTTTTGTTTTCAGCAAGTGTACTGGTAGATGTCATTTTTAGCTGTGCTGACCAAAGGTCGCAGAGCTCATGCCTGTTCGTCGGTCCGTCCGTCTGTAAACTTTTGCTCGTTGGTGTGATACCTTCCACAGTTTTCAAGTTAGCCCAACATAACTTTCAGGACTTATAGGGTGTATGAAAATCTAGGCCGAGTTTGATATTTGTGGTGCCACCTACATTATTATGTAATATAGGGGTCAAAATGTGAAAATCTTGTGAACACTCTAGCGTTTTAAATTTTTGGTAGATCTTCACCAAATTTGATAGGGTTGTGGGGATGTCAAATTCCAAGTTGGTAATGATACTAGTGGTGTCACCTATAATTTGAGGGAAATTGTGAGTCAAAATGTGTTTTAAAATATAAAATTCTGTATCTTGAAAAGTAATTGGATTAGACTTGCCAAATTTACAGGATATATAGACAATGTCCAAAGCTAGAATCATATATAATATCTGTGACTTTGACTTATATTTGTGAGGTCACCATGCATGTAAAGTTGAAAGAGGAGATTTTGTAATGGCAGTGTGTAGCTTGGACTTCAATGGCAATGTCGGCACAGCACCAGGCAAGCCTATGGGCCTCTTGTATTACATAATCTGGGTGTCCTTGATCTTCTGTCCCAAGGTCACTGAGGACATAAAGTTAAGGACTCACTCATTGTTGTCTTGGCACATGCAACACTATTCATCACAGGAGTTCCACAAATAAGCTATGATTACATGTGGAGCATAGTGCCATCTGGTGGCCAGTTTTGACATTAAACTTGTATGCTCAGAAGCCACTTCAGGACTCACAGCTTTGAATAGGTGCAATAGAGCCACAATGCCAGCAGAGTATTAGGCCCATGGGTCTCTTGTTTACAAAAAGTTAGTAGACCATCCAATTGTTTCTGCAGGCCTACAGCACTATCTGAACGTATAACTAGGTCATCTGCGTTAAGCAGGTACAACATTAGCCGTTCTCCTAATAAAATACCATTTTGGTCATCCAGATATGTTCCAATGTCACTGAGGTACCCTGTAAATAGTTTAGGGCTGAGGATACCTCCTGGTAGTACTCCAAATTCACTTTTAATTTGGTCACTTAGATTGTTGTCTCATTTAACCCGACAGTTTGCTTTATTGAACATGCTTATGAAGATTTTTCCTAAGCCCCCCCCCCCCCCTCCCCATTGGTTAAATTAATAAAGCAGAGGAATAGAGATTGACAAAGTCAAAGGCCTTGGAGAAATCTATGAAACAGGTGTGAAGAGCCTGGCCTTTCATTTTCTGTTTGTTGATAAAACTGGGAAGAATAAATATACTATATGTGGTTCGACTATCCTTGGAGAATCCAAATCGATACGGGTCATCTTTATTAAATACACTGCTTTTATAGTATAGTCTGTTATTAAGGACAACCTTGAATTGTTTACTCATGGCATTGGCAACAGTAATCTTCCTGTAGTGGTCAGGGTTATCTTTAGAATTACCTTTATGTATCGGGTTGATTATGCCCTCAGACCGCTGTTTCGGATATTCTCCCTCCCTGAGTAAAAATTGAACAATGCAGTGATATGTGACACCAATTTCTGTCCCGACACCCTTATAAAATTCCATGCCTATTCCGTCTAGGCCACAGGCCTTTCAAGATTTTAATTTGTCGAGTTGGCTGTGTGTTTTCCTGGTTTACAGTTTCATCTATGACTTTGTTGTGACACACAACAATATTGAGTATTGTATTTATCAATGAGTTTCACAGCTTCTTCCATCAGTTCATGTTCATAATAGTCTGGCATGGGGGAAATGTTCTTCACAATATTCAACAAAATCTTTTAGGCTAATATTGCTATTTGATGTGCCCACACTTCTTTTAAACACTTCTAGAAATTCAAATACTCATTGGGGTTTGAACTTAGTAGGTTCTGAAATTCTTTCAATTTTTTCTGTTTGTAATTTCTCTTCTTCCTTTATATAGTTCTTTTGTACTTGCTTACTAATTGATTATACTAGCCAGTTGTTGGTTGTTGAGATGTCACTGTGTTTAGGGAAGTTATTAACTTGTGTTTTTGGTTCTTTGCATTCATTATCGAATCAGGCGTTAATATAGTGTTCAAATGAATTTATGGGCCCATACTTGTGGAAAAAAATCAACAATTACTTTGAAACAACAAACTAAATGTTTTCCTATTTTTGAAAGGAAATTTAAAATATTATGTATTCAAACCTACAATATTACAGAGATATTTGAAATCCAAAATGTATCATTATTTGAGTATCCACATTTGTCTACTGAAGTCACACACATTTAACGTGCAATAAGTCAGACTTATGTGTCCATTGTTACTGTTTCTTATTGCTTGCCACACCTGTTTGGCTGGTTGTCAACTTGTTGCACCATTTGAAATAAGGCGGCATTGCATTTCTAGAAAAATAGATCAATTCATCTTCACATGGCAGTGTTTGGTGGTTATGCTTGTCTATGTATTTCTGGCCTCTCGTGCTTAAAAACTGTTGTTTGTTGTCTACTAAGATAAACAGAATATTCCATAGACACATGGGATGAATATCAACCATAATTCACATGTGTTTCTGGTTGGGATTCAATGATTCTACGCAAGGAAACCACTCGCCACTTCACGGCTCATGGTTTCCTGCCCTGAATCATTTCGTTCCAAGCAAAAACCCCGCTCATAACAGTTTGTATAAGTATCACATTTTGTACTGGTTTCCAGCAAAATAAAATCGTTCTGCTGGCACATGTGTAATATGATATCCTTATCTGCTTACATTTGAAAATAAAATCAATTCAGTTCAGTTTGTTATGTGAAGTTCCTTTTGTTCAGGAACATATTTGAAGAAAAAGAAAGCCCGGATTTTGTGTGGGTAGCAAATGGCACTGAAAGTGTTTTTATATATATTCAGTTCTGAACAGCTGCTTCACTTCCATTTACATGTACAGTGAAACCTCCTTATACCGAACACCCTTGGGACCGGAAAAAAAGTGTTCAGTATAGTGAGGTGTTCGGTATAGGGAGGGCTGGTAGCATTGAAATTATGTATTTGGGACCGAGAAATGGTGTTCAGTATAGAGAGGTGTTCGGTATACCGAAGTGTTCGGTTAGAGAGGTTTTACTGTATATTGCTTTTATTGATTTCAAGTTCATACTAATGCCAGGTTGGCTTAAAAGCTCAGAATATTTCAATGCTGCTGCATGCACAATAACTCTGAGTGTACCTTAGCTTGCAGTATGTGTAGACACAATTGTGTACTACAAACACATTCTTTTTTTTTTCAAAATAATTGTTATCTTTTTTTTTTTTCAATCCATGTAAATTTTGTCCAGAGCTTTTCTTGGAGACTGATTTAGCTTGAAATCCAAAATACTATATGACTATAGCCGGCCTATTGACTATGAATCATCTGCTTTGGAATAATTACAGCTTTCAAAATTCTGCACATCCATGTACAGGCAATTGAAATTGTATATCTTGGGTATCTTCAGAACTATTCTAGATAGGGGGTCCAGTGCAATTCCCAGTTCAATATATTGGTTTGTTTCATGGACAATTCCTGACAGATGCAAGCAAAAGTTTAGGAATTTTCATTTATGTTAAATTCACTGAATAAGGAATCCAAATTTAGCTGGTCATTATATTTGAATGAAACTTGGCTATATTTAGTTTGAACTATAGCGTATATGCAGCATATGGTTTGCTGAAAGCTGGGAAATCAACCTGATATTGGTTTTGGTATGAACTGGAAAGGCTTTGTCTGCTTCACTTCTGCCAATTGACTGGTTGCTACTTATGCATAAAATGTGAACTGATGGCTACATGGCAAAACAAGAGTGCATTCTGGGTGAACTGAGGAAAAGATAGAAAAGATTTATTGTACAGTAAATCTGTCCTAACCTACAAAGAAGAATTAATTAAATGTGTCATAGTTTTGAAGCCATTCAAAGATTTGCATACATGTACTTTTAAGTGCTACGACATTTGTTTAATAGTTACAGAATTGCTTTTATCACCTTATCAACCGTGGTCATGTGGATGAAATGGAGATTGTTTGTGTGATTTGTAGCTGAAGATGGACCTGCAAACTGATTTATCTCTGCCCAAATGGCAGCTGGGATGGCTGGACACATCTCTGATGCTGCCCTATGCAATGGCTCAGGTATGTCACATCTTAATTTCCCTTCCAAATAGAACAAATTCTTCCTGTCCCCTTTGTAAGATTTGTGAAATAAGGCCAACCCGGTGTCAACGAATATTTGGGCCCCCGGGGGCCCAAACATTTAGAATATTTGGGCCCTTTCCAAATATTTGGGCCCCCTTTCATATTTGATTTTTGTTACACTTCATGAGACATCTTAACTATTTTTGTAACGTTGATGATGTTAATAGTGCAAAATAGCAAAATTGGTCTGGTTACAGTAGACTAAAGGTAAAAGGTGCTGGTCATAGTGTTTTGTCAGCTCAGCATGAGAGTAGATTCAGTGCTAAATGTAAAAACGTAGTCCTGAATCATGTGAATGGCATTATAATCGATGCGGAATTATGACCAGATGCCTCGATCCTAAGTTTACTTTCTCATAGAAAATGGGAAATTTAACTATGATGCAAGTATGTTCGGATCTGAGTATAAAAGTTATAATTGGACCAGTAGTTTACATGAATAGCTGAGCTAACCCAAACTACATGTACATGTACTTCTGTAAAATAACTATAAATGACTTTTGATTTCCAGTTATGTGGATAGGGGCCGGGGAGCGGAGGCTTTTGATTCCCGAATGATTGGGCTACTTGACCCATGAACAGTATCTAAGTGCCTTGAGGTGGCTATAAATGGGAAACGGGCCCTTTCATTCCAGACTATTGGGCCCCTTTTGGTATCTAAATGTATTGAAGTGGATCTTGAATATTTTGGCCCCCTATTTGTATGTAAGTGCCTTGTAGTGGATATATATCGGGAGGGGGCCCTCTGGTTCCAAAATATTTGGGCCCCCTATTTGTATGTGTCTTGAAGTGGATCTAAATGGGAAGGGGGCCCTTTGGTTCCAGAATATTTGGGCCCCCTATTTGTTTGTGTCTTGAAGTAGATTTAAATGGGGAGGGGGGCCCTTTGGTTCCAGAATATTTGGGCCCCTTATTTGTAAGTTAATGCCTTGCAGTGGATGTAAATGGGGAGGGGGGCCCTTTGGTTCCAGAATATTTGGGCCCCTTATTTGTAAGTTAATGCCTTGCAGTGGATGTAAATGGGGAGGGGGGGGGGGGCCCTTTGGTTCCAGAATATTTGGGCCCCTTATTTGTAAGTTAATGCCTTGCAGTGGATGTAAATGGGGAGGGGGCCCTTTGGTTCCAGACTATTAGGCCCTTTATTTGTATGCATTTTGAATTGGATATAAATTGTATATATGTGACAGCAGATTTGGGGGGGGGGTATTCTGAACAGAAAGCCCCCCCCCCCACTTTTTATTTATTATGCACATTACACATATATATATATATATATATATATATATATATATATATATATATATATATATATATATATATATATATATATATAAAATCTCTATATATCCACTTCAAGACACATACAAATGGGGGGGGGGGGGGGGCAAATATTCTGGAACCAAAGGGCCCCCTCCCCATTTATATCCACTGCAAGGCTTTAACTTACAAATAGGAGGCCCAAATATTCTGAAACCAAAGGGGCCCCTCCCCATTTATATTCACTGCAAGGCATTTACTTACAAATAGGGGGCCCAAATGTTCTGAAACCAAAGGGCCCCCTTCCCATTTATACCCACTGCAAGGCATTTACTTACAAATAGGGGGCCCAAATATTCTGGAACCACAGGGCCCTCTCCCATTTATTTATCCCATGTTTGCACTCTCATGACCCAAATACTCCAAGTCTCCAGAAATTCAGATAACAAGGAATCAGGGGGGAATGGAGACACATGAATCTATACATGTGGCATAGATCTCAGCTAAAATATGTGTTGCACAAATATAAAAAAAAAACACTCTGTATATACTTGGAGGATTGTGAGATAATTCCTACAAGGTATATACACCCACATTACATGTAAAATACTATTAGTTACTCACTGTTTTAGTGTGAAATACAGGAAGTATCTCCCCCAAAGACAGCTGTATTACCCGAGGCGAAGCCGAGGGTAACACAGCTGTCTTGGGGGAGATACTTCCTGTATTTCACACTAAAACAGTGAATGACGATTTTATCCCATTTTTGTTGATGTAATTTCATGCCCCAAAAATACACATGTTCGACCCGCTGCTGCTGCAGTTCACTTCACAGTCCGCCATCATGTTGTCGTCTGCAGCGCGTCAAGGCTTGTATCGCATGACAGAGACTTCTGGTGGCTGATCGATGCACTAACCAGATAGGGAGATACAGCGAGAATACCGCTGTATTCCCCGGCCAGTTACGAGAATACCGCTGTATTCCCCGGTCAGTTTCAGGAATCGCACTGTATTTCACCTTTGCAGTAATTAATACACAAATAAGGGTAATATAAAGAGTGTACCATAGCGATTAACCAATCAGAAGCCAAGGATTCTATCAAAAATGGGATAAACCAATATATACATGTATTTATAGTGGCAAATATTAAGCCTTGCAAATGTATTGAATTGTTTGATTTACATTTATTTTACAAAATAATAACAAATTCTTTCAAAAATATTTCTTTTAGAGTTTGCCAAATATCATACAGGATATCTATAGAGAGTGTATTGGGCCAAAACTAAGTTATTCCAATTTCTATTGGGGGGGGGGGGCAAATGTTCGTAGGGGTGCCCAAACGTTCGGCGAATGAATGGGCCCGCGGGGGCCCATCCGTTCAGGGGGCCCAAATATTCTCTGACAGGCAGGCAATTTGGTTATCATAAAACAGCAGGTTTAATTAAGTGTAGACTGATTGGAAACACATGAACATTCGTCAGTTTTCCATGAACACTTAAAATGTTAAGTTTGAAGTGCAAATTGATGCATTTATTTACATTTGTAACTGCAACACATGAAGTTTTTACATTTATTGATTAATTAGGTACCCGCATTGTAGATGCCGGAGCCCTATGGTAATCAAGTGGTCTGTCCATCCATCTGTTGTTTCCGGATAATAACTTTTCACGCTGTTACTCTATTGCCTTCAAAGGTGTTCAAAGAATACATCTAGGTTGAACCTTGGATTGGATTGTTCATGTCTGACTTTGACCTCAAGATCAAGGTCACAGGGGCTTACAACTACAAGGGAGTTTTATGCAATATCTCCATAGCAATTTGATGCAAGTTCATCAAACTTGATCACAATAGTAGTTAACTGTAGTAGTAGCAGACTATATTTATAGTGGGTACAAACCTGGTAAGCTGAAGCTTATCTTCCCCTGGGCCCTCTTGCGGTGTGCCACTCAATCAACCATTCATACACATACATGTACATGTGGGCAGGGACCTGCTGTGAGTGCATTTCTTATAGCAACCACTACTCAGTCGAAAGACTTGCAGTCTCTGTCATTGCCCCTGACATAATCAGGCACAGGTAATCCAAACATGTAACAGTTACATGGTCACTGCTTGTGAACAGCCAGAGACGAATCCCATTGAATGGGCCAGGAGTTGAACCATGTGCCGTGCCCCTCCCACAGAAAGCAAGGACCATAACCATTTGGCCACGGCAGCTTCTCAATATGTATTCATATAGGTATATGCTATATGCCTTTTGTGACCTTGAGGTCATAGGTCAGTGTCATAGGGGCATAGCATTGTAAATTTGTTTCTATGCAATATCTCTAAAAGTATTTGATAGAAGTTTTTTTTTCATAATTTTTTCGAAACCGGTCAGGCTTTCTCCACAGCTTTTAGGTTCCACGCCACTGGCTTTGCTGGGTCTTACACACATTTGATAGAAGTTCACCATATATTGACATTTTATGTATCTAGAGGAGGGTTCACTTTTGACTTATCACAAGTGATCTTGAGGTCAAAGGTTAGGGTCATGGGGCTGTTTGAAAAATGTGTTCCATGCAGTATATAGAAAGATTTGAGAGAAATTTATTACACTTAAGACATGGATCGAGGTAAGAATTTAGTGAGGTATGCTTATCAGTGACCTTGGGGTCAAAGGTCAAGGTCATGAGAGCACTGCAAAGAAAATCCCATGCTAATTATTGTGAAAGAGGTCATACATACACAGGAGTGAATAGGATGTGGATCACTGCAAGTACCACAGATATCTTACAGGACATAGATAAGATCAACAAGAAGGAATTTAAAAGATTTATCCAAACCTTTGATTTTTCAACATTGTACATTGTATACAAAGATTGACTTACCAGATCTGAAGGAAGTGGTAATTTCAATGTTGGACAAGGCATTCAAAGGAGGAACATGTCAGTACATTAAAGTTTCCAACACTGATGCAAGATTTGACAAAGGAATGGATAAAAGAAAGTGTTACACCAAAGAAGAGGTTCTGATATGTAGTATGTTATCAACAATGCATACTTTAGCTTTGGTAGTAAAGTATTTTGACAAATAGTTGGAATACCCAAGGGAACTGATCCAGCTCCTTATATTGCCAATTTATGTCTACATTATTACAAATCCAAATGGATGGAAGGATCAGCAAAAACAAACTACACCCCTGCTGGAAGATTCTATTCACATACTAGAAGATTCATCAATGATCTATGTATACTTAACAACAAGGATGAGATCAAGAAACATTGGAAGGAAATTTACCCAAAAGAATTCATTTTGAATAAAGAAAATGATAGTGACAATATGGCAACTTTCTTTGATCTTGAAATAGGGATTGACAGCAAACAGTATGTGATAAAGATTTTTGACAAACGAGAACAATTCACTTTGACATAGTTTCATATCCTGATATCACTGGAAACATTCCAAAGAACCTAGCCTATGGTGTGGTCATTGGACAGGTTTTACGCATACGCAGAAACACATCACAAATAAGTGAATTTGTGAGGAGAATAAGAATATTGATGAAAAAGCTAAACCACAAAACCTGTGATACCAAAAAGCTATATAAAACTCTGTTGAAGCGTTTCCATAGATATGGAACAATACTGACAAAGTACAACACTCATTCCAAGACACTATTGGATTATATTAATCTATAGATTTAGGTAGGGCTAACATAGAAGTGGTGGTAGAGCGACAGTTGGTATGCCCTAAAATTAACTTAAACCCACCTAGAGATTTTCTCTAGTCTGTTACAGTCATAAACCATCACACATTGTTGGGTCCTCCTATTTCATCACTTGGGTGTAGACGTGACTATATAATAAATTACCTTAAACACTCACTTCACGATCATTGTTAGTACATAAGTGTAACATACTAGTGACATCCGTAAAGTTTTGGGTTATAAGCGTGATACCATCCACTGTTTTCAAGTTAGCCCAATATAACTTTCAGGACTTATACAGTGTATGAAAATTTAGGTCCCTTTCAATATTGGTGGCACCACCTACAATATTATGAAATATATGGGTCAAAATGTGAAAATCTTGTGAATACTCTAGCATCTTTAATTTTTGGCAGATCTTCACCAAATTTAGTGGCATTGTGGAGGAGGTCAAAGTGTAAGTTGCTAATGGTACTAGTGATGCCACCTATAATTTGATGGAAATTATGAGCCAAAATATGTTTTAAGATACAAAATTCCATATTTTGAAAAAGTTATTTGATTAGACTTGCCAAATATAAATAAATAGGATATATAGACCATGTCCAATGCTAGAGTGTTATTTAATATCACTGACCTTGACGTATTTTTGTGAGGTTACCATGCCTGTAAAGTTGAAAGAGGTGATTTTCCAATATGCAGGGTGCAGCTTGGGCATCAATGGCAGTGTCAGCACAGCACCAGGCCTATAGGCCCCTTCTATTAAATAATCTGGGGGACCTTGATCTTCTGTCTCAAGGTCACTGCGGACACACAATTATGGACTCACTCATTGTTGTCTTGGCACATGCAAAAATATCCATCACAGGAATTGCACAAATAAGCTATGATAACATGTGGAGTAAAGTACTATCTGGTGGACAGTTTATACATTAAATTTACAAAAGCTTTATATGTTCAGAAACCACTTGAAGACTCACAGCTTTGAAAGGAATAGGTGCAATGTAGCCAAGGTGCCAGTAGAGCATTAGGCTCAGGGCCCTCTTGTTCTTATTTTATTTTTGTTTTCTTTGCTGTTGCTAAGCATCAGGTCATCAAATGTGGCAGATTTACAGTACTGTTGCCCTTCCCTTAGGGTGTGACATATTTAAAGTACTGTGTTCCTACTTTAATTTTGTGGCAGATTTACAGTACTGTTGTCTTACTTACAGGTCTTGTACCAGTAACCCCTCAAGGTTGGGTCAACTGATCCACAACTTTTGATCAAGTACTGAATACTCATGTTGCTGTGTCTATTGGATGTTAATATTAAAGGAGCAGAGCATCCCAAATTAAGTCCCATCATAATTTTGGATTGGAAAATACTTATCAACTGTGAGTTTTAGAAAGGCACTGCTACTCTATAAATATTTTAAAACATTTGATAACTTTATGTATTTTTGGAGACATGTTTGGCGCAGAACCATCAATCATGGAGGTAAGGTACACTAATGCACCTGTAAAAAAAATCTAATCACATGACCCCCCATTTTCTTGGTTTTAACTTGCTTCTATCAGTACAAACTTGAAGCAGAATGCAAAAGAAGTTGTGGTTTTACATTTCAAATAGGAGAAATAAGGCAGTAAATGTCACTATTTCAACATGTAAATGCATTAGGCGTAGGTTACTGGTCCAAGACCTTAAGGCTGCGGCTGATTTACAGTACAGTAGTCCCCATCTTGAGAGGCCACCCCAAGGGCAGGCCCAAAGTGGCCTCTCAAGACAGGTGACCTCTCATTAGAGGTACATTAACATGGAAAAGATAGCAGCAGGGATCTGCCAAAAGTGTTCTTTCAAGGCAGGTGACCTCTCATTGGAGTAGCCTCAAGACAGGAACCACTGTACTGTTATCTTACTTAAAGACTGGTGCTGGTCCATGTTTAAGAGTGGCAAAAACCAAAGTACTGTCACAGGGTGCTGTTTATGGTCTGTTTGAAAGATCATGCAGAAACCCTCTTATGTGTAGTATGTATAATATAAGACACTTGATATGTAATCTGCACTCCAGATACTTTAAACAAGAAAGCAGAACCTTTTGGGGCCATGGCATGGCCTTGTTGTTCATGAAATGGTCTTTCTTTTTCTTTGTTTTCAATATCGAAAACTTTTTACAGATGTTCCTGGGATGTGTTGGGGACAGATACAAAGCTGGTTACATATTTGGGATGTCTCTCATCTTATGTGGAGTCTCCATGGCAAGTATCAACATTGACCATTAAAATAATGTATAGCCATCAAGAAACCTGCTGCTGCAGCATCAGATGCTATTAACAGTAGACTTTACATAAATATGGAAATACATTATAGTTGAAAGTCGTTGCTGAAACTTCTTCTTTGCTTCCTAAATTTGTTATTTTGTAGGATGCATGAGGAATTGCCATTTTAAAGAGGCAAGTGAAAGTAGTGTTATTTTATAAGAAACCTTGAGCCATTTTCGCATTGTGGCATGTTCATGTCCTACTAAACATTGATGCTCTGTTATTTTGTAACAAGCATTGAGGCATTGTTATTTTATAACATACATTGAGGCATTGTTATTTTGTATATAACATACATTGAGGCATTGTTATTTTATAACATACATTGAGGCATTGTTATTTTATATGTAACATACATTGAGGCATTGTTATTTTAAAACATACATTGGTCCCCCTCTTATAAAGCCCCTCTCACCAGAGGCTGCCTGTCTTGGAAGGCCAGCATTTTTGTGCAGAAAGTATGGTATTGCCATCATATTCTCCCTCTTAAGGGAATCCACTGCTCTTATAAGGCCACTTTTTGGCTGCATTTGTAGTGGCCATTTAAAAGGGGGACCACTGTACGTTCAGGCATTGTTATAATGTAAGAGCATTGTTGTGTCGTAAGGAGCATTTGGGGATTGTTGTTTTGTAAGAAGTATCAAAGCATAGTAATTTTATGACCATCAGTGTGGCATTTATTTTGTAAGAAGCATTGAAGTATTGTTCATAATGAAAGAATCTACAAGCTTACAGTAAGACCTGTTGTTCAAAACAATGCTAGGAACCACAAAATTATGATCTCTTAAGAGAAGAGTTGTTTAATGGAAGGTGTGTGGATAATATGAATTAAAATGTACTTAGCAAGGTGTCAAAAGAGGTGCCACATGTATTTTAAGATAGGGAATAGGAATTATCGTAGTGGTCTTTGGAGATATGCTAATGTATTGTCAATTTGAACTGAAAAAAAGACAATTTATTCACGTTTTCAAACTTGAATGCTTGCTAAAAGTTAATATAGCAGTAATTACTTGTGACTTTGCTGCCGTTGTACTCACAGTCACTTTTCACATTTCAGATATTTTTTGGCCGTTTCAGCAGTATTGGGATTCTGGCATTTCTGTTGACCATAAATGGTGCTACTCAGGTATGTGAAATAAGGATGACAGTGGCACTCAATATATGTATTGGGTCCTAGATAATATTCCTGACTATTACTGTCTTTTCCAGGCAAGCTCTAATATATTTATTAGTTATGTTATGTTACTTCTCGACCTCTGTGTCTGGGTTGAACGCCCATGAAATTGAGTTGAGTTCATTCACTTGATTCCTGAAAACCTCACGAAAATTAATGATTTTACAGTATTACATGTACATATAGGCTTAATTGAAAAGTCACTACAAGTTCTGGAGCCACATCATTTTACAAAAGTGAATAATATGATCCTAAGTTGCTTATGAACAGGGCTATTCATGTTTCCTGCAGATTTTAAATCCATTTGATGGAACAGAACTTCAAATCGTGGCAACTTCAAATTATGGCTGAATCGTTATACTTTTTGTTTTTGAAATTTGAACTGAAGTGTCTGTTAGTACTTTTCTTCAGAAGAACAGGCGTAGGGGCTCTTGGACTGAAGCAAGGTGATGGAAATGTACATGACACTTGGTACATAGACATTGTGGCCTTTAAAGTGGAATGATGAACTTCCCAAATCTGTTATGATATCGTAAGCCTTAGGGATGGTTCAATATTATCATCCTTTTTGAATTACAACTTATGGTACTGAATTTCATGACCCCCCACCCCCTCCCAACTTAGTACTTAAAAATAATACCAAAATACCACAAAAATCAGGGTTACAAATGACCATCATTTTCCATTATCTGGACAAGTGTACAGGTCCATTTACCCCCCTCTCCCCCTGTGTACTAGAAGTACTGATTCAAAATGATTAAAATGTTGAACAATCCCTTACTTTTTTTTTTCAGTCTCAGTGTTGGCCTGCCTGTACAAAAGTGGTGGGCCAGTGGTTCCCAGCTGGTGATGCTAGAAACACTGTGTTTGGAGCTCTTGGCATGTCTGCATTTGTAGGAGGAATACTGGGTACTTCATTGGCTGTAAGTGGTGCAAAGTGTCACATGACTATATAAGGCTGCCTGCAAAACACAGACTGTGTCACTGACACTGATGTTTATGAGGCAAACATCTGAACTCGTATCATAGCTTCCCTCCAGTAAACATTAATTGCACAGAGACTGTGTATATAGGCAATGTTTAACAGAACTGATCTTAATGTCACATAATTGTGTAAGGTTTTTAGCTCAGCTGACTTGTTATTATGCTGAGCTTTGGTTATGACTAGGCATGCATCGTCTGTTTGTCCATCATCCACAAATCACATTTTCAACTTGTCCAAAACTGTTAGCCTGATCCACTTCAAATTTGATGAACATGTATGGGGGGGGGGGGGGGGGGGGGCTCCTACATGATCATGCTCCAGTGATTTTTGTTTTCTAAGTGAATTATTTTATGGGGTTTTTTTTTGCAAAATCTTAAGAAAATCCTCTCTGAAACCGCAGGGCCAATTGCATATGGACACTTCCTGGGACCCCTTGACCTTACATTTTTCAAGAAGAGGTGCTGCAATTCAGTCTTTCGCTCTGCTGACTTATCAGGCAGCAGAGCTTATGAAATCTGTTTGCATCCATTTTCTGTCTTTCTATATGTCCATCTGTCCATTAGACCAAAAACATTGTCAGTTTCTTAAAAACCGTCATGTGGAATGTTTTCATTTTGCACATGGATGTTCCCCAGATAGTCCTCAGCCAAGTTTGCAAAGTGATGATGATACAATATTTTTTCATTTTTTTAAAAGAAATTTTTAACTTATTTAAAAAAAATGAAAATTTCTTCTGAAGAAGAACTACTTGGAAAGTTGCTTTGACATTGTAGACAGGGTCAAATAGTTCACCAGGTGACAGTGGGATTTTTTCCTGTTGTTGCAGTGAAGCTTTGTGTGGCAAGGCTATTTTTGACATCTCTAGAATGGCTAAACAGAATTGCATGAACTTTTAATAGATAAAACATAAAAGCCATGCATTCACTTTTGGAGCCCATATCTATCAAACAGTGCTTGGTTTAAGAGCTGTTTTCAAACTCATTATTCCCATAATTTCTGCCATAAGGGAAGGATTCTTCATATCTGGTGGACATTTCAGTCAAGGCTGTTCGTCTGTTGGTGCCACTGTTGGCATTAATTGGTGTCACAGGTATCAAAAGCGCATTGAATTGATATTTGTGAAAATAAATTGAGATGAAACTTCAAAATTACGTACACCAATTATGCATTAGGTCAACAGTCAAATTTTGTAAAATTATGAATGACCTTGGCCTATTTTCAAGGTCAATAAGCACTGTAGAAATGGACAGTAAATTTAACATGTTGAGAAAGCATAAGGCTAACATTACCAAGTATGCCTCAAAGGTTTATCATATATGGAATTTTGATATTGTGTAATATGGATCATCTTGACCTACTTTCTCAAGGTCATGGAATGATTTCATAAAATGGTTTTTTGTTATGGTCATTACATCTCAACTTGTGTCCATACATCGATATACCATTACAGGAACATTTAGTATTGACAAAAGTTTATTACATAAGGAGTCATGGTGGTACCACTTGTGGTTTGGAACTAAAATCATAGGTAGCAAAACACATTAAATTCATTATTGTGCAAATAAACTGAGATGGAACTGCAATTATGCCCTCTGTGCTTTGTGATGAATGATTACACTTCAATAGTTTTCAAACTTTTATCAAATTTCATCCAACACAAAGAACGTTACTAACAAAAAAATTTATGTTGAGAAACCTCTGCTAGGAAAATTTGGTGTTATCTTGTGAGTCTTCCAATATCATTTATTTGATATCCTGCATCAAATGTAAATCACAATATGCAGGTGTAACTGCTCATACAGTTTAAAAGATAATTAGTTGACACAAAAGGTTAGGAATTTTGACTTTGCAAGCCTTGATAACAGTCACACACCTTCTCATGATAACCAGGCTGATATTCAAGAAAAAGTCATGCACAAAAAAAAAATCACGGAAAAACAGGAAATTTAGGAACGTGGATACAAAAGACCCTGTTTGAAATTTATTACAGGCTTTCTCTAATGGCAATATCATTTGGAGATACATGTAAAACCACAATCAACAAATATTTTTGGGTCGTACTCATTCTTAACACACATTTCCACCAAATTTTTGTGAAATTGTGTGTGCTTACACAACAACCGTGTCATTCGGAAACCAGATTCTAAATAGAAAAATGTTAATATCAAAATTTCTGAAGAGGACTCCTCTATTTATCTTTTGTTGTGGATACCCAAATTACATAAAAACCCTTTGAAAACAAGATTCATTGCTGGTGCTTCAAAACATACAACAAAATTACTGTCAAAGGAAGTAACACTGTGTTTGACTGCAATTAGAAATCATTTCTGTAAATACTGTAATGCAATTTCTAGAAACTGTGAAATAAATTGTTTTTGGAGTATTAACATTTCTTCTGAGTTTGTATCTAAAATCAAAGATTTAAAAGCAAAAAGTATCAGATGTTTTTATTTTTCTGCACTGTGTACAAATCTACCCATAGATCAAGTCAAAACTTGTCTTACAGAATTAATCTATAAAATGTTTAAACATAATGGCCAACCACACATAAATATTAATTCACATTCAAAGAAAGCATATTGTTCACATAATAAATATTCAAAAAGTAACATTAAATCTTACACTGTTGAAACTTGGATATGCTATAATATTTCTTTTGGATAATACTTTTGTTCAATTTGGACCATGGTTTTTTTCAACAAATAAAAGGCATTCCAATGGGTAGCAACTGCTCCCCATCACTCGTTGATTTATATTTAACCTGGCTTGAATTTAAGTACATGGATAAACTGATGAAAAAAGATTTTCATTTCGCTACAAAATTATCAAACAATGCAAGGTATTGATGGCATTGCTTGTGTAAATGTGCAAAATTTTAGTGATATTGTTGAAGAAATTTACCCAAAAGATATCCCTCTGGAAGGTAACAATTCAGATGATTTCAGAGATATGTTCCTGGATGGGGTCTCAAATGACAGGTTTGACATTAAAGTCTATCGCAAAATTGATAAGTTTAACTTTGAAGTAGTCAATTATCCTTTCCCTGACAGTAATATTTCAGAAACTATTGGATATAATACATTTTTGTCACAAATTTTGAGATTTGGTCATATTTGTTCTAAATTTCAGGACTTTGCATCCAGAACCAAATTTATTTACAACAAACTGGAGTCAAGAGAATTCAAGCATGTATTTTTGATCAAATACTTCTATAAATTTTGCTGTAAATATCCAGAGATTGTTAGAAAATTTGGTTTAAATAATTTTTAATATTTCAGACTTGCCTGTTTTGCTACTTAATTTTACCTTTTGGGATCATTCTGTTTTAAAATTCACCTTTCTGACATTTTAAGCTAGCGTGTAAGTGCACATTTACTCAATGTAAACAGTTACTCAATTCGGCTGTCTGACACCAGCTATTTAGTAATCATGTTTGGTTTGACAGGTATTCTTTATCCATAATGAAGCTCTGCATTTATAAGCAAAACTTCAGTTATGTAGCCAATTTATCATAAGTCACATTCATATTTATTCATTATTGTATGGGTTGTCTTTGCTGAATATTTAAGTTAGACAAGGAGCCATTACTCAGAGACACATGTACAGGTACAGGCTCCTTGTCTAAGCTAAATATTCAGCAAAGACAACCCACATAATAATGAATAAATATGAACATGGCAAATGATGAATTAGCTAAATAAGTCCAGTTTTGCTTAATGTAGAGCTTCATTTTGAATAAAGAATGCCCGTCAAACCAAACATAATTACTAAATTTTTGTAGTTCAAGTTCAGACAAGAACAATTTGACCAACCCCTGAACCAGTCTGTGCCCTTTCTAGCTGGACAGTGTACCTTAGTTAAGCCACTTGCCAGTGTATAACTCAAGTAGAATATGTGGGGCTCTTTTGGTGTTGTTAATTTTGACCTTGCGTGACCTTGAAAGGTGAAACTGACATTTCAGCTGATATCTTCATAATAGTTGGTCCTGTTACTTTTTAATTTAAAAAATGAGGCATCCAGAAGTGTGTGAGTAAAGACCTTGATGTGGCTAACAGGGGTGACCTTGATATGGCTAACAGTGATGATGGGCTTTGAAAAAAGAGACCTTGATATTATTAAAAGGTCACAGAATGTATCACTTCAGTCTCAGTATCCAAGGTCAGTTGAGCACAAGACTGTCACAGTCCCTTTGTTAATATTTGGCGTGTTGTCAAGGAATTACTATCTGTAGAAATATATATGACTACCAAAGTAACATATTTATCATGTAAAGTATAAACACATGAGATAGCCACATGGACGTCTGCAAAATGTGTGGAATCAAGATTATTACATCTTTTTTGACAGGTTTTTGTGCATTCCTATGCAGGATGGAGACAGGTCTTCATACCTCCTTCCATTATTGTAGTGAGTGATCATTTAAACAGTTCTCAAAGAAGTATATTTATGATACTCTGGTAATGAAATTTAGAGAACTAGTTGGGGGGGGGGGAGGCGTATAAAGGGCATAAGTGCATCATGTAGTTTGTCGTCAGATGTGCCAATTTGCTCCAAAGCAGACAGAGTGCCACATTTTACTGATCCTCAAAGATGGTCTTTCAAGCCAGGTTTCACTGTATGCCTATACAAGGGTAAAACTAGCCACATGTATATTATACAGTTGTATTTCAGTCACCAACTGTAATTCTGTTGGCAAACAGCTATTTCAATATATATGACAGGAGCATTAAAGCAAATTTTGTGTGAATAGTTGTCAATTTTAAACATAGTCCTAAAAGTGATGTTGGGAAGAGTCTTTCGAAGTTACTGTAGTTTGACCAGGTTTGTCTCAAGTCTTAAATATGGTAGAGCAATAACTCTGCGTTCTCTCATTGACCGCCAAGTGGCGCTGCGGACAGCTTTCATCCGGGTATTCAATAGCGGGTCAACCTGAGTAGCGTTGCATACTATGATGTGTTAACGCATGGTGCAAACTGAGCATTTTTCTTGGGGAATGAAATAACCAAGTGTAACTCATAATCATGATAATGTTTTCATTAATAAATACTTTTTGTAGAAAGTAATGCAATCAAGGAATCAACCCAATACACATTGTTGTGGGGTTAATCACATTTGATTTTAATTTTAATTTAACTTTTAACGCTACCTGCCGACCCCCCCCCACACCCACCCACACAAATACAGTAACACTGTAAAACTTGGGAATTTATCTGCAATAACATATTCTGATGAGGTTGTCTACTTGTCTTTACTTTTGACACAATGACAACACACCCGGCAAATAAAATACAATCGACTTCTTACAGTGTTGTCAACCCTCCCAAATTAATACCCGGGAGACTCCCGGAATATGCTTAAAATTCTTGAAAAAGTGTGGATTTTTGAAAATTTTGAGTCATCTCCCAGAAAAAATTCATCAATATTTCCCTTCTATATTTCATATTAATTTATCAATCTCCCTTAATTTTACTTTCTATCTCCCGGATTTTATGTTTGGCAGGTTGGCAACACTGTTCTTAAAACGCGATGACCAATGTTGTTTTATCCTACTTGATCCTCCATTATCGCCCGCGATGAACCGGGTCACATTAAATCCTTGCAACAGGAGTCTTACGAAATCCTCAAGCTGTTGAGACCATATTATGTGCTATGTCGATAATTTGTTATATGTGCTCATTGCATTATCTTAATAACTGTCGAAGAATATTCTTTATTATTGCATTTCTTTCGACCATTCACATAGTCAAGTGGCGCTACGGAGGAATGTAACAAGCAAAATGCCATCCCGGTCACCGCGGTTCAAATGGATTTTTCACTTTTTTAACACAACATATGAACAAATGCATTCATGCTCTGCTATAATACAATCTTATCTTTAGTGTGTGTAAAATTTATTAGCAGATATTACGTGAAAAGGAACATTTTTGGCACTTTGATTGCCGATACCTACAATGTTATCACAGTGTTTGCAAATCCGCCGAGACCAATGGTCACCCGCAGGCGAGTGCCCGGATGAAAGCGATGACTCGCGCCATGTAGTGGAGGTTTCTGGAAACTTAAGAAACTGCCCTTCCCTATTGACCTGACTTTGGAGCCATTTTCATCAAGGCTACATTGCTATATTGTAACCTTTTTTCTTTCTTTCTTTTTTCTTGCTGGCAGATTTGTTTAGGTGTTTTAGTATTGTGTTTCTTCAAGAAACCAAAGAGTTCCAGCCACAACTTGCCATCAGGTGAGCATTTAACCCTTAATGTCACTGGTTCCAGTTCCGAGAGACCAATCCAATGAGAGATCACATGTTATCTGGAAGAGTGACCTTTCAGGCCAGGTTTAAATTTCATTGTACTTTCAAAGTGACCACTATGACATCATGTTCTTCAGGGTTGCCAGTATTGTATTGTAAAAGAAATGTGTGGAAAATGCATAGATGAGCATGAGCTTTTATAGTTGTTTTTCAAAGTATATCGCATTTTATCAGACGGAACAAAGAAATTTGTTTGGGGAATACGGGTAGCTTTGAAGGATTCTTAATCAGATAACCAAAATTTAAAATGTTTGCTGAAGTGACAGTAATGTGCGGTGGTTGTGTGATATTAATCGCTGAGGTAGTTGATATTTCTTATATGGAAATGATATGCAGTGTACTTTGGATCATTTTGAGTTTGAAATGTTTCTGGTTATTGCTTCCTTTGTAGTGTGTTTTTGTACCAGTGTTTTATATGCAGTGGCTAAATAATACGCATGTAAACAACCACTTTTTGATTTCTTTTGCAATTGGCTGTGTGGTAATGTGGGATGTTCTTCTAGGTGGCAGCACTGGTTCAGTGGCTATGTTTTCATGATACAGTGGTACCTGCTATTTAAGACCACCCTTAAAGCCAGACAAAAGTGGTCACATATGACAGGTGGTCTTTCACTGCAGGTAAGCTTACACAGAAATTAAAGGCCATTGTCCTGAAATGGCGGTCTTAAAAACTAGTGCGGTCTTTCACGAGAGGTGGCCTTTAGAGCAGGTACCACTGTACTCCATTTGCTGTTAACAACCACAGGCCAGTAAGAAGAGTGCAGGTTGCTTATACCCCAGGTGACTTGTTAAACAAGTTTTAACAACCAGAGTGTGCTTTGAACTGTGGCGTCATGAGGAGAACATGCCCCATTGACGGCTCTTGGCAAAGAGAATGTTTTAAAGAGCCTTCGGGATAAATCATTCAAAATAACTCTAAAAGTGTATTTATGGACCATACTTGATCAATTGGTAGAAAAAATCAACAGCAGAAACAGCAGAAATATACTTTATAAGTCATTTTTGTCCTAGTTTTGGTACAGTTTGCCATCCTCTCATTCCTGAGAGGTCATTACTTTCTGCAACCACTTCGCATAATGTCATCTGGAGAACCCGGAGCTCGCCTGCACGTGGACTGCTGCCTATCAACAGACGGAGCAGATTAGGGATGGGTGTGTTTTGGGGACTTGTTTTCCAGGCCAGTCAATCAGCAACCATACACCACAGTAGAAAGGTGTGTTGCCTATGGTTGTGCCAATACCCACAGGAAAGGATCCAGTCTTTTCCACCTCTCAAAGGATTCAACATGGAGACTTCTATGACAGCGAGCAAGCACAGTTGACATGGGTCAACTTCAGTGTGACAGAGAGCAAGATGCTGTGCCCGACACATTGTGTGGAAGAAATGTATGATCCATCCTATGTTATGATGGCAAAGCAAGGTTTTAAAACACTGCCAAAGTTAAAAGAAGATGCTCTGCCAACTGAATTTGTAAGACCTCCTAATACACCTTTGCCATTACCAGCCCCAACCCGAAAATGTATGCTTGAAAATATGTTAATTTACAGAAATAGATTTTTGAATTGTATTGGAACTTTTAAAGTCTCTTGAAATGCACATGTTACTAGCCTAGCCAATGCAGATTTTTCTATTAATTTTATGCATGCAACTGCTTCTCAACCTCACCCCCACTCACAGGTCTATGGATACATATTGGAGTTTCATGATAAAACGTTAAAGTTATTCTTTCCATTTTGACCTGTGTAGAAATTCAGAAATGACAGATGTGAAAATATTTTTTTTATCAGATTTCATCTATTGTGACAAGAAATGAGATGACAATCCAAGATTGTAGGCATTGCTAGCCTTGAGAATTTTGCTCACAAACTTGTAACATGTCGAATTAGTGTTGAATGCTATTGCAAATTACGTGAAGTTCGGATGCACAGAAATGGGACAAAATCTTCATGCAAACAAGTTGGTGTGGAATATTTTTCCAAACTTTTGCCTGTGGTCTAGCATGAACACAAGAATGGGGGGGGGGGGGGAGTCATAGTTCAAAGACTTGAAAAATTTGATCAATTAACTGGAATACACTCAATTATCACAACGTTCCCAACGAGGACCATGCAACTGTGAGTTGTTGTGTCTCATAGTCTTCTCGCTTGAGCAAGTTGCCTCAGCAGTCTACCCCTGCCCTTTGTGGCAAATCCGTTTTGCATATAGGCTGTGGTTGATCTTTCACTCAAATTTTTGCAAAGCAAAAATTACACTGAAATTTTAGTTTCACAGTATTTGGTACGAAACAAAAGCACTGTACCATTGTCATTCTAAACTGTTCAATATTCAAGACTTGTGCTCCTAAACTGGCCGATTTGTGGGAATGGGTTCTTGGGGCTCTTGCCAATATGGATGTTCAAGTGAAGTCTGATGAGCCCACCCCACCAATAAAATTCTTATCACCGTCAAAACTCCTCTCATCAGTCTCTCTTCTTCCGGAAACTCGCATGAGCACGAAAGATCCAACTCATCATGGCTGCCCGTTGTGTCACTAGCATCTTTCCTTGTTGATTTACTGCTTGGCTTGGCGGAGAAAGTTCCCCCAAATGACATCATTGCTCCTTTCACAAAAAAGCGCAAACTTTTGCTGCTTTGGGCTGAGGGGGCTCAAACTTTTCAAAGCTAAAGAAAATATATTATCACCAAAAAAACTTGTTGAAATTAATTGAATGAAGTAATAACAGTCTATATGGGTGTGTTTCTAAGCAATTTGAATGTGTCATAGTGTGGCCCCTGTAATGATGAGAGAGGGACTACAGTCATGTCATAGTGTACTTAAATTTCCTATTGATTGATTGGGTCTAACTTTCCAGAATGATTGGGCTCACAGGTCTTGGAAATATTGGCCAGTGATTTTTTTAAAAAATATCAATTTCAAATGACGATTTTGATGCATTTAAAATAAGCCTCATTGGCATGCTATTAGCGTGGGCTTTTTGCCAGATTGTTCACAAGCACAAAACTGTTGCTGATGTCATAAATGCAACATTTCTCTCAGCTAGCATGCAATAGCCAACAGAACCGCATTAATGCAAGCACTGGACATGGCAAGATGTAAGAACTTAAGCAGTGATAGTGTGATAATGATGAAGGCAATCTGAATTTATTCTGCACTTTTTCTGATGGAAAGATGAACAAGATTTAATACAGAGGGCACTTGCTGCAGAAGAGCGGACAAACAAGCCACAGGCACAGCAACTGGTCGCGGTTCATGGGCCAACGTAATGCCAGCAACACAGAACAGATCGGGAAGTCAGACCATCCAAATCACCCCAGATTTCTTTCCTTACCTTGCTAAAATGAACTTTCTGTTAATGAATATCAAGTAGTTGCATTCATTGTAAGTTAAAATGCCACATCTTTTACTTAATTTTGGTTTGGTGTCACTGTTAGTTCTAGTTAAATGGGCAGGTAAGATGTTTGGTCTGACTGACTAAAATCTTTGAATTTGGAGTTTGATATCGCAAGCTCCCACAACTCACAGAATCCTGCAAAGTTTTCCATTTTGCTGAGTGCAACTCCAGTCGATCATTTGTTCCTGTGGCAGCTTGTCTTATGCCACTGACCCATATCACACAGCCAGCACAGGCACTTGAGGCTGCAAACTACTAGTGTTACACTGGCAATCAATGTGAATGAGCTCGAAAGACATGCCACGCAAGCCAGGTGTAAAGTCGTGTACTGTTAGTACAAAAAACTGCAGTAGGATTGCCAGGATAATGTCGGCACTGATTTTTTTTTTACATGCAACGATGATTATGAATGTATGGGCTTTTTTATTCTGTATTATGTTGAACCATGGGTTTGTCAACTTGAGAATACCACCAAAATATAGTAGGCCCAGTGAATCTGCACAGCAGGAGTCCATGCACAGTGAAGATGCAGGTCCGGCTTTCGAAATAGCCTCACAATGGCACTTTTGGTGTTGCTGCACCGTGGCAGCAACACAACAATCCATCCTCCATGGATATTGAAATGGAAATGCACATTTCTGTGCTCATTTCTACTCCAGTTAGAGAGAGAGATGTGACGCTTTGATAGTTAGTACTCCGTGCACTCGCCATACTTGCCGTCTGCTCGCTGCATTGTGTTGTATTGTGACATCAGCACCCCGGCTGCTCCAGAGGTGTCTGAAAAGAACGATAACTCACAATGTGCGCATTTCAAAGTACAGTGTAGCAACTTGGAAAGGCAAATGAAAATACTATTTTGATCAAAAGGAACAAAACAGAGAGCCGAAAACTACTACTGAGAATTGTCCTGAGCGCTTTCGCAAAACATGTTGCTTCGTCAGAGGACTAGATAGAACTGATTCAGGAGGGCTGGTGAGCCTTTATATACCCTAGCGTTCGGGAAGCGCTTGTCTGTGATTGGTCTTTTCAGAAGTTAATTGTGACATCACTGCCGCGTGGGTCACTGCTATTGGTGCAATTTGTAGAGGGTCTTTGATGGTCGACTTGTCTGTGGATTCCATTGGATCAGAACAGTTTCATTGTCAGGTTCAAAGGTCAGTCCTGGTGTGTGGGTGTTTGCAGTTCGGGGTGGCACGGTTTATATGCCCAAATATGGGATCGATTTTTTGATGACGGTTCATTGTGAACCGTTTCTGTGGCGAACGGAGTTGGCGGTTCATAGTAAACCGTGTGGCCGCGAAGTCGATCCGTTCTTGAGGAGACGGTTCTGTGTGAACCGTTGGGCCTGAAGTGTAGGTCGGTTCATGTGAACCGTGTGGATGAAAAAATGAGCGGTTTCGATGTGAGCCGTTCGGGTCGGTTCATTGTGAACCGTTATGTTGATTTGAAGGTTGGTTCATTGTGAGCCGATATTAAACTTTTGACTGATTTTGCGGTTCACTGTGAACCACGATGGATGGTTCATAAAAGGGCCGTTGAGGGTCGGGATGGGTTGGTTCAATGTGAACCGGCGAGTTCACGTGTGGGTCGGTTCATTGTAAACCGTTGAAGTCAGGTTAAAAAGTCAAGGACCGTTTTATGCGGCAGGTAGTGAGCCGTTTGGGTCATGTGTAGGTCGGTTCATTGTGAACCGGTGACGGCCGGTTCATTGTGAACTTATAAGAACCTCTTGGGTCGGTTCAATGTGAACCGTTTGTACATAACGGTCGGTTCATTGTGAACCTATTGGAGCCAGTCTGGGTCGGTTCATTGTGAACCGTTCATTGGGCAGGTTGTAAGCCGTTTGGGTCATGTGTAGGTCGGTTCATTGTGAACCGGTAACGGTCGGTTCATTGTGAATTTATAAGAACCTCTTAGGTCGGTTCAATGTGCCGTTCTATGCAGCAGGTTGTGAGCCGTTTGGGTCATGTGTAGGTCGGTTCATTGTGAACCGGTGATGGTCGGTTCATTGTGAACTTATAAGAACCTTTTAGGTCGGTTCAATGTGAACCGTTTGTACTTAAGGGTCGGTTCATTGTGAACCTATTGGAGCCAGTCTGGGTCGGTTCATTGTGAACCATTTTTTGTGTTCCCAATGAACCTTTCCATTGAACCGACAAGCGCTTCCCGAACGCTAGGGTATATAAAGGCTCACCAGCCCTCCTGAATCAGTTCTATCTAGTCCTCTGACGAAGCAACACGTTTTGCGAAAGCGCTCAGGACAATTCTCAGTAGTAGTTTTTGGCTCTCCGTTTTGTTCCTTTTGATATGAATATATCTGACCCGGGAACCACTTTAACGGGAAGACAGGCGGGCCCGTCCACCAGCACTGACTCCCTTACAAACAACATCCAACAAAGGCTGAATATATACAGGGACACAGTCAATGCCAACAGGCAGCGGGACACCCCGGTGCTGAGCCCGATCCAGTCTGATATATCCCTGGCTACCACAGCATTGGCCGACACAGCCATCCAAGCCGCAGAAAACACAGCCAACAAGGACGAAGTTCTACCATGACATAAACGCCGTAGAACAGACGATAACACAGAGACAGACCCTAAGAAGATTAAGATCGTTCCAGTAGCGGCGGAAACCATGTCCGCAAACTCCGCAACCAGAGGGAGAAGCGGGCGAAATACCAACTGAATTTGGACTACCTGGAGCGGTTCCATCAGGAAGGAAAGATCCCGAGGGGTCTACAAATCAGAGCACAACCCTACATCGGCAAGGGAGACCCCAACTTACTCAACAAGTGGCCGACAGCAGCTAAAGAGTGCCAGAACACCTTCCTGATTCTCTTAATCGAGAAACACAATCAGGAAATCCCAACATTTAGACAACAGTATAAAGAACCTACAGGAAACCCTGTCAAGTATCCTGCCGAACGAAACCGACAGACACCCAGTGCTGGACCTCATACAGACCCTGACAGACAGGTTTGTCACGAAGACGAAAGCAGAAAAACAGAGAAAGTTTGAGGGCCAAACCAGAAAGAACTTTAAGAAGAAACAACCACAGAAAGGCCGCCGATTCAAGCCCAGACCAAAACTGTCGGACCTCATGAAGAGAAGTTCCGAAGATCTCGCTACTTTTCTCAAATTGTACAAAGCCCTTAAGGCAGATAGTCGCGCTAGGCGTTCCTAATTTGACTTTCACCTGTAACCTTCAGGTCTGTAACGCACCCGGCGTTATCTCTCGATTTAATTTTAACTTACAAGCCCTAAGCTTATAACGCACTTGGCGTTATCTTCTTTTTTTGTTTCGTGTACTTCATCAGTTGAACTCAACATGGAGCCAATGAACAAGAATAAAATTCATGAAACTTACTTAAGCGAGCAATCTGTTGTTAATTTATCATCCCGCAGCCTTACGGAAACCCAAGTAAACATTCTCGGAAAAGGTCTCACCTTTTGCCCCACCCCTGACCCACCAGATAGGGCAGACATCCTTGACGATATCCATGTATTCGCAAGGAAAGCAAAAATTAAATTCTTTTTCAAAGATACTGACTCCACCCCCATGGACCCCATATAACGCAAATTTAAACTGAAAAGCAACTTCAACCCACCCCCGGGAGAAGACCAATTCCTTGACATGTTTATTTCCATTATTAAAAAAACGGCCAGAGAACTCCCCCTCGGACGCAAAACCAAATCCAATATTACCCCAGAAGAAAAGGAGGCACTCTCCAAACTGAAAGACAACCCAGAGATAGTCATTAAAAAAGCCGACAAAGGCTCGGCAATTGTGGTAATGAACACAATAGACTATATCTCCGAGGCCGAAAGACAACTCGGAGACACTAATTTCTACATTGAAACAAACCATGACATGACCCAAGAGAACGTCACAGCCATCCATCGGCTACTAGACGAACTACACAATGGAGGCGACATCAGCGACACCGCACACACCTTCCTTACATCTACTGAATATAAAACACCGCAGTTTTATTTATTACCAAAAATCCATAAAAGAGGTGTCCCAGGAAGACCTATTCTGAGCGCGATTGACGGTCCGACAGACAAACTGTCCAGATTTGTTGATGCGCATATCAGATTTTTGGTTCCAAAGATTCCCACATACCTTCGGGATACAAGCGATTTCTTACACAAATTAGAGGAACTTAATAAAAGCCCCCCACAGGGCCCTTATATCATTTTCACATTAGATGTGGTATCGCTTTATACAAACATCCCGAACCATGAAGGGATCATAGCTACAGTACTAGCCCTAAACAAAGACCCCAACCCTAGCTAACGAACCACCGCCATCGCAAAAATGATGAAGGAAGTCCTACACAGGAATAATTTTAATTTCAACGGCAAATACTTCCTACAGATTGGCGGCACCGCAATGTCATCCGCCATGGCCCCCTCTTTTGCCAATATCTTTATGTCCTACCTCGAACAAAAACTCCTCCAAAAATCCAAGACCAAACCAGAGGTTTTTTGGCGGTTTATCGACGACTGTTTCGGCATTTGGACACAGGGAGAAAAGTCACTGCTAGAATGGAAGGAGTGGCTTAATACACAACACCTGACCATCATGTTCACCCTCGATTACTCTTACCTACAGGTCCATTTCTTGACACGGCTGTCATCAGACAACCAAACGGTCAATTAGCGACTACACTTTACTGTAAGCCGACAGACACACACAGCTATCTCCATTACACATCGTGCCACCCCAAACAAGTGACACATTCCATCCCCTATAGTCAATTCCTAAGGGTAATCAGGATATGTTCGGACCCCGACGAGAGAGATTTACATCTCGACCGCATGGTTGAACATTTTCTCAGAAGAGGCTACCCGATCAACCTACTTCAGACTAGTAGGGAAAAAGCTCTTCTCCGACATCGGAGTGAGATCATGATCCCTACAACTGCCACAGGTCAATTTAATAAAATCCCGCTTATACACACATTCAACCCGCGCAACCCGAAAACCAAACAAATGGTCCTACACTATTGGGACATCCTACAGCTTTCCCGAGAATGCAAAGAGGTTTTCACCGAAAAACCACTCTTCGGGTTCAGGAAATGCGCAAGCCTTAAAAACTTTCTGGTTAGAGCTAAGCTCACATACCCCCGGCCAACTAAGGGCCGACAGGGATATGTTCCAGCCAACCCACACGATCCTTGCCAACGTGAGAACTGTTTCATTTGCTCCATGATCCGCAAACAAAAGACAGCCACGATCTCACGCACCGGCCAAAAGATCAAGATACCGACGGACACAGACTGTCAATCCCGCAATGTCATATATCTTCTCACATGCCTCAAATGTTCACTCCAATACATTGGAGAAACAAAAAGGACCTTCCGTGAGCGATATCTCGAACATGAAAGGAACATTAGACTCAAAAAACCGAGTCCTCTGCTTCACCATTGGGTCGAAGCCGGCCATTCGGCCAATGACACCCTATTCACACAAATCCTGGAAGTTATTAACAAGGACCCGTCTCTCGAATCCTCTACCATTTTCGGACGCAAAAAGAGAATGACACTGGATCTATAAGTTCCACACCTTGGAACCGGACGGTCTCAACACACTAGGTTGAGGACCATCTTTTGTTCCTCTTTAATACTATTTTGATACCGCACATATAAAAAAGTAATAGATGTAGAGGGAACAACATATTTACTTCCCATATATGCAAATAAAACAGGTTGTAATCATCAAAACCTTTTAATAGGCACAATTAATTGTCCTTACTACACTTGACACTGCTTGCAGATGGACAAGAAGTCCAGCCACTAGTACAAACCACTGAATCAGCCCAGCCACCTTTCTTGCAACTTTGGACCATTCCGTAAGTAATTTAAATTAATAGTGTTATATATTACTGTTTTCAGAGGTGTGCCGGAGGTGTTTGCCTGTAGTTTTTACATGTGTGTCCCTGTTGTTTTCACAGGTGTGCTGGGTGTGTGTGTGTGTGTGTGTGTGTGTTTTCAGATGTGTGTTTGTTTCCAGAAGTACATGGAGGCATGTTTTTTCAGAAGTGTGTGGAGGTGCATCTTTGTTCAGAAGTATGCTGGAGGTGTGTATTTGTAGGTTGAAGAAGTACACTGGAATTCTTTAGGGGGGTTTGTGTGTGTGTGTTTGTGTGTTTTTTTTTTTTTTTTTTTTTTAGAGTTTGCTGGATGTCCATTGTTGTATTCAAAAGTGTGTTTGCAATTAGTTGTCTGAGGGATGTATACAGCAGCCTATATCTGCATATATAGCTCTCTGAAAGGTATATACATATATTCTGGAAGTAAATGCCGACTCAGTACTTATACTGCATAACCGTGTTGATATGGCACTCACACATAACTACCTCTGTTGAACCATTCTTTTTTTGAGAATGGGGATTTGGTTGAGTGGATATGTTTCCCATTTCAACTAGGTGACTGGTGCCAAAGGTTGCAGGTTATATGTTTTTTTCTTTTTATCCTGCCAATAAAGTGAACTTTCTGGACACCACTGTGAAAGTCGGCGACAGTGGTTGAGCGTATACTACTGTATCCTAAATGTAGACATTAAAACTGCCCTCATACTGCATTTTTAGTCCTGTAGCATACAGTGTCTTTCAAGGGACATACCGATACCAAAATTAGGGAGGATACTGAAACTGTCCAATTAGAATACATTGAAAATGTTACACTAGCAACAGCCAGTATCTTCCCAAGGGAAATACGATCTCTCCATTTAAGAACATTGAAAGTCAGTATATCCCTCATGTTCTATATTTGCGGAAACAGCAACTCTAATGACGTTTTGCGCCATGACGTCACTCACGTTGCAAGGGTGCCTGCCGCAAAAGATGCATGACCCGACAGGACAGTACTTTAGGCCTATTTATTCCTGAATTATGAACCAGAAATTGTATGTTTTGGCTACTGAATAGGTATGTAGCATCTTACATAATCCCAGGAAAAGCTGCATTTGCCTTTTTTGTCTAATTATGGCATATACATTTAGGATACAAAGATCATCTCATGGTTAAATCAGTATCCTGCCCTGTACAGTCCCCCCTCGAGCTGTATCCTCCTGAGACCCTTCGGGTCTCAGGAGGATACAGGCTCTCAGGGGAACTGTACCGGGTAGGATACTGATTTAGCCATGAGATAACCTCTAAGTATCCTAAATGTAGTGTTAGAACTGCCCTCATACTGCAATTTTAGTCCTGTAGCATACAGTGTCTTTCAGGGGACATACCGACACCAAAATAAGGGAGGATACTGAAACTGTCCAATTGGAACACATGGATAATGTTACACTAGCAACAGCCAGTATCCTCCCAAGGGAAATACGATCTCCCCATTGAAAGAACATTGAGAGTCGGTATGTCCCTCACGTTCTATATTTGCGGAAACAGCGACTCTAATGACGTTTTGCGCCATGACGTCACTCACGTTGCAAGGATGCCTGCCACACGAGATGCATGACCTGGCAAGACAGTAGTTTAGGCCTATTTCTTCCTGAAGGGGAGGTGGGCTTTTCTCAAACAAAATGATGAACCAGAAATTGTATGTTTTGGCAACTGAATACAGGGCTCGGCAATTCGCATGTCCGATAGCCCCGGGCGGCCTGAAGTTGGGCTCGGACTAGTCGAAATTTTCAAGCGCTAGCCCTGCGGACAAGTGAAAAAAATCTTTTACCACATGTACATTTTATTAAAGTTTGGGGATTTTTTGTTCAGGGCTCTCGCGATCATTCACTCGCAATGCCAAGCTAACCCACGCGACACCTTGAAGGGACGCTACACCTTGCCTTGTAATAACATTGCGATGATAGGCACAGCAAAACAATAGAACGTATATAATTGGTTTATAAACAGCCCGCTCATTATGATTACGAGACGACGAGATCAAAGGTACCAGCAGTCATGCATTGCGGCGTATTGGCTTTCGCCCGTATCGGGGCAAGGTCACAGCACCTCACCGTCAGTCTTATCTGCCCGAACGATGACAAAGGAACATCAAAAAAATTTAAAACTTGCAAGGCGAATTCTTGAGCAAATTAGCATCAAAGACAATTTATCGGTGGGCTCTAAAAGTGTTGGAGAGATCATGTAATGGTGCCGCAAGTTGACTTCCCGGCCAAGCAAAACACACATCTGCCAGTCACACGCAAGTGACAGCGTGGAGTAATCTACGGTGAATGGAGCATCATGCTGACTGATCTGTCACGCATTCGACATTTTTCTCTATCCCCCTACCTTTGCGTATTTGCCTGTGACTCCAAATAATTGTTGCTATAAACACTGGAATCTTTATTTTCGCATGCTGCAATTAAAAAAAAGCTTCCCGTTTGTGTGTTCCCTCCGTAAATTACGGCATATTCACACATGTTCACTGGGCGGAAGCCATGATGAAAACACTGCAGCACGAGCCGCAATTGGCTCATTTTTGCATGTGACTCAATTGACCAATCGGGTGATGTGTTGTGCGTCAGGCCACATGGCCAAAGCAGCTGTTTGTGTACAGTTGCATGAAAGATGTTGACGGTGTGCCCACGCTCGATTTCTGATTTAAAATATTAAAATTTTCGTTTGAATTTGATTTAAGAACACCGTTTATTGCGAGGAACTTGCCAATACTGTATACGCAAATTTACTACGATGTACCGATAGCGTTCATGGTAGGTACGCAAATGATATGCATCTCATCACCGCATCAGAGGCAGAGAGAAAGGATCCTGAAACCAATTCAACTATTTTAATCGTTATTTAAGTTTAACCGGGATATGGACTCCTATCGTCCCAGAAATTACAATGTATTTTTCATCGTTAGTCACCCCATGCAAATAGCTTACTTTTTTAATTTGTATTTTTAATGTTTTGCCAGTTTCACTGTCGAACAGTTGCAGCTTGAATCGTAAAATTTGACATTTTTGTGCGAATTTGCAAGCGACAATTCGCGGCAAATATATTGTAGGGTAAATGGTTTGTGTAGGCCGTAGCATTGTGTTTGAAAAAAAACGATGTTTATAGAAATTTTATCAGGACAAGTTGTTTTTGTATGCGGGCAAGTGGATTTTGAAATTTACTTGCCCTGCGGACAAGTGATTTTTAAAAAAATTGTCGAGCCCTGGAATAGGTATGTAGCATTTTAGATAATCCCAGGAAAAGCTGCATTTGCCTTTTTCGTCTTATTATGGCATATACATATAGGATACAAAGATCATCCCATGGCTAAATCAGTATCCTACCCTGTACAGTTCCCCCTCGAGCTGTATCCTCCTGAGACCCGAAGGGTCTCAGGAGGATACAGGCTCTCAGGGGAACTGTACCGGGTAGGATACTGATTTAGCCATGAGATAACCTCTAATTATACACTAAACCAACAGACACCCACTCCTATCTTCATTACACTTCTGCACACCCCAAACACACAAAGCAAGGTGGCCCTTATAGTCAGTTGCTTAGGGTCAAACGTATTTTTCTTCATGAAAGGGATTTTGAGACTAACGCACTCAAAATATTCCAATATTACACACTCAGAGGATACCCTGAAGATATCCTCAAGGGGGCTGTCACACGGGCTAGAGCATTGAAGAGACACACACTCCTCAACCCCACTACAAACAGCACCGCGAGTGCTGATCAAGAACAAATTTTCCTTATCACGGAGTACAGCCCAGCTCTTCCTCCTGTCAAATCCATCATTCAGCGCAATTGGGGCATCATTCAAGCCTCGAGATATGCCACAGACCTGGCACAAAAAGTTGTCATAGGCTTCAGGAGAACAGAAAAACCTGAAAGACATACTAATGCGTTCCAGGCTACAATTTCCCTTGATTGCCAGGAGGGCTGCAGTCTCTGAGACAACAGAGCAAAACCCTGTCACACCAGGGCATTTCGCTACTGTCTGAGACTAGATACCTGGGGTGGAGTACCTAGTAAGACCACTGGCCGTTCTTACACAACACCTACAAGGGGTACCTGCAAGCACAACAACCTTGTTTACCTGCTCACTTATCAATCCTGCGGACTCCAATATGTGGGACAAACCAAACACACATTGATGAGGAGAATGAGCGAACATTTCCTTTACATCTTGCAGAAAGATGAAAGCCAACCACTGGGCAGACACTTTTACCTCCCAAATCACTCAGCCATCAATCTCCTGTTGGTCATCCAGATTCTGGAACATATCCCCACACCATTTTGACATTACTCCTATATAGCCATATCCTCATGGCATTTAGTGATTATTGCTAAAAATCATTTATTAATGTCTCTGAATCATTTGGCCACATCGCTAAATTGTTTAGCAATATGGCTAAATGGTCTCATGTTTGATATCTCTAAATTATTTATTGATATCCTGAAATCATTTAGAGATATCCCTAAATGGTTTATCACTATTGCTATTAAAATGAATTAGAGATATTGCCAAGTGAGATGTATTTAGCAATATTGCCAATGGTTTAGGGCTATCACTAAATGATTTAGAGATATTGCTAAATCATTTAGTGATATTACTAAATAATGTAGAAATATTAATAAATGTTTAGGGATATTGCTAAATATTTTGATTAATGATTTGGCAATATTTCCAAATTACGATTATTAAAGCTATAGTGCTCAATCATTTTAGTGATATTATCAAACAGGACAAAATGTCAAAAAGCTATACTGCGGCTGTGTATCTCTTGTTGTCTAAGGGGTGTATACAGCAGCCTGTATCTGTTTCTGTCTGAGGGGTTTATACAGCAGCCTGTATCTGTTGCTGTCTGAGGGGTGTATAGCAATCTGTATCTGTTGCTGTCTGAGGGATGTATACAGCAGCTTGTGTCTGTTGTTGTAAGAAGTGCACCAATGGTATGTGGTTGTTGCTTTAAGAAATGTGCTTAAGATTTGCATTTGTTTCTTGCAGGGGCGTGGTGGAAGTTAGTGTTGCGATGTTCTGTGTCAAAATGGTGCGCTATTCCATATATTTGTGGCTGCCAATGTACTTTATGAACCAGGTAATGTGTTTTTTATTAATGGAGTAGCCTTTTATACTCACATTGAAATTTAATTGTTAACAATTTTGAACATGTTTTGATAATAAAAAGCATACTAAGGAAACTCTGATTATTTGATTCCAAACATTTTTTATTACTTTGATATTTGATCAAAACATGAGGCAGACTGGGACACCGTATTGTAACTGTAATTGTGTTTTGGATTTACTTCATTAGGGCACCTGACTTCTGACAGAGTCACTGCAGACACAGTTTGATGTTTTAACCCTTTCCCCCACATGTTTTGTTGGCCCAAACCAGTTGCTGGTCATGTTGTATGCTTTAATGCTTTTGACTAATTTCAAGACTGATGAAAAACAATGTGAATGAGCAAATAGATGAGAGCTCAACCTATGAAGATGACATGTCCCAAATCACCAGCTTTCCTGTGTATGGGTTGGGCTCTTAGTGCCCAAATCATGCCAAAGAAAGCTGTTGACTCAGTCTTAATTAAAGGGGGAAAGGGTTAAAGAGAGAGTGTCAGCAGAAGCACTGGAATCAAAAGGTATCATTTTGATTAGCTGTCCGCTATAGCATAGTGTTCTATAATCAGATATATCAAGGACTATTTGTACATGGTAAAGCAGCTATTGCAGAGTCATGCTTTTCTTAAGTATCCTGCTTGTAGTATGTTCAAAATAAAAAATGTGCCTTTTTGCTCTGCTGACCATAGGTCACACAGCTCATGCAATCCCTTATGTCTGTCTGTCCGTTCATAAACTTTTGCTTGTGAGCGCAATACAGTCCACACTTTTCAAGATAGCCCCATATAAGATTTGAAGACTTATAAAGTGTATATAAATCCAGGTTTAGTTTGATATTGGTGATGCCACCTACTGCATCATAATATATAGGTCAAAATGTGAAAATCTTGTGACCACTTAATGTTTAATAGATCCTAATCAAATTAAGGGGGACTGTGGAGGAGATCATAATGTCAGTTGCATATGATACCAGTGGTGCCACCTATAATTTGATGGAGGTTATGAGTTAAAATGTGTTGAAAGATATAAAATTTGAAATCTCAAAAAGCAATTAAATTAAAAAGGACCTACTTCTGTTTTCACATGTGGAATTTTTAGGTCTCTGTTGTGGTGTTAAATTACGTGATTGAGTAACTATCTTGACAAGATGGGGAGTGTCATTTTGAAATACTGTAGTTCTAGAAATTTTCGCGCTCGATTGAATTTTGTGCTTTTAGTGCTACCACTCAAAGCGCAAAATTAAAATGCACGAAAATAAGTTGCATTGTATGGCATTGGATTGCATGAAATTAAAATAAGTGGAAATTTTATAATTTGAGAAAAATTGAGTTTGCATGAAATTAAACATGCGCAAAAATTTATAGAATTTCTACTCAAAGTTTTCCCATGCCAAGTACTTTATCTTTTATGAAAAGTGAATGAGTTGAATTTTTATAGCACTTTTGTGAAGAAAATTTGCCTTTGTAATGATGCAATATGTACTGAAGTCACTATATTATCCTGCGGAATTGCCTCTCATTTTGAGGCTGCTGTCATCGAGCATCATTACTCTCCATCACAATTTGACCATCCAGGTCTGTGACTTCACAAAAGGGAGCTTTGGCACCAACTCCAATTGTAAACATTGACTCGCAGCAGTGAATGTCTGTGCTCATGGCTTACTGGATTAAAATGGTAATGCAAAGTGGAAACTGTTCCTGGTTGTCCAGTCTGAACTCATCCACCATGGTGAACCAATGTTGTGCAGGAAACTGCACCAACAAATAGAGCGAAGGATTTATTTTATTGGCCTTTCCAAAGGATGCAAGAGGAAGGGCTTTGTGGCAACGGCAAGTCTGTATTACTCAGAGTGACTTTACTGCATCAAACAGTAGTGTGTTCTGTTCCACACATTTTACAGATTACATGTTTAATGAGACAATTCAAAACATGATAGAAATAGGACTGGCAAAGATACCAAAGCTGCTGAACAACACTGTACACTGTACCTACAATATTCACAAAGCCTCAAGATGAAACGGCAACACAGACACATCTAATTCTAACCCCCAAAACGGTCGACAGATCAAGCACGCAGACACCACAGACAAACCAGTTGAATGTGAAATCATAGGCCTACATGCAGCAGGCTTTTAGTTGTAAGTACCTCTTCAGGAAAAGAACAGCCAAAACTGAGATCCAGCTCCGATTATGTGCATCGCTACCGCTTTAGGCTTTCTCTATAGCTATCCAGCATTGTATCTCATAGATTCCTTTCCATGACGTCACAACCCAGAGCCCGCCTGATGGCTCAAAAGGTGTGAGATTGTCAACTTCAGGCCCGTTAAGGGCAACAAAATTCTTTTGCCAATCAAAGTTATTTCCCTGTGTGAGTATGGCAAATTTTCTTCACCAAAGTGCAATAATACTCCAAGTCCTTCACTTTGAACAAAAAAAAAAAAACTTTTGGTGTTTGGAACCTTTAAGTACTTAGATTTGCTTATCAAGTTTATGCAGGTGAAGTTGTATTGTTGTAGTAAACTGTGTAAATTATTCAATCTGCAGTAAAATATGCTGTTGAAACTCTCATAGTTATTGCTTATTTATATACAAGTATATAGGTGCTAGCGAGTGCTTAGATTTAAGTCCTTTCATAAAAGTGATCATATATTTTATTTCAGTTTATCACCATTGCAAGTGTGATATTTTGTCTGATGGAGAGTACGCTCAAGACTGACATGAGTGTTGACTGGTTGGGTGCAGTGGCATTCACTGGTTTCAAGAAAGAATGATTTAGATATGTAGACAGTCGTATTATATGCGTCCTGTCTAGTCATATAATTAGCTCATAGGGAGACATGTTTTATTTGTCACTGTTTACATTATATGGGCCTAATGACATTTATGCTGCTGGTAATATGTTAAGGGATCCCTTGTGATATAAAATGCAGCATTGAATACATCAATGTATATTGCCATATTATTTTTCACTTATTCATTGTCAGACCATTGTTGTCATTGTGTATTTTTGTAGGAGCTGGTGAAACTTGCATGATAATTAATTAGTTCAAACCTCAGGAAAAGCATACACTTGCAATAGAATTCCAGAGTTTACATGACTAACTTGTATGGGTGCTAGTAATTTGAAATGCAGTCTCTTGTCAGTCACAGGAATGATATTTCATGGTACAACCATTTTGTTTTGTGTGGAGTAATGGTCTGAGCTTTTTAGCATAATGGAAATTGCAGTGGGCTTATAATTTTGTTTATTTTTTGGTCGTTTTGTAGTGTGGCGTGAAATGTGTCAGTCAATGTCAGTGTGTACTGTAGTGAATAAGGAATGGTTTTTGCATGCTAGACCTTGATTTTAAATTCAATGCAGCCTTTTTTTTTATGACATTATTTTCTTATTCAATGATTTCCATTAAGAAACAGTTTGGATATGCTTGTAATGTTTTTCAAGAAAAGAAAGAGCAAGTTTGGTGCTAGCTAGTAGTGTGTGTGTGATTTGTATTTTGTTGACAAAAATTTCGACATTTTGATACATAGATCAAATACATGTACCACTTTACAGTTGGTAACAGAATGGTTTTATGCCAACAAATTGTCTTCGAATGTTGAAAAAAAATAGTTTTATGATCTATTACAAGAAAAGGAAGAGCTATATGCAAGATAGCTTTAAAATTGAAATCAATGATACAAAAATTCCTCAAGTGCCAACGATTAAGTTTGTGGGAGTGTGGATGGATGAACAACTTAACTGGAAATCCCATATTACATACATCTCAGGCAAAATTGGAAAGGTTGCAGGTATCTCGAAGAAAATGTGATATACTGTGGGTGAACAGATGCTTGTAAAACTCTATTATGCTCTAGTATACCCGTATACCTATTGCAATATTACTTGGGTGAATCATTTTCACAGTAACCTTGATTTGTTGGTAAAATTATAAAAGAAAATACTGAAGGTAATAACTTTTTCACATTTATGCTCATCCTGAACTTCGTTTTGATAGTTTATAAATGATACTGATGTTTACATGGCAGAGATATAATTTTCATATTTTTCCTTGCCAAACTGCTCTGTTATTATTTTCAGTGATATACCATGGATCTTTAATCTGGAATAATTTGCCATTCTATTTCCATCAGATTCAGTTATTTCATTTGTTTAAATAAAAATGGAACAAGACTTTCATTATCTCAAGATTAATTTAGTATAAATTTGCATACACTTTTGAACATGTTTAATTAACTAGAATACATTGTTGCTTGTGTATGATTATGCACTTGTTGCTATCCACAGTTTACAGAGAGTTTATAAGCCCATTAGGGTTTCACTCTCTAATTGTTCTTGTGTGCTATATTCTTGTATGTATCTCAATAAACTTGACTTGAATTTGAAAAAAAAAAAAAGTATTCCCGAAAAAAGATAAATCCATTCATGAAGAAAATTAAAATGTGTCAATTAGAAGATCATATTAAAGTGTACGCATGTAATAGATGCAATCCCAATATTAATTTGCCTGGTAACGTGGCCAGCACATGTGCATGATTATATTTTGATGATACCAAAAAGATTTGCATATTAGAATTAAATTGTATACTTTCTGTTAGGGAGCTGTATGCCATTAGTATATACAGTGGTCCCTCTTGCACAGACACCATCTCACCAAGACCAGGCCAACCCTCTTAAAGGACCATTTGTCGACATAAATGATTGCAGTCCCATTGTATTGTAGACCAGGCCAACCCTCTTAAAGGACCATTTGTCTACAAAAATGATTGCAGTTCCATTGTATTGTAGACCAGGCCAACCCTCTTAAAGGACCATTTGTCGACATAAATGATTGCAGTTCTATTGTATTGTCCCCCTCAAAGGAGGCCACCCAGACGACCATTTTTGGCTGCTTTCCAGGGTGGCTTTATAAGAGGGGTACTTTAGTTCCATTTGATCACACACGACTCAATGTGACAGCAGAGCATTGGACCCATGGGAGTATTATTTAAACAGGAAACTCCTACAAACAGATTGTTCCTCACTCACTTGCATGTACATTGGCATCTTTAACTTATGTTTTCAGGTAAAGTATATGAAGGCTGAAGCTGGGATCTTTTCCACCACCTTTGACATAGGAGGTGCCTTAGGCAGTCCAATATTTGGGTTTATTTTAGATAGGTAAAACTTGAAGATAGGAATTGCTTTTATCATGTCCATGACATAGTGTGCACTTTAACTTGCTTTGGATGTATTCCGGCACAGGGAGGAGGGTATATATGCAATCTCCTGCACTGGACCATTTTATTTTCTGTACCAGTGTACTAGCAGTCCACGGCTCTTAGTTTGTGTTTGTCATAGTGGCCATTATTTTGGAACATTCTTATTTTCTGTAGACTGCACTGGGGACAAATATATTATTGTTTCCTGTACCAGCATACTGCGTGGAAATGTAGCTTTTGAAAGGCTCAAACTAACTTGTTCACCAGGTAAAGATATTCCGCCGCTCTGATATTTGCTTGAGCTGACTTGTCAATCAGCTATGGTTATGTGGTGGTTATACATCCATCATCCATCCGGCATCATCCACAATTTATGCCCTCAACCCCCAAGGGGCAAAGGACTGACTCGTGTCCACAGTGATCCCAGGGACCGCAGGTTCAGGACGGGCCCCCAAACTGTGACGGAAACCGTCAACAAGCTCAACCTCAACAACAACAGAGGGGAGGAACACATATCACTTCAGTTAACAGAGGGACACATCTTATGGTCCCTACCCCCAGCAGTGCAGACATAGGAGTTAAGGTCACCTCTGACTCCACCTAGAGGACCCAGGTGGCGTCCATATTCACTACAGGCAAGATGCCCCCAAATATCGCTCAATTACACAGTCAATCACAAGCATTGACTCACCTGTTGAGTTCCTTGTGGAACAGCAGCCACTCAGGGAACCAGACTAGGGGTCAAAGGCACCACCACTTTCATCATCCAGTTCTACTTCTAAGTTATTGTGGGATGTTTTACCCACTTGTGGTTTACTACCTACTGACATTCACTTTGAACAGTTCCTTGTGGATAAGTCACAAACTGCACAATGTACAACAGAGAACCCTGTCTCTACTATTAGTATGAAACGTTGTATGCATCCTAATCCTGCAGACTCACAGCTGACGGGCCACTCTCCCTGTAGTATTACCATACAGGTGAGTAACTGTATGTCTAATACAGATGTGGATTTTTAGTTTGATGGTGGAGCAACTTTCATCCACCCAGTTTGTGTTGACCACTGCAGTATGTCCAATAGCACCAAGGATACTCACGATCAACTCCTTATTCCTGAAGATATTGTTGTTAACCTTTCTGACTATGAGCTCTCTGCATCACAAAAACAGTTACTGAGCAAAGGTTTATCCTTTTGCCCCCGCCCCGTCCTAAGCCAGATATGGGAACAGTGTTCCAAAGTACAGAAAGATTTTTCAGAAGCTTGGAATTACAAGCTTTTTCTGAAAAGAAAGAACAGGAGCAGCTACTTCAGCAGCAGGTACCTGGCTAGTAGGACACACTGACTGTGGGGAGCTTACCGTCCCCCCATTTGCACATAAAGAATGCAAAAGATCCTGTACTGTCACAGCCAGTGACATACAATTTGGGACCCTTGTATAGAGGCTTTCTGTAGAACAGTAAAAAGTAACCTTGCTCTGGTACAGTCATGTATTCCGCATTTGCAGAATCTGAGTATTGAGGTCTGCTGGTGTTTGAAAGAACTACAGTCAAACTCAGACATAGTGATGTAAAAAAACAAAGCAGATAAAGGCTTGGCTATAGTAATTATGAATGCCACAGATTACACAACAGAAGGAAAAAAGTTATCTAACACTGATCCCTATATTGTGAAGTAGAGGTCAACATGACCTCTACATGCAAAAAGATTAGACTTTTACTCCAAGACTTACTGGAAAATAAATCTATCATTTCAGAAATGGCAGAATATCGATATGTAGAAGAACCATGCCTTTACCTTCTGGCTAAGATACATAAAGGTATCTACCATCCTTCCCCCAGGTCCACTCAATAGGAGACATTCAGATTTAACTGCAATCCTGCTCACTTCCTGTGTTACAGGGGCAACAGACTTATGCATCCACCATGACCAGGGCAGATTTGTCTTATATACTACATAAACATCCATGAATAACACCTTTTCAACAAAAAGAGAGCTCATTTCTGATCAATTTAGACATCCTGTATGTTTCAAATATATGTTAATACATTATCTTAAGATTATTCTGTGTTCGTGTTTATTGAGAAAGCACTTTTGACCATGCCAAATACATCGATCTGCCCTGATGCAGGTGGCTCCCTCTTTTGCTCAGTAGGTGTTAAACTAGGATAACATTTAGATATGAATACATCCTATTCTCAGTTTCAGTGAGAGAACAACAGAAAAGATCTCAGGCTTTGTAGAATTTTTTTATGACCCTTAGTCCCAAAGATCAAGAATTGCGTCAAAGATACAACAGACTTTCTTAATAGGATGGAGTCCCAACCCAGTTTACCAGAACGTAGTCTCCTGACAACTTCTGATGTAACTTCACTTTACACCAATATTCTCCACTAAGGAAAGCCTCAGGAGTGCTGCCACAGCAATTACATGTATACACAATAGGGACACACTGAAACTAGTGAGTTCAGAGGTGACCACTATTTGCAAAATAATGGTACTGAAGTGGGGACAAAAGTGGCACCCTCTTTGCCAACATTTTCACAGACAGACAGAGTGTTATCCTTCCTCATCCAACCCCTTGTTTGGCTATGGTATATTGGTGACATTTTTGTCATCTGCACTTGCCATGAAGAACATCTACAGGAATTTTTTACCCACCTAAATTCCTGTCATCCCACCATTAACTTTTCAGCCAATTTTTCAGACAAGAAAATCCATTTCCTTGACACTACCATGCGCTACCTTGACATCACTGTGAAGCTCAGTGTAACTAGGAAAGTGTATACTATCTTTTACACCAAAGCTACAGATATGCACACATATCTGTACTTTACTTGAGCCCATCCCATACACATCGAAACAGGTGGACCAATCAGTCAGCTACTAAGGGTGAAAAGGATCTGCCATTTTAAGACAGATTTTGTCACAAATGCCCTCAATATTTTGCACTTTTACAGATTGAAGGGTTACCCAGAGAGTATCCTTAATGATACCCTGGAGAGAGTGGGAGTACGTGATAGAAAAATGCTCTGAACTCAGTCTACAGACAATAACACTGGATTCTGATCAAGAGAAACTTTTCTTGATAACTGAATACAAGCTTCCTCTCATTCAATGCCACTGGGGCACAATTTGACCCTCTAGGTATGCAAAAGATCTGGGACACAAAGAAGTGGTTCTGAGTTTTTCGGAGAACTCAAAATCTTAAAGACATATACTGACTCTTTCCAGACTGAAATACCCAGCAACTGACAGGAGAGCTGCAGTCTCTGGGATCACCAAACAAAACTTGTGTGATACAAGGTCCTGCCGCTACTGCGACAGGCTTGTTACCACTGGTAGGGTGACAAGCCATGTCACAGATCGTTCATACTCAACATCTGCATGGGGGTTGTATAAGCACAACCTGGTATATCACCTGCCAATGCTGCAGTGTTCAGTATATGGGACAGACCAAACACACATTGATGAGGAAAATGAGTGAACACTTCTTTTACATCAAGATTAAAGATGTAAATCAGCCCTTGGGTAGACATTTCTGTCTGCCTAATCACTCTCTGGTGAATTTATCTAACCATTCAGATTGTGGAACATGTTCCCACCCCTCCTGAGCTGTCGCGCACCACCATACTGACCCCAGAGAGAAAGACACTAGATACATCCGCTGTGCACCACTGAAGCACTGGGCCTCCATGTTACAGAGAGATAAACACACGTGTGAGTGTGATGCTAAAATGTATGCTCTCTGTCTGTCTACCACACCACAACACATGGTCGACCACTCCACAAGTTGACCCATGGAACACCATTAAATCACCTTTTCTTTGCTATCTTTGAGATACATTTTATTTTTATACCCCCCTTCGAAGAAGGTGGGGCATATAGCGTTGCACATGTCGGTCGGTCTGACGGTCTGTCGGTCGGTCGGTCGGTAGACTGTGGTTTCCGCACAATAACTCAAGAAGTTTTTGAGCTAGGACTTTGATACTGTATAGGTGTATTATTCTGGTCAAAAGCTCGGCGAAGTTCGAAGATGGGTGACCTTGACCTAATTTCCAAGGTCACAGTGGTACTTTGGTTTCCGCACTGAAGAGGTTTTTAAGCTAGGACTTTTATATTGCACAGAATTATAGTCCATATTTGGGGCTAGGTGAAGTTCGAAGATGGATGACCTTGACCTCATTTTAAAGGTCACAGAGCCACTTCACTGAATATGGTTTCATGCTTTCTGCATGATGACTTATACCTTGGAGCTAGAACTTTTATATTGCACAGCTTTATGGTTCTCCGTAAGGGCTAGATTGATGTTGAAGATGGATGACCTTGACCCAGTTTTCAGGGTCACAGAGAGATTGTAGAATTCCTGTGGTTTCCACACAAGAACTCAAGAAGTTTTTGAGCTAGGACTTTGATACTGTACAGGTGTATCATTCTAATCAAAAGCTAGGCGAAGTTTGAAGATGGGTGACCTTGACCTAATTTTTAAGGTCACAGTGGTACCTGAGTTAACTTTGGTTTCTGCACAATAACTGAAGAGGTGTTTAAGCTAGGACTTTTATATTGCACAGGATTATAGTCCATATTTGGGGCTAAACGAAGTTCGAAGATGGATGACCTTGACCTCATTTTAAAGGTCACAGAGCCACTTTACTGAATATGTTTGATTCTTCCTGTGGTTTCTGCACAATAACGCAAGAAGTTTTTAAGTTAGGACTGGGATACTTTACAGGTCTATAGTTCTTGCTAAGGGCTAGAAGAAGCTTAAAGTTTGGTGACCTTGATTTAATTTCCAAGGTCACGTTGGTACCTGAGTTAACTTTGGTTTCCACCTGATAACTGAAGAGGTTTTTAAACTAGGACTTTTATTTTCCACTGGATAATTGTCCGTATTCAGGTCTAGGTCAAGTTTGAAGATTGGTGACCTTGACCTAATTTCAAAGGTCACAGAGCCATTTGGTTGAATACGGTTTCTGCATGATAACTTGCATTTTAGAGGTAGCACTTTTATATTGCACAGCTTTATGGTTGCCTATAAGGGCTAGTTTGAGTTTGTAGAAGGGTGACCTCGACCCAGTTTTGAGGGTCACACACAGACAGTAGACTTCCTTTTTTGTTTTTCGCACAATAACTGAAGAAGGTCAAATGAAAATGAGTGACCGTGCCATAATTTCCAAGGTCATAAAGCCACTTTGCTGAATATGGTTTCTAAATGATGACTTATTTTTCAGCTATAACTTTTATATTGCCCAGGTTTTTAGTTGTTTTTTAAGGGCTAGGTTAAAGTATAAAGATATGTGACATTGATGTATGATCAACCTTCACTAATTTTGTAAGTTCACGAGTGCCCCTTCTACCACTATCAATAAGGTAGCAAGGGCAAGGGTAGCGAGGGCAAGGGTAATGAGGGAGGGGGGCATCTATGTTTTACAAACATATCTTGTTATGTACTTCCTTAGCCAGACTGGGAGTACACATGTATGTTCTCTCTGACATGGCTTCTTTTAAGTGTACTATGTGTAGTAGCACTGGTGTTTCAATAACAAGGCTCTGGTTACTCCGCTGCATGGCCTTATCATGCTTTATGAGACATCATGATAAACATGTCTATTTTGATGGTTTGACTGGATGTCATAGCATTTGTTTTGAAGTGCTCCTTACTCGATATTCGCTTGATGTACATTAGCAATGACACCCCCTGCCATATAAGCAGCACTTGGTCAATGGTGTTCCAATTGCCACTGACTAGAATCCTGTAGATTATGGCTGTTCATCTGTTCCTGGGGGTTTTTTGGTCACTATAGTCTTGCCTGATTTTCATTAAATTTATATGAATTGTTTCATAAAGATATAAACTAAAAACAAAAAAAAGTTCCATGATTGAGACCAAATTGTTTTCCCACTAATTAAAAAGTCATTGAAGCTCCTTAGACAGTTAAGTCATTTGTTTGCAGGTTGAACAATTTGCTTCATGGGTGTTGTATTTGAGTGTTTTTGCTCAGAACCACTTCCTATTAGTCATTACCCTATTCTACAGTCCGAACTCTTTACTGTCCATAAGCTAACCTGTCAGTGTCTAACATATATACATATGGAAGTACTATTGTCCATATTGCGCACATTCTTCTGTAGAATTTTGACATAGACTGTATTAGCCTAAATAAATTGAAGGGTCTTTAGCTACTCAGAACATGTTTCGGAGCCTATACCCTTACATATCTCTCCGAGTAGCCACTCTTTGTCTAAGAGAAAGATTCAGCAAAACAACCCACATAACAATGAGTAAATATGAATGTGGCAAATGATGAATTTGCTAAATACGTGAAGTTTTGCTTATAAATGCAGAGCTTCATTATGAAAGAAGAATACCTGTCAAACAAAACATGATTATTAAATTTGTATAGTACAAGTTCGGATAAGAGCAATTTGACTTACCTTTGAACCAGTATGTTGCTAAAACTTTTAGAAAGCTTTTTGACCAGGTATTAGGCATTATTTAGTTGGCTTAAAATAATAGGTCAGCAATAGATATTAACAGCATTTGCATAGAAAGAAGTACTCATGTATGGTGTGGTATATGACAGCAACTTAATTTTTAGCTCAGCTGACTTGTTAGTCAGCAGAGCTTCTAGGATGGGTGGTGATCTGTTGTCATAAATAGTTCACATTTCACATTTTTGCCTTCTCCTCCAAAACCACATGCCATATTCTCTTCAAACATGGTGGGGATGTATCTTAGGTGGTTCCCTACCAATCTTATCCAAAGGGTCTTTTTATGATCAAGCTGAAGCTGTTTTTAACTTTGATGAATTTGTCTCATAGATTCGTCTAAGACTTGGTACAAATGTAGCTTTTTGAAGGTTCAAACTAATTTATTCACTAGGTGATGATATTCCACATCTCTGATTTTTAACAAATTTCTCAATTTGGGTACTCATCAGTTGATACATACGTTCCAACTGATTATGATGTATTTGAATGGAGATTGCAATGGTAAGTCACATTTTGGAATTGTCCAAAACCATCAACCAGATTCAATTCAAACTTGGCAGGGATGTACCTTGGTCATTCTGGATTTAGACAATTTCTTTGTTTTTGTTCATTCTTTGGCAAAGTCTTTAAAAAGCTTCCTCCTGAAACTGCTAAGGTAATTTCTTTGAAATTGCATAGGGATACTTCTGGGGTCCCCTAGACCTTAGTTTCTTCAAGAGGTGATCCAGTGATTTTTTTTTTTTCATTTTTTTTATTTTATTTATTTTTCCTTTATGCGTTTTTGTGTATTTTCGACTTCTCCAAAACTGACACGTAGATTCTTATGAAACTTGTTGGAGATATAGCTCGTGGAAAAATGACAAACTAAGCTGTTCACTAGGTGATATTCTACATCTCTGATTTTTACCTGAGCTAACTTGTCAGTCAGCTTAGGTTATGTGGTGGTCATGCATATGCCGCCGTCCATCTGTCCAGCATCATCCACAATTGACATTTTTTACTTCTCCAAAACTGTCGGTCAGATTTATTTCAAATTTGGTGGGAATGTACTTTAGGCAGGCAGGTCACTACCAAGTTTATTCAAATATTTATGCTCCATTGATTTTTAATTATTCTTTTCTTCATTTTTTTAGCAAAATCTAAAAAAATTGCCAAAACTGCAAAGACAATTGCTTCAAAATTGCATAGGAACACTTCAGGGGAACTCCAGACCCTAATTTGTTCAACAGGTGGTGCTGTGATTTGTTTCTATTTTTTTTTTTTTTCAATTTATTTTTAATTTTTTTTTTTTTAATTTTTGTGTGTTAAGGATATTTGGGACTCCTTCTACAAAACCATCACTGAAACTTGGTGAAATATAGCTTCTGTGAGTGTTAGACAAAGGTATTAATTTCTTGGCAAAATCTTAAGAAAAAAACTTCTTTAAAATTGCCATGCCAATTGCATTGAAATTACATAGGAACACTTCTGGAGACCTCTAAACCATGGTTTGTTTAACAGGTGGTGTTTTGATTATTTTTCACTTTTTAAACTTGAGTTTTTGTGTGTATTCACCATTGATTTTTTTCTCCCAAAAGGTAAGTTGGATCCTCTTCAGACTTATTGAGAATGTCTGTGGACCTGATCTCCACTTGTCAGTGTTCTTTAGGTTGTCTTCTACCCAGTTTGGTGAGAAGATGATGATGTAATAATTTCTTTATATTTTATGAATTTTTCAATTTATATGAAAAATGGAAAATTTCTTCTCAAGAACAACTGGGTCAATTGCTTTGATAATGCTTACAAGGTCACCTGAGGCTATAAAGTTCACATTTGGCCAACAGGTGGTACTACAAATTTTTGTTGCAATTTTTTTTTTTTTTTTGGGGGGGGGGGGATGTTTGTTTTGTTTTGTCTTTTTCTTTTTGTTTTATGAATTTGTGTGTGTTAAGGCTATTTTAGACTCCTTCTCCAGAATGGCTGAACAGAATTACATGAAATTATATCAGGGTATAATATCGCTAAAGGTGTGAAAGTTTCGAAAATGATAAGAATACATTCATTTTTAGCTCTGCTGACCATAGGTCACAGAGTTTATGCGATCACTCGTGCCTGGCTGGCTGTCATTCCATCCATCCGTAAGACGTTTGCTTGTCAACACACTAGCATCAACAATATTAAAGTTAGGCTCTTGAATTTTTTTGGACATGTTCTATTAATGAAAATGTAGGTTCCTTTCATTATTGGAAGTGCTATTCAAGTTAGGCTCTTGAAATTTTTTGGACATGTTTTACGAATGAAAATCTAGGTTCCTTTCATTATTGAAAGTGCTACCTTACAGAATTACATAGACCAGCCAAAAAGTGGAAAAATTAAAAACACTCTGGTGTCCTTGATTTGGGATGGATCTGTATGAAATTAGGTGGAAATGTTTGGGAGGCTGTTTTGTGGAATCTGAGTAATACTGGTGTCACCACCTGTAGGCGAACGAAAATATGAGCCAATATGTGTTCAGACCTATGAAATTTATTTTCATGAAAAATAATCAGGCTAATTTAATCAAATGTCACAGCATATGTGTATCATGTCTGAAAGTATGATATTACATAATATGGGTGACTTTACTTACTTTCTCAAGGTCACTGAGAGAATACATTTCAGGAGATTAATTTTTGTGATGGTCATTATATCTTTACATGTAAACATATATGCATTTTAGGGATAGTTCAACATTATCATCATTTTTTAATTAGTACTTAGGGTACTAAATTTCATGACCCCCCTCCCTCCCCCCAAATTAGTACTTTAAAAATGATGATTTTCCCCCCAAATCATAGCAAAATTGCACAAAACAGGCCAAAAATTGACCATCATTTTCCATATCCTGTGAAAGTGTACAGACCCATTTAACCCCCTCCCCCCTTGCGTACTGTAAGTACTAATTCAAAAATGATGAAAATGTTGAACCATCCCTTACCATTACAGGAATATTATATGTATGAAGTCCTGGTGGTTTTCAATGGAACTAACATTATAGGGTTAGAAAAAAAAACACACATTAAATTCAGCATTATGATTATAAATAAAGATGGAGCTTTGAAACTTACACCAACTATGCTTTGGGTCAGTGGTCAAATTTTGTGAAAATTTGGATGACTTTTTTTTTTTTTTAGGTCAAAATAGAAATTCATGTATCATTGATAAAATAGAGATATAAGTGATCCAGGGTTACTTAACTGATACAAAATATGCATTGTGCGTGAATATTGATATTTTATGCTGGATAAAGGACCTTGAACCTACTTTTTAAAAGGTCACTGATGGAATAAAAGTGAAAAAGAAACTAATTGCTAATGTTAGGGTTTTTAATTTGTCATGGAACTCAATGAAATGTGGTGAGAATGTTGGGGAAGCAGAAATGTTGAATTATAGTGATACTGGTGGCACCACCTGTAAGTCAACGCAAAATATCAGGAAATGTGTTTTGAGACAAGTATAATTCATTATCATCATAAAGAATGATACTATGATTCTAGATGTACATGCATTACAAATGTATACCGTATGATTTTTTTATATCACATAATCTGGGTGACCTTGATCTTCTGTCCCAAAGTCAGTGAGGACATATAGTTAAGGACTCACTCATTGCTGCCTTGGCACACGCAGCAATATCAATCACAGGAATTGCACGAATGAGCTATGATTACATGTTGAGCAAAGTGCCATCTGGTGGATAAGTCAGACACTAAAATCACATAAACTTTATATGTACCCATATATACCATCAGTGATATTGTATTGAATGGAAATTACTTTTGAATTATCATACCAATAGTATGCTGAAACATGGAATTCATTATCTTGAGAAATAAGGCTGAATTTTCCCTAATTTACAACAAACATGTATCATATGTGGAAGTGGGATATTGAGGACTCACAACTTTGAAATGAAGGTGTAGGTGCAATTTAGCCATGGGACCAGCAGAGCATTAGGCCCATGGGCCTCTTGTTGACAAAGCTATGGGATATTAAACTTTGGAACCATGTGTCGGCAAGTGCTGCCACTGTACATGTATGTAGCAATGTAGTGCATGTATTGCAATATTGTGAAATAGGTTGTATGGAACTCGGAACACTTTGGGTGCATTGCGCAAAGTGTCCCAAAGAAAGCTGTTGACTCAATCTTAAATCAGCACTTTAAGGGTTAATTTTAACTTTGAAAAGCCTAAAAGGTCAAACATCTTGGCAATACATGTACATGTATTAAACTTTGGTCACTTACTGGTAAGCAATAATACAGTGCATGTAAAATAAAGCATTAAAGTCTGCACTTGCAGAAGTAGCAATTCCAGTCAGCACAGCGCAGGATCATCATGATCCTCTTGTTGTGGTCTTTAAAAGAACACAAGAAACATAGTAACTCAATATTTGTATGCATTAAATGCTGTCTTTGAGCAAAAATTTAGTATTAAATGGCTGAATATAATGAAATGAGACGGTATAAATGATAATGACCAGAGACACTTGAATAATTAATGATCAGATGCACTTTAAAAACAAACTTTTTATTTTATGCAAGGAAAGGAAAGTATTTGAAAGAGACCACACTGTAACAGCTTTCCGTGGCATGGGTTGGGCACTTACCCATGCCAAGGAAAGCTGTTGACCTGGGGCATGTTATCTTGATAGGCCACATCTAATATTCTCAATTTTTTTCATTACTGTTGAAATTATACATGTACCTATTATTGCCATAGACGCCCTGATATTGCATCCACATGGTGAGTCTTTCGATGCAGTTGATAAGTGAGCACAGATAATGAAAGGCAAGTTGTGCTCACTGATTACGGAACACAGCTTACATGTATAATGGGTTAATGACCCACTGTTGTCATTGATGTTCAGCAGAGGTAAATGGTATGATTCCTTTGTAGTGAGCATCTTAAATGATGGGTCTTTTGCAGAGGTTCCAAGTTATTTTCTCCCAATTCAGATGTCCCTTATGTATCAGTAAAATTCAAAAGATTCCACAGACAGTGGGGGAGGGGAGGCGGAGGGAGGGGGACATGCCATTTGTAAAAATGCAGTTAAAATGGTGTTTCTGGTGGTTAAAAATTCCAAAAATCAGCTGTAAGAAAGGGAATCGGGAATTGGAAATCGCATTTAAAATGCTGTTAACCACAGTCAGTTAGCTGTGAATACACACACTAAAAACCCACTGTCACAACACAAACAATTTATGCAAGATGTCAACTTTGTCTTTAATGAAAAAGCTAATAATTCAGGAGGATTTTTCCAAAGATCCAGGAGATTGGGAGACTTTAAAGAAATGAGTAAAATTTCAGGAGATTTCCAAAAAAAATTAGGCGTTTTGGAATCTCTGCTTTTGTAGCTATGAATTCTTACCAGGGTATTGTTGGACCATGTTCTTTTAGATACTGAGCGCAGGTTAAGCAATAGGCCTCTTGTCACTGTAGGTACAGCCCAGATAGCCCGCTGCAAGGGACAGGAGTGGTACTGCTGTGTGGCACGGTCTCCCTGTTTGTGTTCTCTTGGACCAGTACCTGGGGCTCTCTCTATAACCTGACACTGCTGACCATAGCAGGGGCATGTAACAGCTTCTCCGATTGCATACTTGGTAAGGATACTGGTTCAATAATAGAAGCATGGTATTCCATGCAAGACAACTGGGAATAAAATTTTAGTCCAGTTGTTTTGTCAACAGCTGAGATCAACTTGTTATCTGTCATGCCACTTGTAATGGTTCCCATGTATTTGTCATGTTCAATTTATGTTTTTGACTAACTATTAAATGTATTGGCCAAATCCTTTTGAAACAGCTTTCCTTAGCATGGGTTGTGCATTATATGTCCAGCCTATACCAAGGAAAACTCTTGATTTGGAGCATGTGATCTCGATAGGTCTCATCTACAAATCTCAGTCAAATTGTTTTTCATCACTTTTGAAATTGGTTGAAAAGACTGAAGCAGACGACATTTGACCATCAGCCGGTTTTAGCTGATTTAAGGGGAAAAGGTCAATAGAAATACAGCAAAGGGCCTTTCAGTTAATGGTCTTTAAAAGACATATGGTCTCATAATGAAAGGGGTCTTTTAGGCATGTTTCAATTTAGTGGCTAAGAGTATCACTCTGCTAAATTATATAAATCTGTTTTGTAGAATGACTTACAATACTGTAAATTGCTTTATTTTCACATGTATAAATTTTCATGGTTTTTTGTATTTTTGGCATTTCGCTGTAGTTATAATTTCACTGTTTTGAACACAATTCCCATTCAAACAATGTTAAAATACTATTTCACTGTGTTTTTATTTTCACGGTTTTATGCCATCAATAAGTGAAAATAAGAATACAGCGAAATTAAAGCAGTTTACAGTATTGCATGCGATTTTGCGTGACTGAATTCAGTTTTAGGAACTTAGGCCATACATTACTAGATATAAGACATTCATGACTGATTATCAAAACAAAATTTACAATGATCATAAATTACGCTGACCATAATGAGTGCCAAATTGCGTGCACTTGTGTTTTTAGGTGGCTCTGTGGCAGCCATGTTAGGTGACAGCAATGGCAGGAATGCAGGTGCTGCGGTGACTGGACTCATAGGTGGTGAGTTATATTCAGGCAATCTAGATTCTGGAATGGAAACATGCACTGTATTGAGCTAATTTCACAAAGCAAGTTGCCAAGAGAGGCAATGTGTGACACGTTTTCAATGCAGGTGGGTGTCATCAGGCATTGGGGGGGGGGGGATTATGCACTGTATTGAGTCGAAGATGTTATATTCTATTTGTGCCAACACATGTTGCATGTACTCTGTCATCAACATTTTCAGTTTCTAGACAATATGTGTTGACTTGGTCAATTGAAAGCTGGTTATGTTCTGTAAATATGGATCCCCATAGGATAAATCCTGTCAAATGCATATGTAAACAGACATCTTAACATGTGAGTTAATGTTTGAAATTATGGCGTAAAATGACTATACAGTCAGTTATTGGTCCAACGCAGGGCCCTTTATTTCAAAGTGTGGCTGCTGCTTTGAACCAGGATATTTGCCAACACCAAGGGAAGTGGTTACTGCCATTAGTGATGGATGCAAGATCTGAGCCTCTGCTATTTTTATCTTTTCATCAGGGTTTGGTAGCCTAGGAGCTGTGGTGGAGGGGCCTGTGATTGGCTGGTTATCTCATCGCTATGGTGAGGCAGCCATGTTTTATCTGCTGATCCCATTGACCTTCATTGGCACGCTGGTAGTTCTCAGGGCAGCTGTCAAGAACAAGGAGAGAGGAATTTTCAGGTGCACTCTCAAGAAAGGATCCAATCCTTCAAATGTTGCTGCACAAGCAGTTCCGGTCAAAGAAGAGGCCAAAATGCCACAATGCCAGAGAACTTAAAGGGATCAACAAACATTGTTGTTTAATTTACTGGTTATCTTATTCAGGGCTGGAATTAATGTACTCAGAGACTGATGCAAAATATGAACCAGAAGGTGTTTGAAATTGAAAGTAATTGAATATCACTTGGAGTGGGCACATCTTAGTATGCAACACTAGTAAATTTTTGTTATTTATGGGCAATAGAGAGTGAAACTCACTGGTTTTACAATTGGCACTTTACTTAAGGATATGCAATATTTTGAGCGGTAAAAGATTTCAGTTTTTGCAATATTTGTGTATTATATGCTGAAAACATTAAACTTCTATGTGTAGTATTCAAGTTTTCTGAAGTCTGAATGCAATGAATGAATTTTTGGGAAAAACAAACTTGTGTATTCAGTTTTTAACAGGCCAATTTAGCCATTATTCTTTTACACTTGCGCATGGCTTATTTATGATAAAGGGCAAACTGTCTTTGTCGGTTTTGTTGCATGGTTTCTTGTGGGTATTGCATAATGCTGTAAACTCTACCCTCAAAGGTCTCTTAAACTTCAGCCAGTGAGCTACTGGTATGATTGGCAGTCTGTGCCTTTGTCATCTATTGGGCCTTGTTTAGTGATAGGCTGCCAATCACAATAATAGCTTAGTTCCGAGATAGGGACAATTTTTGCCACCGGTGGCGCTGACTACTATGTTCCCGCGAAGTCACGGACGTTTCTCCAAGTCTCGGGGGACACTTTCAAGTCTCGCCATTTTTCCCCATTGGGTTAACACGGGAAAGTTGGTGTCATTTTTTTAGCGCCGGTTATTTCAATAACCTACAAGTGTAACTACAAGAAAGCATGCCAGTGTACAACTGTAAGATACCAGGATGTACCAAAGATAGCAGAAAACACGGTCACTATGAAAAATATTGACACAAAACCTGAGACAAAACCTATACAAATTGGGGCCTGCATTGTGGCACAACTAACCATGCATTAAGTCACCCTTGATTGACTCGGTGAGTTCTGAGGGATTAGCCTAGGGTGCACTTCTGCCAGTGCTTTGATGATCCTCGCGCTTGGCTGACCACTTACCAGATTAGCGCTTGACGGGTGCAATCAGAAATTAACAGTATAGCACCTGACTTAAATTCGCAATACACTGTCTGCAAACTTTGTTACCTGATCACTGAAACACTTTAGGCCTTCAAGCATTTTCAGATCAGCTGTTATTATTTGTTTAAGATTGGCGACATTAAACAATAAATCAATATCGAATAATTATTATTAAAGCCAGTATGGATGACCCCTTCTTCCGTGACTATTCCCCAGACCTGGTTCAGTGCCTCGCCTTGCGAGGTTGGTCTTGTACAAAGTGCCTTCACATACAAAAGCTTGCATGGAACAAAGTTGGACAGCACGTGTAACTTAACCCCATGGATGCGCCCCTGTTCCGCAAGTTGGTAGCCCCTGGATTCGCAGTACTTCTGAACATTCTTGGGTGTCCAGTCACATTTGCTTATTAGGTAGGCAATCTTTAGAAACTTCTTAAGGTCAACCACTTTCATCTTTGAGAATTTGTCGAGTAGTTCATTTTCCGTCTGTTCAATCACGTTAATCGCCGCTCCGTCGTCCGTATTTCCCGCCATGTTCACTGAAACTGAAGATCACTGTTCTGTTCTGTTCTGTGGTGGGATTTTTTTGGCTGTCTGTCGATATGACAAAGTTAGCCAGGATGGGTTTTGTTATTCTTAAGTAGGTTATGGGTTCCAGTAGTGCAGAAAATTTGAGTATATTTGATTGTATGGTATGGGGAGGGGGAAGTCGTCAGGCCACGGGGGGGGGGGGGGGGGGGCAAGGGCCTAATGGCCACCGTCCTGAAAGACAAACCCGCTCCACAGGCTAGACAAAGTGTTTGTTTGTTTGTTTTTTTAAATCATAATTATTTGTAATATGGGTTCCTCGCGGGCGTGGGCGCCCTCATGCAGGTTACGGGGGGAGGGGGGGGGGGGGGTAGAGCCTAGTGGCCACCGTCCTGAATGGGGCAATCCCAGAACGATCACTGTTGCATGTCGATTCTCTTATGGGTTTCGCTGTCACGCTGTGTTGGTCACGGCCTACTATTACCCAGGGAAAGCTTGACCGCGGAATTGCGTTACCAGGCATGTCGGGCATGCGCGGAGGGAAAAAAATCTACCATGCGAAGCCTGGTGTTAAAAAAAATCCCTAACTCGGAACGCCCGTATTCCTTTTGGTTATTCAGGGTACGGGAGGCCACACCCAAACGCTTGTGTGATAGGCAATAAGAATGAGGTCAAAGTGCATCACTGTGGCCCAGAAAACCTCTGAAAACAAAAAAATATTTGAAGTTTGAAATGAAAGACCAGTCAGAATATTAAACTGGGAAGGGACACAGTGGATTAGCTAGGTGTCAAGTGAAACAAGGGCTATACCTACAGTGCAAATCCCACTGAAGATGGCCATTCCTTTGAAGGCCCTTTTTTCAACATCAACAGAAGGATCACATGTTAACTAGGAATAATATAGTTTATTTCACAACAGAAAATTTAGTACATAATAAAAAATACAACAAAATAATAAGTGTGAGGATGTCTAGAAGGCTATGTCTTGTACCACCATCCATCAAGTGAAGATAAGATATGTGCTGGTATGCATGTGCTTAAACTTTGTCAATAAAGATCATAACAATTACAACATTTATATAAGAAACATAATAACAACCAAACAAGTTTTGAGTTGACATAAAATAAGTATACAAAGTATAGTCATTTCTCTGTATGTTACTTTCATATTGTGAAGTATTAATACATTTTTAAATTGAGACACTATTAACAAAAACAGGATGAAGCAAAGGCACATGATCTACTCAGTGTTCTATGAGCATATATGTGGGCATAAACTTCAAGATTATAATCAGATAACCAGTACTTTAATTTACTTTTAAATGGAAAAACAGAAAAGGCATTTTTAATCTCCTCAGGTACCAAGTTATATAATTTTGGATCAGTGTGGAGTACACTCTGGCAAAAGTAATTTGTTTTATGAAGGGATCACAACTACTTTCTCAATTTGGCTCCTAGACTTGAAATTTGTCACAGTCTGATTGTTATAGTGTGGCATATACCAGATGCTGCTCTTTGACATCAGCAGGAATTCTGTGGCTCCTTGAAATATTCCAGACCTTACAGATAAGTGGGACTGGTTTTGTTCTGATGATAATTTGACCTTAACCCTTGCCCCCTTAAACCGGCCAAAACCAGTTAGTGGTAAAATGTCTGCTTCAGTGTTTTCAAGTAATTCCAACAGTAATGAAAAACAATTTTGACTGAGAATTGTAGATGAGCCCTATCAAGATTGCATGCCTCAGGTCAACAACTTTCCTTGGCATGAGTTGGGTACTTAGTGCCTAACTCATGCCAAGGAAAGTTGTTGACTCAAGTGTCAATTCAAGGGGGAAAGGGTTAAGGCAAGTAGAGTGTAGCACAGACTGTGGTGGTCTTCTTGCTGCCCAAACCTTGGGTCCAAACAAACAACTGGGGCATATGGCCAAGCCCAGGTGAGCGAGAATGCGTGGGCCAGTTGATGGGCAAGCTACAGGCAATGCACCCAACAAACTTTGTCAACATTTGACAATACCAGTGTTAAAATAGGTGACATTGAATTAAAGTGGGGGATCATTCTTTTAAATACTGGGGATTATCAATAGACAAGCTTTAGAAATGGAATGTACTGATAACATGAGAAAGATAATTGTCAGGAAAGTAAGCTTACTCCAGCAACTATGTAAAGTTATACCATATTGGAAACATTTTCTCAGTTGTTTAAGTCTATAGTGCCACCCTATTTTGACTATGCAGACATTGAATATGGGAGTTGCTCAGATCAAAACTTAGACCTGCTCCAGAGCCTGCAAAACAGAGCAGTAAGCATCTTAACCCTTAAAGTGCTGATTAAAGACACTTTGTCCGCAAGGCATGCAAAGTGCCCCAAGGAAAGCTGTTGACTAATACTACTTTTTGCTTTAGAACTGGTATTTGAATGAAAGGTGTCTTCATGAGGAATTTGAACCTTTAGACCATTATAGGTTTACTGGTTATGAGAAAACACCTACAGTGGTACCTGCTGTATGCAACCACTGCAGTCAGCAGCCGCACTGCTTTTTGTGGCCACTAGACTAGAACAAAGGAGTTACTTTCTTTGTAAATTTACCTGCAGTGACAGGTCATCTGCTGTATGTGGCCACTTTTTCTTGGCTGAAAGGGGTGGCCACATACGGCAGGTACCACTGTATAGCCATAATTGGCACTTGAGGGTTAAGTGTAAGGTGGATGTGATATTTAGTAACATATGAAAGACACATTTGGTGATGTTGCTAAATCTCCTAAAGCTGTATAGAAGTTCATTATGTCATTAAAAGGTAGCTGCTCCTGTGGATGGTATATATCCTGAACACTTAACTCAGTCACTGTCAACTCGGGACTAAAGTCGAATTACTTAGATAAACCTCTCTGAATTATCAAATGCATACTCTATTAATACTCTGTGTAAAAGGCCTTTCATTCAAGTTTCAGCCTGTAGTCACATGGAATATAATGGTCCAGGATAACAGCTTCCCTTGGCCTGCTTTGGATGAATTGTACCCAAAGTGGGCCAAGGAGAGCTGTTAACTCAGATCAAAACTTGGTACCGAAAGACTTAAAGTCTGGTAAGTTTGACATGTGATGTTCCATTTTGTCTTTTAAACACACTTTTCTTATATGCTGGAGTAATGTTCTACACTGATTTCGATGTGGTATGTGTATTAATGTTCCTATGCTGAAAAAGCCTACGCTAAATGCAAATGATTCTCAAAACTATAGACCTATACAGTGAGCTCAATACATTCAAACATACCCGTAATTGAACATTACCTCTTGCCAACTGACAGTGCAACCCGACCCAGTTTAGGTTCATGGGATACATCTATGACCTGTGCTTTTATACATGATGTAGTCAACTTTTTTTAATCAAGTCAAATCTCTTTTTTTTTTTTTTTTTCTCTTATGTGGTTTCATGTCTTGACAGTAGGTGGTGCCATGGGTTGATTTATAAAATGTTGATTGTCCTCTAGTGGGGATGTACCTATTTAGGTGGTATATGTCACTTAAAGGCCAAAGTCAAATTGAAAGGGAAAGCTAGCGCCGTCTTCTCTATTGCCAGGCACGTCAAGGTAGCATCATTTTCCCTAGGCTAATCAGCATCTTTATGAAGGACCTGTTACCGTATTCACAAAGAATGTGGTTTAATCTTGAATTTGATGCTAAAACTAAAATTAATGTGATTCTAACCCAAATCACTTTTAATCTGGATCAAAATCAGGAAAAATCAGGATTTTAAAGCAGTAATCCCAAAATATTAAGCATGCCTTTTGCACAATAGCCATAAAAACATATATTGGTTAATATTAGAATTGATATGCCATTAGACCTAGGATTATATAATTTGGGATCAAACAAGTTGATTTTAATTTTGGACATAAATTTGTCAGATCAAAATTCTTTGGGAATATATGGCTACTGCTGCTCAATTTTGAATCAGTTAAACTTGGTGTAATGATAGGAGATAAGATGAATGTGCCTATACCCCTGTATACCGACTAAAAATATTTTTTTCCTCAAATGTATCTGGGTTACAGTCACTGATTGGTGCCTGTGACAGCTATGCAAAAAATGTCGGTTTCCTCAGCAATTTCTGAAACCAAATGCATGTGCACATGTAGATAATTGTTTATTAAAAACCCTATTTGGAAACTTGAAGGTAGAGCTATTTCTCAGAAACACGTCATTAATATTTGGAGTATCACATTTTCTCATGGCAATAATTTTAAACACGTTTTCTACTTCACATTATTTTTGTATTTGAAATTTATATTTTATACGTGTTGCACTACGTCATACTTTTGTGATGGATCTTGATGACTCTCAACATTTCTGCATTGATGGGAGTTTTAATAATAATAATAATAATAATAATAATAATAATAATAATAATAATAACTATTATTATTATTGTTAATGTGAAGTGTAAAAAGGGGTTTCAGATTATGTGGGAGCAGATTTGTCAGGAGAGCCAACTAAGTGCCAAGCCCTTTGATGTTTGACTGGGATGCCATTTTACAGTTTCAAAGGTTTGTGACTGCAGAATAGTGCTAAATGTACTAACTCACAGAGCTCGCTCCCTCTTCCCATGACATTAGTACTTTCAAGATTCAATTCATTTATTTGACCAGAATAGTGTAATATATTTACATATACAAGGTAATATCATACATAATGCAATAAACATGTTTCTGTTCATTTTGTAAATACTATAATTATGGTCTTTGAGACTCCTATTATGATTTTTTAAAAAATCAATACAGTATGAGCCACCTATTTCTGTCCAACATCTTGTTTGTGCCATGGTCACACTGTTTCAATTATGGTCTAGGAGACTCCTATTATGATTTTTTAATAAATCAATATAGTATGAGCCACCTTTTTCTGTCCAACATCTTGTTGGTGCCATGGTGACACTATTTTTTTTTTTAAATGAAGCACTTTTACATAGTAATTTCATTTTGTATTAAATGAAAAATAGAAAATAAAAGGAAAATAAATATTGGAGGAATTGAGAATATAATTTCATAATATTTTAGGAGTTACATACGTAGCAGTTTGGGATTTTGCAAATGTTTCATACTTTTGCCCAAAATATTGTTTAATATCTTTCTTAAATCCTAAATAACTGTGTTTTTGCGCTTTGCTTTTAACTGTGTCTGGTGTTGCATTAATGACATTAACAATCCCATGTTGAACACACACTGCAAAAATGGTTTACTCTTATTGTATAAATGCTCTTTTGTCGTACAAATGGTGGTATATGTCTGACATGTGCAAGATACAGTGGAAATAAACTGGCACTCTATTGTTACAAAGTTTAGAATAGAATTTTTGCAGATGGCACTTGTAGGTATCAAGCTGTAACAAATTTCTGTTTGAAAATGGGTTCAGTGTGTGCATTGTATTTGCTATGGTTTATGGTATGTACTGCTCCTGTCTGTACATTGACAACCCTCCCAGTTTTATGTCCCCAAGCAAGAAGACAATAATTTAGCCTTGACAGTATTAAAGGGTTATAAATAATTTGTAGAATGTCTGTTTATCATCTTTCAGTTTACTCAAAACTGTTCATTTTTCAAACCAAAATGCAAAGCTTTATTGTGCCACTTGTTAAGACCCCAAAACTTCATCATGTGATGTTTATATAGTTTCTCCTGCAAGTGTTACAATAAACCTGTGCGTTTGCAACTTATTTTAGTCAGCTGATAAAAAAAAAAAAAAAAAAGGCATTTTTATGCAATGTAAAAAATGACCATTTGCCCTTGGTCCCCTCAACCCTCACCTCCCCCTCCCCCAGAAGTGTACTCTGTGGGCTAATGTAAAAAAGTTGAAATTTTTTACTGGTCCTTAAGCTTTTGAAAAATCTATATTTTGTAGCACTTTTCATGAAGAATCCTTGCATGGTTGTGCCATTTGAAAACCTGTCATAACAAATTCTATGTCCTTAAAGGAGAAGTACTGGGGTTATCAGAAGGTAGTGAGGTGATGCCAGACTGAAATGTTGATGTGTGTGAGTATTTTGAGAGATATGTGGTCCTGTACTGTTAATGAGCAGGTATCGTAATTGTTTTATTTTAAATTAGCAGCTTACTTGAACACATGAACCGATGTGTTAATCAGCAGCGAGACGGACTAGTCAGTTGAGAGAGAGATTCAAGTTTTGTTGGTATATTCATCTGTGAATAACTGAGAAAAGGTCAGAGGTTATTGGGGATATATACATATACTACTCATACAAAAAGTAGACTGGGCTCCCCATGGCTTCTTTTTCCTGGGCCAGCAGTTTGCACTGTGTTCACAGAGTGCTTCCCAACTAGTAACAGTCTTGGAAGAGTGGACAAACACTGGACCATGTGGAATTAGCACCTACTGGAGGTGAATACTGGGGACCTGTGCTCAGAATACTTCACCACGCTAATTACATTGATTTACTGGGCAACCACTGTGCAACATCAACTCAGCCACCACGATGGGCAATCACTAAGTCAGACAGAAAGACTTTGAAAAACTTCACCACAAGAAATAACAGTGCAATGCTGGTTCAGGACTGGGTGAAGTTAAATTGCCTTGATGGCATTGAAAAGCCAGTATATGTCACATAATGTCCTTTAGTTCCATGTCAACCATTTTTTGTACTACATTGAGTATCTAGCATCAGAATACGAGTAGAATGTTTGACTAAAAAAAAAAAAAAAAAAAAAATCACTTTTCAAGTACACAGATGGATATAGTGGTGAATCAAACATATAAAAGTAACATATGTAGATAGGGGATTTAGTGCCAAGATTAAAGGGAGAAATGAGCATGTCTGGTTGCTGCTGTAGTCTGTCTGCAGTTCTCTTTCTTGTAAATGTATGAAAGTTTGACCATCATCATATGAGGTTATGATATGACAAAGCTTGTACCGTGATTTATTGTTTGTGAACTGACAGCTTTGGATTGGTTCCCTCATCATATATCAAGTAGCTGCAGGCATCCCTTTATAGATACTTCCACAATGATTCAAACATGGCCAAGTAAAGGAAATTCGTGGCCCCTGCTGTAAGTGGCCCCATACAGCACATGACTTGTCACTGCAGGTAAATTAAATTGACTCTTGTGGCCAGGAAAAATGTGTCCATAAAGATCAGGTGACCTTTCATGGCAAAGGCTGCATACAGCAGGTACCACTGTGCATACAAATGTATTCTGAGCTACTTGTTCAGTTGTGACCTAGTCATTACCCAGTATACTGGGCATCTCAGGTTTCTTGGCCTAGTTTTCTGAGCATCACAGACACACTGCCCAGGGGTTGCCCACTTTTCTGGGCTGCAGGTCACGACCCATGACCACTACTTCACCGGCTCATTGCATGATGAAATAGCCAGTATCTTGCCATGGATAACCCATGAACTGCCCAGCTGGGTTTCCTATGGGTTACCACTTCATAGTTTCCTGTACGAGTGTAAATATATATATATATATGCTTTAAGGAATGCTGAGTGTGATTATTTATTTGGGACAAATGTAATTTTAATAATGGTAAATGTTCTACTGCAGTGGAGGCACTATTTTCTTACAATAAATATCCACCAATTACGCTTGAGTTTTGTCATGTTTTCCTTGATTATAATACCAACAGTTATAGTGTCACATCAAAGTTTTTATTTTCGTGAAAAAGCTACTTCACACATACAACAAACGTGCTGTATTACACTTACATAATGTTTGTTTGCCAGTTGAAAATCTGATTTACAGAAGAACAAAGTACTTTTATTTCCTGTCACACTTTAAATCCAGTTGTAAGATTCAAAGGGAAGAATACTTCATACTGAAGGACCTTGATCAAAATCATTCTTTGGAGACTATCATTTAATTGATTGCCTGCTTAGCTGACTCTCTGGCCACTTTTGTATCTGGCTGGTGATCTGTGACCAGTCCAACAGTGAAGGACCCTAGGTCTGCTAAGCAGGCAAACTAAGAGAAAAGCAATGTTGTTATCATAATCAAATATAATCCTTGGGAAGATCAACGTCCCAAAATAATGAAATAACATCTCTCACATTTTTTCCTGTTTTGAATGAAATTTTAAAACTGCCAAGCCAATTGCTTTGACGTTGCAATAGGGCCATTTCTGGGGACCCCCAAACCTTAATTTGCTCAGCCGGTCGTGCTGCAATCTTTTTTAAACAAATTTTTGTGTGTTTGCACTGTTTTCAACTTCTGGGCCTTTAATGGATTGAATGTCAAAGACAGCTGTGGATGGGCTGTTCTAGAGTATCCATACATGGCCACGGAAATCGTAAAGGCAGCTTATTGTGCCCTAGGGATCAGAATTGCAAAGTCAAAGCCTATGGTGGTATGCTTTGTAATGTATTTAGTCACCTGAATAATGCACTGGTGCTTCCTGTCATCCAATATGGCACAGAACTGTGGGGTCAAAGTGAATTCACATACATAATGGCAGTGCATAATCGAGCGTGTCGGTTCTACAGGTAGTTCAGTGTAGATCTACATGCTCGATTATGGAGGAAGAACCCAAAACACAGCAATACAGGGCAAAACGGGATGGCCCATACCCTGGCATCACCAATGGGCCTGTATCATGAAAGCGGCGCAGGCTGTCAAGCATGGCTGATACACATTTATATTTGGGCATCTTCTTGTGAGAGACTGTTAACCGCAATAACCAGAACTGGGTTTTCAGAAGCATTCAGTTCTACAATAAATTAAATCTACATTTTCTTCACAACAAAGTGGAACATTGGTAGATGCTCCTGAAACATCAGATCGAAGGGCCTTGTGGGAACATTTCACCTGTGAGTGGGGAGCATCACTGCTCCAGGATTAGGGGATCCGAGAAAACGGACTGAACAAACTACATGTATGTGTATATAGAATCTGCAGACATATTTTTGAGCCTGAGAAATGACTGTCAATGAGAATGCCAATTAAACACAGAAGAGCTTTAGCTAAATCAGATGTGGAGTAGCACTCATACACATTGAGATGAACTCTATGCTCCTAATAGATTACTGGCAAATGAAAGATACTGTTTCTTCTGTAAAAACGAGGTGAAGGATGAATACCATGTACAATTTCGGTGTTTATTTTAGAGAGGATATTTTGAGTGTTTTTGCTATTTTTTACGTCTCCAAAACAGCCACTCAGATTTTTCTGAAACTAGGTGGAAATGCACCTTGCGGGATGGTTAAACAAACTTATTCACTAGGTGGTGATATCCTGGATCCCTGATGTTTAACAAATCTTTCAATCTTTAGCAATATCCAAAAAAGTAAGTATACATACCTCTAAACCACCAGAGAAGCCCACCCAACCAACCGGCTTACTCTTTCAGCTGTCAACTGACCACTCTTGAAAAGAGGAAGGATGATATGGAAAGCATGCACACTGGGAGTCACCACCAGTTCCAGAGGAACTGAGAGATGGTGCCACAGGACCGTCAGGTTCTCAGGAATCAAGTGACTGAACTCAACTAATACAAATATTACTAAAAATATCATGTTTTGCCGCTGTGAAAAAGTATTACATATGGAAGCGAAATGTAAATATGTGTGGGTACCTGTCGGTTAATGCTTTTGATTACCATGTATGTCAAAGGTGAGTACAATGTAAATTCGCATTTTTACTTCATTTCCAAAACCATCAACCACATTCACTTTAAGCTTGGTAGGGGTGTGCCTTGGATGCATCTCTTCCATTATGTTCAAATGATCACACTCCAGTGATTTTAAGATTTTTTTCAACAAATTTTATTGTTCATTTTTGTGCAAAATCTTCTTCTCCAAAACTCTTCTGCCAATTACTTTAAAATTGAATGAGGACACTTTTGGAGACCTCTAGACTTTAATTTGTTCAACAGGTGGTGCTGCAAGTACTTTTTTTTGGGGGGGGGGGCTTTTCAAAGAATTTTCCAGCGTTTTTCACTTCATATGGACATGATGTACTTGTGGCACCTTTTAAAGCGTATAGAGAATGGCACTTTGCGCATACTTAATATTTGCGGAAATCATCCTCTAAAGTCCTCCCCAAGTTTGTTAAATGCATAAATTGAACTTGGTATTTATAATAACAGTTTAGCCACCTATGACAGGACTCTACATGCCACAAGTTTAAAACAGAGATTTATAAATGGAACAGGAAGTTCAAACATGTTGGGAACATTAAAATGCCGAGCCCAGTAGGACAAAATTAAAATAAGCCAGTGGCAGATGGCTATAGCACAGTCTGACTGTTCCCCTATGGATTTGACTCTTAAATTTCTGCCTGCCTGGCCTATTATTCAACATCTTCAATCAATATGTTATCCCAAATTTCAGTTACATTCTTTCCTGTATATCTTTGCTTGCTCAACTTGAGCAACAATCAACCTCAAAGCCAATAAAAAATTGTCAACAATTTTCTTTTTGTTTCTTGTGCCATGTATCTGATATGACAGGTTCTATGTCAGTATCTACTGATAAATGATGTTTGGCTCATAGTTTCCGTCAAGTTATAGGTGATGCCACTAGTATCATTATATTAGCAACTTAGACTTTGCTCTCCACCACAATCCCACCAAATTTGGTGAAGATCCGCTAAAAATTAAATGTGTTACAGTGTTCACAAGATTTTCACCCCTATGTTACATAATATTGTAGGTGGAGCCACCAACATCAAAAGGGACTTAGATTTTCATACACCCTATAAGTTCTGAAAGTTTTATTGGGCTAACTTGAAAACTGGACTGTATTGCGCTAAGGAGCAAAAGTTTACGGACGTCTCTAGTACGTTACACTTATGTACTGGCAGTGATCGTGAAGTGAGTGTATAAGGTAATTGACAATAGTCACCTCTACACCCAAGCGATGAAACAGGAAGAGCTGACAATGAAAGATGGTTTCTGACTGTAGACAGACTAGAGAAAATCTCTAGGTTGGTTTAAGTTAACTTTACGGTATACCACAGATGAACAGACAAATCAGGGCCAGAGTTTCGCAAAAAAAAAATTTGCGAGAATCTATTTGGATTTTTGTCAATTAGTTTTCTTTTTAAAGAATGACAAGTTTAGGAGAATCTTTACGAGAATGGATTCTGGGATTCTTGCCGAAATTCTGACCCTCGACATGAGTGGTCATGTAAGCTGTGCAACCTTTGGTCAGCAGAGCTAAAAAAAGGAACAATACATGTGATGACTAAAGATGGGTGTTACATAGGCCAGATAGGCCCAAGATGTCTGAATTTGCCCCATTAGCATCGGAAGAGACATTTGTTGTCAACAGAACTGGGCATTTAGTAGTCATCAAAGACAATGGGAAGATGACATGGTTTGGGTGTTGAGTACAGTTTGACAAGTGATTGCCAAATTGATTCAGTTGTCAGTGTTAGTGAAAAGTAAGGTCAAGAACTGGTGAAGATATGTGTGTGACTGTTGTGAATGGATCTGGCCCAGGCTTATATGATGAGGATGGGATATGTATATATACCATTTGACTCTGTGTCCTCATCGTTGCTTCGACTCAAGGTTCTCTTACGACCTACTCTTGTCCCTGTTTCTAAGATTTCAATGCATTCAACCACGAGATGAAACTGAAAGGACAACTGATATTTATTTTCAAGTTGGTATTCTGCAGAATAACTTGTGTGACACAGTATGTATCTTGAGAGCCAGTATTAGAAGCCTAGAGACCCAGTCTCTTACTCTACCTGGAGTGCTAGTATAATAATTGTTAATATTATTTTGATGTGCCATTTGGTTATCCAGTTTAAAATAAGAATTTTTAAACATAAACATATACAACCAAATCAAGATATGCCGTTGGAAAAAAAGTAAACGTGAATGTGTTCCATACAGGACAGGCACAGTCATCGTGCAAATAGTTAATATTTATTGTGACCAGTTAAATTCACATTAGTGGCCCTGTGACCTTAGGAATGAGGCAAGGTCACCCATATATTCACTAAGTCTGGCCTTTCCTTATTGCAACCACCTTGCACAACACCAAGGGTTAAGTTCAAATGGTTCTCAAGTTATAAAGTAAACAATGCAATTTGTATAAGTGGCCCCATGACCTAGGGAATGGGTCAAGGTCACTTACATACTATCTAAGGTTGGCCCTCATCAAGGACAACTAGAAAGTGCAATATAAATATCCACCTGAAATAGTTCTGAAGTTATCATACAAACAGTTAATTCCATGAACTTGCCATATGACCTTGGAAATGAGATTGAGTCCATTCATCTACTGTCCCTGTCTAATCCCAGACGACATATCTGATGGATGGAGGACCATAGGATAATCTCAGCTGACTGACAAGTCAGGTTGTGTGCCACTCAAGGGTGATCCCCTGGTGCCCAACTCGGATGGCTTCTTCTATGACAAAAGTTTGTTAAAGTTCCAATCAATATCTTTTTAGATATCCTGGTAAGGTCGTCAGGGTTGATGGATGGACAGATGGACAACACAGGGGATGACAATACCCTCCGACACTTTATGTGCTGACAGTAAAAATGAAAACCCATAGGTACTTTCCAATACTTATATACTTAAGAGTAATCATGCACATATAAAGCACCATCATCATCCAATGTTATTTACATGTACAAATGATGTGATGCAATGGTTGCCACCAAAGCTGTCCTATGAAACTCCACAAAAATATCATTACCGAATGAGTTGGGTTTGGGGAGACATTGTCATGATTATGGCTATTGGCTAAAATATAAGTCGTACATCAATCAAACAGTATTATGTACTTGACTTAGTGACCTTGTTTTACTCATAACATTTCTTTCAATCATAATTTATGTGTAGGTGAGGTTTTGTGAAATAAAGTTATACTGATATATATATACAGTATATAATACATGTACTTTTAACCAGTAAGCCTTTCTTATTGGAATTTCAATATTTAGTTTGAAATACTTTGCAGGGTTTCTCCCTTCACATGGCAAGTCAGTATCCACTACATGTATAACTTTAACCATGAAATCCTCTCAACTTTTGGCTGCTCTGATTACACACATGATACAACATTGATCTCAAGGCTGCTCTATCTGCATAACAGATCAACTCCGTCTCAAATACATTCCATCGATTATTGACCAATTCTACTTTTATAGCCTTCATGCCTTCACATAAGGCCACAAGTCCAAATACCTTGTGTTGTCCATGCTGAAGTGATGCCAAAGCAGACCACAAACAATCAGAAGTAGCATTTTTCAAAATAGTATCAAATACATCACTAGAATACCTATCCATGCTGGTGATCTGTACCACAAGTTTCACCTCACAGTCATCATTTTCCAGTTGTTCAAGAAATAAGATGTCTGGCTTGTGGGACTCCAAATAATCAACAAGAAATTCAGGTTGTATGCAGTAATTAAATGGGAAATGTAACAAGTCTCGTAAATGAACTCTTCTTTGCTGTTGATGTGGGTCTTTGGCCATGACATTCATTGCAAAGTTTGTCCCAATTCTTTCTTGAGGGGACCTAGATCTGGATCTTGATTTGGAACGGTCACTTGTGAGTTTGGTCAAAATTTTTCTGCAAATTTCCCGTGGGCCCCTTCTTGCTCGTTCTTTTATCCTGCCCACTCTATTAGCAGCACGGTTTGGTGGTGAATTATCATCCTTATCGCTGTTTGGTTGAGGATTATCATCATCATAACCATAAACAAGGCAATGTGGAACACCATCATCAAGTGGTTTTACAGAGGTCTCTGCTGGAGCGGAGCAGCACCTGATGGTCACATCGAACTCCCACATGATTTTTTGCAGAGAACTTGTAAATATTTTCCATGGATGTTGACGGGTGAAACCAGACAGCATTGTTCTCAGCACATCATAGTCAGCAAAACTGAATTCGGGAGGCTGAAAGAGACAAAAATTAACATATTGACACATATACAAAATCATCATATTGATGGATAAACACCCTAGATCTATGCATGACCTTCAAATTGCCAGTTATATCAGAAACATATACATCTTTGTCTTCAAATTCCAAAGGGATTAAAAAGTAAAGCTCTCTGTTCGCAAGCGATCAATGAAACACCCTCCCCCCCTCCGCCCCCTGTGCCAACATCACTTTGCACTCGGCAATATTTATTGTATCTAAAACTCCTTCCTTCCAGCACATCATGCCAGGTAACTGTGCCCAGTTTAAAAGAAATTGGTGCAACAGTGAGAAAAAAAAAGTCCACACTATTATTTGAGACTCACCTGAAGAATGCATAAAGAATAGCGTTCAGAGAATGGATTACCCTCAGTGCCCACAATCTTTTTTTCCCTCAATTATGCATTTTTTTGGAGACTTCGCAGTAGAATACATTACATACAATTTCCATATTGTTGTCTATGAAATGGAGGAGCACTTTTGGATGTGTTCTTGGGGCAAGTTCTGGTGACAGAGACCACTGTACTGTGCGTCACTCAGTCGGCCACCAAATAAACACTTCAAAAGTTTCATAACAAGTAAAGTTTTAGAATAATAATAAGCTGGTTTTCAATAGGAATGTGGTCAACTATGATGTGCATCTCTGAAACAAAAGGGGGAAGCTGCGTTGGATCCTTCTTGATATATTTTGGTAACGTCATCCCCTTGTGCACCACTCAGACGGCCTAAACGATAAACACTTTAAAGTTTCATAAAAAGTACATAAATACCGAAAGGCAGCTAGTTTTAAATATAGGAACCTGGTCCATCATAAGATGCATCTCTGACAAAAATTTGGGAAAGCTGTGGTCAATATTTTTTGAGATATTGTGGTAACGTGGTCAGGGTTGACGCCATACATTAAAAGTTTCATAAAAAGTTTTAAAATATTCAGATGAAGCTGGTTTTCAACAGGAACCTGGTCCATCATAAGGTCCTACTGTGACAAAAAATTTGGTACAGCTACAGTGAATATTTTTTGAGATCTCGCGGTCACGTCGACAAGACAGACCTACAACACAGGGGACAATACCCTCCAGCACTTTATGTGCCGAGGGTAAAATTCAAAGTCTAGACATTTTACCTTGAAACCTGTTTGAAAAGATAACAAATTTTTGCCACACCATGGAGAGACATCTATTTGGTTTATGATGATGTAACAAAAAACTTTTCTTGTGAGAGACTACTTTAAACACATGCACCATTCTGAAGGATCAGGTCAAAACTGTGTGAGCACTATAAGAGGCCCATGCAATGCTCCCTTGTCACTCACTTTCACTGGTATGCACAAAGTTACTGAAAACATTCAAATATAACTGCGAGAAACATAGTCGGGTGTGGCAAAAAACTCTGCATCACTATATATGAATTATAGGAAGGTAAGGCAGCATTTAAATTTTTCCTGTTTGTTTTGCACTAATCTTGGGGCCTATACTTTACCGCGATTGCGGAAAACTGACAATATTCACAGAATCTATGATCTGAAACAGAATTTTGTGATTTGGAACCGAAATCAGCAAATGCTGTGGAAATTAAGTGGGATTTGTGGAGTTTGCTTCTCAAATAATTCAATATCGCCACACCTTTCTATGGAAGCTATACACAGTGAAAACCCCTAATAATGACAACATCTGTTCCCTAAGAAAAGTGTCCGCTAACTGAATATGTCCGATAAATACGTCAAATAACAAAGAAAATAAACCTTTTCCCATGAAAATTTGTATCATTATATTGAATATGTCAGACATCTGAGTGTCTTTACAGCACTTGGTCCCTGTCTTGAGAGACCGCCCCCAGGGCAGGTGAAAATCTGGTCTCTCAAAACAGGTGGTCTTTCATTAGAGGTATAATAACATGGAAAAGATAGCACAGTGTACTGAGAGATTGGTCTTAAAAGATATGCAGTCTCTCATTGGAGGGGTCTCTCAACACAGGTACCACTGTATAATGATGTTTCACTGTATTTCATGGCATAAGAAAACAAAACACATAGACTTGAATCAAAATTTGACGAGTCAAAAGCGTTATTAATACAAAGTGGAGCAAAGCTAGTGACAGTCCGGACACCTGTGCGCTATAGACCCCAGATATGACGCAAGACGGAGATACAATTGGCAAGCCAAACAAGGCCAAATGTGGGGGAACAGTTTAAACATCATAGATCTCTTTTGATGTGTTGAAATACAATCAACTTCTCTTTGTGTCTTATTGACCACAGCTAAAATTGAGTCCTGGAAACAGTGAAACGGAAATGAAAAGGAATTTACAGTTTCCCAAAACAGAAAAACACTCATTTTCAAACAGGAAAATACAGACCTAGAACCTCAAATGGGTGTGTGGACTTCAGCAGTACACACAAGATGGTGTCTGCAGGCACAACAACGATCACCTTCCACTGCCAGATGTCTAGTGTATCTGAATTCTTGCCTTCATGCACATCTACCAATTATACCAGGCAACTGTGGCAAATTTCACTGAAATAGGTCCAATAGTACAGGAAGAGTTATACACACAAGATTGCATTTGAATGGACCGGCAACCTCGTGAGCGATTATCACTTTGCACCAGGGGATATCCAAATTTATCTTGTTTTGGTAACTAACATACAGATACAGATGTCATTCACTGGTGTATATTTCTGCACCCTGGGCTCCTTCATGGAGTAACTAATAGTATCTGAAATTCCTGCCATCATTTATATCTACTTTGTAAAACATTATTCCCAACTATACATCATCATTCTCCACATGTATACAGATTCTGATAATGTGCATAACTGGCAATGTGTATATTACACCGTGGTTTATAACCACGTAACGTCTACCTCAGTTTGATGAGTCACCCTGGTGAGTGGTGACAAAACCAGTAAGACTAAAAAGCAGTATCCTTGGGTCTTGCCTTTCTGGACTTGCCCAGTTTTACTTGATCATTTATATCTACTCATCACATCTAGCAGTGTAACTGCCAAGTTTAAAAGAAACAGGCGCTCAATAGTGTGGGAAGATTTTCACACAAGATTGCATTTGAATAGACGGGGCGGCTCACGAACAAAATCACTTAGCACTCAGAGATATCTAACACAATGGGCCAGAAATGCACCTTTGGGTATACTTTCATCTCTAACTGTCACAGAGTTACATGTGAAAAAAAAAAAGCTACCTGGTACATGCACCTAAACACATATGAAAGGAATAACATGTAAACTAAACCATTGTGGGGCCCACAGTATTAAAAGCATGATTGTACTATTTTCCTGAAGATTAAACAATTTTAAGAGAAAAAAGGTTGTTTTCAGCACAAATTTTCAGTAATTTGTGCAAACACAATATTGTTTCATTAAATTTGAATGAGGGGAACCATCACAGCATAACATTTTTAGCACTAGGTCGTGCTGAATTTCATTTTTGGAAAATACACAAGTTTAATGTGATTTTAAATAACAACTCAGATTTAAAGTACATATACAAGAGAAGCAGATGAAATAAAAACAAATAAACTACATTTGATTTGATGCAAATTTTAAAACTAAAAATGCTAAAATTGTCCACTTTTTGAGACACAAAATGTTATGAAAATTTTAATTCAATTTAATCTAATTTTTCCCATAAAATTCCATTATTGTCTCTGATGTTCATGATATGTTATATATAGGCTGCACACATTTTTTTTAATTCAGTGTATTCAAAAATTAGCTTTGTAACAGCAGATATATAATAATTAATATTAGTGTGCCCTATTTGTTCTTTTGGCATTTTTGAATTTCTTGAAAAAACTTGCAAATTCCAGTACATGTACTCCAAACACAGGGTTCGCATAGGTCCTTGAAGTGCTTGAAAGTACTTGAATTTGTTACAGTCATTTTCAAGGCCTTGAAAACCTTGGAAATCCAGAATTTTGGACAAAGGTCCTGGAAAAGTCCTTGAATTTTGTTTTTAAGCATTACCCAATGAGGCAAGTTGCCAAGAAATATGAATATTTTCCACAAAATTTAGCATTTATGAACTTGAATCACATTAAGATGAACACATTCTGAGTCATTTTCCTTTGAAGTGGCTGACAAATCCCATTTGTCAAAATGTAACACTGCAAATTAAAAAGTATCTTTTTGCTTTTAACCCCCTTTTAACCCATGTAGGTTTTACAGTTCGTATCAAATCAGGCCTAACCAATTGTGTGAGCCTTATTTACATGTACAGCCTACTTTTTAGGGACAAATACACTGTATCAAACATACAGGTAACAAAGTACATCACCTTCCTAGAAAAGAAACTGGGGCATTCTTGTGAAAAATGTGCATGGGGATAGGTACATTTTCAGGTCTAATTTTACCCATATGTAGTTGTAGCAATTTTATAGACTAGATAGAGTCAATTTCAGGAATACAACCCATACTGGCTGTAGGCCTACATAAGTCACAGTAAACTCATAAAATAATACATATTGAATTTATCTTTAAAAAGGACTTTCGGTAATATGATGCACATATAGGCTTCTTTGTAAGTTTGTGGAAAGTCTACTGCCTATTTCAAAAATTGAGTCTGGTTCATACATGGTTGGAATAAATAATAAATGTGGAATCAGATGCACTGGTCTTATTAGTAGAGGGTTGAAAAGTCATGATTTAAACAATTTGTCTGTTGTGTTCTATTGCTGGATCTGGTCCTTGAAAACTTGATTTAAGTGCTTGAAAAAGTCATTGAATTTACTTTTCACGAACCTGTATGAACCCTGCAAACAAGGAATAGCATATTTGCCATGTTTCCTATATTAAAAATGTGTGTGTGTGGGGAGTGGGGGGTGGGGGTGGAAGTGGGGGGCTGAAGCAGGTAGGGGCTGCTTGCTGCCAGCTATAGCTTGTGATGGGAGATATATACTATAGTTCAGTTATTCCAATTCCGCAAAATGCTGGCTGGCTGGATGCCTAGACTTCTCGCCTTCCCACTGTAGGCTCCTTGGTACGATCCATAAACCACATATCACGCATGCTATAAACTAAATATTATTTACTCATATGAAGTATGAAGTCTGAGTTAATAAATATGTCACACACTCACAATAGGATGCATTTCAGCTAATCTTTCCCGTGTAATTCTCCTTTCCAGTGAAGGTAAAGAAACGTTCCTGTTATCAAATGCAATGGAATACACTGGATGATATCCAGGGTCAAGGTCCTCTTTGGGTGGCTCATCTTTAAACTGAAATACAAATTGCGTACAAAATTTTGTTTGCATTAAAATAAGAGTGTCAAAAATTCCCAGGACAAAAAGTATGTCATGGACAGTCTTGTGCTCAATTGACCTAGATATTCATTAATAAGGAATCCACAGCAACACCACTTTTTCATCATGTTTAAAATACTGAAAAAATTTGTCTGACCCTTCCACAAAGAACAATTTCACCAAATTTGAGGACATTAGCCTACATATGCACAGCCAAATGCTCATCTGCTAACTAAGTGCCAGTCACACAAAGCATTGTGGTCCCCAGTAGTGCTTTCCCTACAATGGCTGTAGCATGGCAAACATGGAAAAAACTTGATCCCACTCCAATATCAGACTCAATATTATGTCCACTTTAATCTGCTACAATTCTAGAACGAAGGTCTGATTTAATTAATTTATTTACAGAGCACAACAAAATCTCCTGCCCAGATGCTTGGCATTACCAGATTTCTTTGCCTGGTTTCCTGGCTCGGCTACCCTATTTTTTACCAAATAAACCATGTAAACAACAAATTTTAGATCAATATGTGTGCCAGTTGGGTTTACATGTGGCCACCTATCAGTGGGTTATTCACTGTTAATACCGGATATTTAGAGTAATATCAGTATTAGTAAGTACACTTACCTCTCGACCACCATTGCCAAAACTTCTGTGTCTGAGCATAACACCCAAGAAATCGAGTTGAATTGTCTACTCACTTGATCCTGAAAACCTGATGGTGCCATCTCTTGGTCCATGTGGAACTGACAGTGATGTCCAGTGCACATGTGCCCCTTACCACCCTTCCTCTTTTGGAGATTGGTCAGTTGACATCAACTGTAAGAGGCTGTGGGGTTGGTCGGGTGGACTTCTCTGGTGGTCCGGAGGTAAGTGTACTTACTAATACTGATATTACTCCAAATATCCTGTATTAGTCTTGTAATATTACCTCTCTGCTACCATTGAAGATATACAAACGTACTGGTGGTGAGTGTTACGTTACTGGTACACTGACCTGCTATGGACCAGCGGGACCGGCAACTTCGGGGTAACCATCGGTCTGTCTGAGGAGGCGACGTCTCTGGGGAAAATCTCAGAGCTAAGTGGAGACCAGGCTGCCAACAGCAGAATCCAGCCTAAACCAGAAACCCTCCTTACCGACCAGCATGGGACCGCACCTAGCCCCCTGGTGCTTGCCGGCCAACATGACAACTGTCCGCCTCGTTGGTAGACGTTATAGGTTTCAGCTCCATCGGGCCTGGAGATCTAACAGTTGCAAAACTGTCTGGCGCAGGGGGAAGGGGGCGGTGCTATATGATTCCATGGGCAGCGGATTCCTGTGTCAAAGCGGCAACAGGCTGGGGAGTCAGGACAAACTGCCTGATACTGTTCGAGATTAGGTCTAAAAGGCACAAAACCCTAAAAGGCCCACTGAGAAGTGCACCAACCCATTGGCCTGCATCAGATCTGACCATAAGCTGGAACAGGGTGGGTGCTCTGATGGGATCTGGAAAGCCTAATGAACAAGTATCGGAACCTATGCAAAGGAACAGGTTATGCCTGCACAAGCGTACATGCCATCTTCGAGCACTACAATGTCACGCAAGTAGTGCTCAGTGAAAGTCATAGACAATCGCCAGCGGCAGGTCCACAGAATGTCGACATGGTTCTGCAGGGTGCGCCAGGAGGCAATGAAGGCTCGTATTTCGTGAGCTCTGGCTGAGACAACCTGCAGGGCACCAGGCTTTTCTAGCGAGGTCTCATAGGTCTTAAGGATCATCTGCTTAATCCACGATGAAATTTCGTTTTCTGCAAATTTGCTCCTTTCATGAGTTACTCAGTGGTAGAAGGAGGGCGGACCTCTGCCCTCTGCGCGAGAAAGGTACAAGTGAAGAGCTCTCAAGGGCACAGGGCTCTCTCCTCAAGAGGAAGAGCAGCATCCATTTCACCGAGGGTAAAACCCTTAAAAGCCGTAGCCAGATCTTGAGCCTCTTGGTTCTTTGCAAGGAAGCCCAAGTGAGGCCTCAGGGTCACCTGGGAGTGGTTAGGTGACCATTGGAGTTGGTTATGAGCCAGAGCATGGAGCTCGCTTTTCATGGCCCCCGAAGTGAGTGTTAATAGAAAACAAGTTTACCACCTCCAGTACTTGAGGGAAACCTTCTTAGGGTCCTCAAGGCACTCAAAGGGCCCCTTCTTTAACATGACTAAAACTAGCAGTAGGTCCCACCTAGGCAGGACCTGTCGGTGTAGAAGGAAGCAATGAGCACAGACAGATAAGGATTGCTCCCAATGCACACGTCTTAAGATGCTGGCAAGGGTTGAAGAGATGGCTGATTGAAACCCCTCCACTGTTCTCGATCTCTTGCTTAAGACTTCCCACTGATACAACAGAAAGTCGGCGATGTCCGCAATGTGGGGAGCCCAGGGGTGAATTTGCCTACTGGCACATGTGGAAAACACCTTCCATCGAGCCTAGTAAACATTTAGAGAAGAAGATCAAAACCTCCTCTGGAAATTCTATCTGAGATCGATTCTGAGAAACCTCTGTTCCAAATGTGCTGTAAGTTAACCATCAAGCCTGGAGGTTGAACACTTGAGGGCTCCGATGGAACATGCTTGTCCACGACTGCACCAGAAGCTTTGGTAATCGTAGTGGAGGCTGGATGCTTAGTTCCAGTAGGTCTACCGAGCAATCAGTCCGGGGCAGCCAAAGGGCGACCACGATCTGATTGCAATTGTGGGATCGAACCTTGCCTAGTACCCTTGGAAGGATCTGGCAAGGCAGAGAGTCATGGGCCCACAGGTTGCTCCAGTCCATGGCTAGAGCATCCACCACTAGGGTTTGGGAGTCTGGGACAGGCGAGATGTAAACCGGCAGTTTTGCCTTCTCGCAAGCTGGAAACAAATGGAATTCCCAATCGTGCTCGCATGGGCTGAATGACCCTTGGGTGGAGCTATTACCCCATCACTACTGGCTGACCTCTTCTCGTGAGTTGTTCAGCCAAGACAGCTGCATGTCCCGGTACGTGCCTCAGGTGCGTGCGGAAGTCATGGTCATAAGACCATCTGGTGATGCGTCCAGCCAACTCCGTAAACTTCCTGCACTGCATCCCCCCCCCCCCCCGCATGTTGAGGAAGGCTACCCTGATCCTGTTGTAGCACATTATGAGGATGTGTTCGTGCTCCGCCAGGTCTCAGAAGTGGAGGAATGCTTAACGTATCGCCTCCAGTTCCAACCAGTTTATGTGGTGAGCAACAAATGATGCCAGCCAAGGGCCAGATGCGGACTGGTCCTTCACGTGGGCTCCCCATCAAGACCGAAAAGAGTCCATATAAATGGTGAGCTGGGCCTGAAAAGGCTCCAGCATCTGTCCTCTCCTGGTGTTCTCCATCTCAGTCCACCACTGAAGGTGCGGTTGATCCTCATTGAGGAAATCTGCTCTGGCTGAAGACTGCACTTGAATAGGTTCACTATCAAGCCCAAGGGTTGGCAGAGTTCCAGAATGGTCAGTGTGTGATGCTGCAAATTCTGGCGCAAAAGCACCTGGATAAGCCAATCATCCAGGTACACATGAATGTGAAGAAGTGAGCGGTGAAGGTAAGCAGCAACTGTCTGCACGAACTTGGTAAACATCAGTGGTGCTGTGGTGAGACCGAATGGAAGCACCCTGAACTGGTGTATTTGGTCGGCAAATGCGAACCGCATATAATTCTGTGAAGTCTCCATGATTAGCACATGGAAGAACGCATTCTTGAGATCCAGGGATGTCCACTCCAGGGGCCACAAGGCTGCTGCCACCGACCGGGGTGTCTCCATCTGAAAGGATGGGACTTCCAGGTAAAACTTGTGGGCCAGGCTGGCCCATGGTAGTTTTTAGTGTGAGCCAAATATTTTGGGGTTGACATGATGTATACACTGATAAACAGTCAGACTGTAAATCATTATCAATTTTAGTGTGTGCATCATGTCAACCCTCGGTTGATTTTCCATCACACAAATTTTTGCCATCACCACTTCATCATTTCCATTATCATGACTCATCGCCTAGTACGGAGCCTGCGTTTACGTAGTCAGCTTCAATGGTTGTAAAATTGTTTTGATGGCATTACTTACTGTCTTAACCTTATCTTACATATTCACTGGAGCCTAACTCACCTCAATTCAACACATATGGATCGAAATAAGTCACAACATTTTCGAATTGCAACCACTTGGGCGCCATGTTGACCTCGCTTTGAAAATGCTCAGGCCACTTCATCAGTTTCCGTAGCATGATTGTTAGTCCGATCGTACAAGCAGGAAAGCATATGTTTGATTGGAGTTTACCTGTGATTTTGATTGTAGTACCTTGAATTAAGTTACGTGCCAGAGTACGCACCAGATTTATTTTATGTGCTAGATCTAGTTTATTTGCGTAGATCCTGGTGCATAAATTTTTTAGGCCCCCAAATAAATGAAAACATGGGAATCCCGCATCCTAGAATTACCTCTGCTTTTACCACTCTCAACATTTTGAGGACTTAACGGATGGATAAATTTTGCTTATCAACAAACAGGCCATTTGCCTAAAATTTGTCATCACTGCAAGGTAATAAACTTGGTAAAAATGGTAGGCAAATATGATAAAGGCATTAAAATGTATTTAAATCCATATTTCTTTCAGCTCTTTTTTTTTTTTTTGAATGACATAGACCCTGTATTTCTTGTGTCTTCATGGATTAATGTCACACAACAGTTAAATCCAGGACATCTTGAAATGCTTATAAATCGAGTTACCCTGGTATGCCTATTCTAAACGCAATCACAGAAGCAGTAGAGCACTACTGGGACCAAAATGCCTTGCTTCAAAATGGCAACTGTGCATAAGGCGTATCTTAAGGTATCTGAGTGACTGAAGGTTTTGGGAAAGATCAAAAATAGCAACAACAGGACTGTGCTTTGACTTTCATGGTTGCTGAAAAAACATTACAGCTAAATTGCTTTGTCATAGTGCTATAAAATGAATCTTAAAATTGATAAATGATGTTTTACAAATGAATACTTTACGGCACTTTATTAGTGAATTAAGGGTTTTAATTACAGAAAAACATCAAAGCTTACTCAAATCACAGCTAAATGCATTATATATGCTTAATACTGTTAGGAAATACTAACCTCTTCAGTTATTGCTTCATACACAGTTGCAAAAATGTCAACAAATTTTACAATTGTTCTTGGTATTGCTTCTTTGTCCACTTCTCCAAGTGTCCAATCCTTAACATCAATTTCATCATAATCTGTCAATACGAATGGAGTGAAATCTTTGTTGGCTTTAAAAGCTGCTGGACATCCTTCAGGGTACACTGGTTCAAATCCCAGAGCATTGAGTTCCCGATATGCTTGGTTTGGACCTCCAATTCCTAATGCTGGTACCATTCCATTTCTCCTGAAAAAAAAACAAAGATGAAAATAAACAAGAGCAAATGCAAGGCGGTCTCAATAACCCTTGCAGCTCCATGAAATGTACAACTGTACAATATAAATATATGAGGACTTTTAGTACTTGGGCCAAGCACTCTTGTGGGTAAGTTTCATTGGCTGGCTCTGATAGCCTCTATGCTATGGTCATTTGCATCGGGGGAAATGGTAGGAATTGTTCTGATGGCTAAATGACCTTGACCTTTAAACTTTTGATGTCACATGTATATTATAAACATATGTACTGTCCTAAATCCTTAATTTTGAGTCTTAGATAATTTAAACCAAATGAAAATTGACCGAGTTATGATAAAAAACTTGTCATCTCAAAATTAGGTCACTGGTTATGCAAATAAGGTCATACTCAATATCCAATGCACATACACAACTTGAGTCCGGGCAGTGTCTGCATGTGAAAGGTAATGACTCCATCTGATTGGCCTATATAATCTTGGACTTTTGGTGTTTAAGAGACCAATAATGGTCGAAATGAGGGGTGTGACCTTGAAAAGTAGGTCAAGGTCATGACCTGAACAAGTCAATTTGTGTTTAGCTGCAAGGCACTAATGTGTCCAAGTTTGATTCCAGATGGACAAATAGACTTGGAGCTACAAGTAGCGAAATGGAAACAAGGGGACTTTGAGAGTCCTGTGCTCAGCACAATAAGTGGCCCTGTGACCATAGAAATGAGGCCGACATTACCACACTATTCTGAATATAGCCATCATAGAGGCAGGGCTCGACATTAAGGCGAGCCCAATTGTCCAGGACACATGAGATTTAACAAGGGGCAAGTAAAATTAAAAATTACAAGCTCAAATTGACAACCAGTAATTCCCAGTGGACCACCAAATTATTTTGGCACTGCTAGGACTTCAAGTGATACATTCTGTCTTGAAAACAACTCTGCTGAGGAAGAAAATATCTTGCAACCTCAAACAACAAAGAGGAAATTTCAATATGTACAATAAACAGTGATTTTATTATCAAAACTAAACAAAGAGAGGATCGTGATGGGCGATATGGGTTTTATGCACCAATGTTTCAAAAACTTCACTAGAGCTTCACATTTTCACTTTACTTAAATACAGTACTCCATTTTGTATGTTCATTGTCCATATTTTCACTAAATCCTTTCTGATGTATAATCCTGAAGCTCCATTAGTGTGGCTCAATCTCCTCACATTCAAAGCTTGAAGCACATAGCATTTTCAGTAATTCCTCACATTGAAACAAGACGGCACACAGTCACTAATCAGGCCAGCCTTAAAATTATTTCTGTTTCGTATAACGCGCCCGGTGCGCGCAAAACGTTGCAGTTGGAATATTTTTTTCAACAGTGCAAAAACAAAATTTTTTCAGGCTTGATTTAACGCTACTCGCACGCCCCGTGTGGTAGTTCTGTAAACGCATATCGTTTGCGTACATACCATGAATGCTATCGGTACATCGTAGTTAATTTGCGTATACAGTATTGGCAAATTGTTCCTAAATCAAATTCAAACGAAAATTGTAATATTTCAAATCAGAGATCGAGTGTGCACACCGTCTACATCTTTCCTGCAACTGTACACAAACAGCTGCTTTGGCCATGTGGTCTGACGCACAACACATCACCCGATTGGTCAATTGAGTCACATGCAAAAATAAGCCAATCACGGCTCCTGCTACAGTGTTTTCATCATGGCTTCCGCCCAGTGAACATGTGTGAATCTGCCGTAATTTACGGAGGGAACACACAAACGGGAAGCTTTGTTTATATTGCAGCATGCGAAAATAAAGATTCCAGGGTTAATTGCAACAATTATTTGGAGTCACAGGCAAATACGCAAAGGTAGGGGATAGCGGGAATAGCCGAATGTGTCCCAAATCAGTCCGTGAGACTGGGTCAGTTCACCGCAGATCCACTCCAGGCTGTCAGTTGCGTGTGACTGGAACTTAGTGGATGTCATGTCAAGGTACCTATTTTTTCCAACACTGTTAGAACGCACCGATAAATGGCATTTGATGTTAATTTGCAGATGAATTCGCCATGCAAATTTTATTGTATTTTGACGCTGCTTTGACATGGTTGGGGCAGATCACACTGACGGTGAGTTGTGTGACCCCGCTCAGCAAACCGCAAGACATCTTTATTGTACATAAACTGCAAGCGAACCAATAATTACTGCCGGTACCCTTGTTATCGTAACGTTGTCGTATGTTGTGTACGACAGTGAAAATGTCTGCTTGTGTTGACAGAGATAAAAGTTCTGATGAATACAACTGCGGATCAAGTAATTGTTTTAACTTGGAATGTTTATCAATTAGCGATTATTATCACCTATCGGCGCCCCACGCACGTGCTGCGAAAGCTCTGATTTTTTAAGTGATTAGACACCCCCCCCTGTAGCCAGCCTTGCAAACAACGGCAACTTGTAACTGTGTCATGAAAATTTGAGAAATAGAGTTCCCAGCGAAAAAAAAGTTGGTTGCCCGACCGGGTAAGTACCTATTAATTTCAACTGGCCCAAGATTAAATCTGACTTGACCATGGAGCAATAAAACTCTTAATCCACGTCCCTGCACATACACACTAAAGAGGTGTGTTCATGACTTGTAATATTTACTCAGAACCCTCATCATACACCCCTCCCCTCCCCTGCTGTTGTCAAGTGAAAATTAAAACTGCACATTTGTATTTGATAGCTAACTCTTTTTCTTCTGTGATATTTAAAAAAAAGGGCAACTTTATGATTACACTTATCCTTTGTTTTTTGAAGCCCTGTACATGTACATGTTTAAAATAGACCCACCCCAATTCAAGCCAAGCCGAGGTGTATTTACAGTAGGGCTTCTCTGTCCCAGCGCCAGCAAACCAACCTGAAGCATATATTGTCCCGCTACAACCTCATCTGTGGCAGTCTCTTGCTTTAATACAGATTTAATGAAAAATTTTCAACCTGGAATCTTGTTTATCTTGTCTCAATACTAAGTCCATCAGTCCCCGTACTGGCATGGTGCCCATATTGCAGTAATACGTAGTAGGTATGTGTAGTTAAAAAAAAAAAAAAATCCTCCCTGCCTCATCAATTTTTTCAAGGCCCTGTTATACGAAACAGAAATATTTTTAAGGCTGGCCTCAATAAGGTTTGACAAGCACTACATGCATTTATGCTCTGTTAAATAAATTCATCAATTAATAAAGTACAATAACAACGAAATAATTTTTTAACAAATTTGGTGCTACATGTACTTAGTAGCTTGGGCATAATGGTATGAAGAAAGGTGAAGGAGATATTTTAATTAAAGACAGGTGCCAGATTATCTTTAATAACTCTTTCAATAAAGACAGGCCTATCATAAGCATAATTACAAAAACACTGTTTAAAGTTGTACTGAATATAATCAAAAGATATTTTGTGGGTCTAATCTCATACAACACGTCAAATAAATAAAACTGGAAAAATAATAAATATATCAGAAACAAAGGGAATAGATAAAAAGTAGGTCTGCATTCACAAATAGATAAATTGGCATTCAGAGTCTATGCTGCTAAAATATGGGACAAGAAAATTTTCATGCACATATGTGTGTTTGCAGTCATAGATTTCCTGGATTTGTAGATGTTTTGTGACTTTCATGAGCATCAAACACACAAAGACTAGGGAGAGGAATAAATGGGTGAAATTTAAACAGAGCAATCTAACTGCCGAGAATATATTATGTAAAGAGGAAATTAAGTCTTTAATATGATGAAGCAATAAGGGATCATGTAAAATTAAAACCATTCCAAAACTCCAATCATCCATTGGAATAAAATTTACCCCCTCCCCCCTCCTTAGTCCAAAATCACCTATTTCCTGGAATTTAAATACCAAATCAGTATGTTACTGCTTGCCATTCCTCTTGTCCTTACGAGCAGGACTATCTGTCTTATATATCATTGTGGACATTGGGGAGCAGGCAATGCCTATATGAACATAATAATGGACATTCACAAACATGTTAAAACCCTTACACTTTGAAGTGCTATAATTGCAGCCACCAAACTAAAAGCAGTGATCAATAGGCCCCCGATCGCTGATCGCCGCTACACACACGGTTCGTACATCCTCAGAATGATGATGTCTTATTTTAGTCCAGTACTTTGGGGAATGAGCGTTGCTATATATGATGGAGTTCCTGCATGTCCTTCAAGTTTTATTATCATGCATGTTTAACGAGTTATTTGCAATTAGCGGTAAGATTCGTCATGTAAAAACTAGAATATTTTGGGAAAAAATCTTTCACTGTGTCTGTGCACGTCAATTGATAATAAACATGGTTTCACTGTCACCAGCACCCAACCTGCAGGTAGTTTTATTTGATTTTAATTTGATTTCATTTTCTTATTCTTTTACCAGGGTCACTGGCTCAGTATGGCAATTTTGGTCTTCTGCCAGGCCCTGAATGATACATGGTAAAACAATATGAATGACATGACAAAAAAGAACAATAATTAAAAGAGTGTTGTGATACAAACACTTATAAACTGTGGTAAAACACACTTAAAAAGTCAAGTGAACAATTGACATAAAAAGTCTATATACATCATGTTATAATGGAAAAACACAATAATCCTGTACATTTCAAGAAAGCTACACATTGATATATACAGTAAAACCTCTCTAACCGAACACCTCCCTATACCAAACACCTCTCTATACTGAACACCATTTCTCGGTCCAAAATATATACTTTCAATGTTATCAAACCTCCTTATACCGAGCACCTCAATATACCGAACACTTTTTTCCAGTCCCAAGGGTGTTTGGTATAGGGAGGTTTTACTATATATATCAGCCTGATCTATGCTATACGTAAGGGTCATCCACCTAAAGGTAGATCCAAGATTGTAATAGCAAGAACTAACAGATATTTCACTTCACCGGATTTCCAGTCTGACCTTAATAAGGTGGATTGGTGTCAAGTTTCCAATCTGACCCATGTTTTAGCAGTGTGGACCAAGTTCTGTAACTTGTCACTACCAATATGTGATAAACATGCCCCTATTGTTAACATTCAAATTAGTGACAGGGAACCTCCATGGGTCACTGATGAACTTAGATCCATGTGCAATGAGAGAGACTATTTCAAGGCCAAAGCAGAAGATACTGACAAACCTGAAGACTGGGCCGAGGCCAAACAGATCTGTAATTGAACAAACACCCTTGTCACAAAATTAAAAATACCGTTCAAAGAATGCGGTACCCTTCGGCCGCCTGCAATCTCTTTTGCTGTAAGTGAATAGGAATAGTGTCCCATAGTATCAGGTATAGTTACCTACACAAATACTACTTTTGTACACTTGACCTTTGACCTCAAAAACATTAGGTCAAATATAGAGGTATAACCTTGACTTTCAATAGCCTTCTAGATCACCCTATGTTGCTTCTTTTGTTTTAAGATTTAGATTTCTAGATGCACAATGTCAATCAGCAAACTTGTGACCACTGTGTGACCTTGAAAGTTGGGTCAAGGTCAATTATGCTTGCAGTGGTGTAATATCATATGCAATTTGAAAGTTCTGTCTCCAAAGCTTCTGAAGTTATAGTGGTAAACAAAATTTCAATGAATAGGTCACTGTGACCCAGATACTTGACCTTTGTGACCTACTTTTGATTCATGACACATTCTTTGGCTGTGATACATGTGTGTACAAAATTTCATGTAACTGACTTAAAACTTCCTTACTTATACCAATACCACCATTCTGCACTTGACCTTTGACCTCAAAAAGTGTGTCAAATATAGAGCTATGACCTCTATTTTCAATAGGCTTCTAGATCACTCTTTGAGGCTTCTTGTGTGTACGATTTAGATTGCTAGATGCAGGCTTTCAATAGTTAGAGCGGTAACGTCGTTTAGCACATGTGACCACTGTCTGACCTTAAGAATTATGTCAAGGTCAACTATGCTTGCACACAAAGTAGGCCACATAGGAGTGTAATATCATGTGCAATTTGAAAGAACTGTCCCAAAAATTTCTGAAGTTATAGTGGTAAACAAAATTTCAATGAATAGATCACTGACCCAGATACTTGACCTTTGTGACCTACTTTTGATTCATGACACATTCTTTGGCTGTGATACATGTGTGTACAAAATTTCATGTAACTGACTTAAAAACTTCCTTACTTATACCAATACCACCATTCTGCACTTGACCTTTGACCTCAAAAAGTACCTCAAATATTGAGCTATGACCTCTATTTTCAATAGGCTTCTAGATCACTCTATGAAGCTTCTTGTGTGTAAGATTTAGATTGCTAGATGCAGGCTTTCAATAGTTAGAGCAGTAACGTCACTTAGCACACGTGACCACTGTGTGACCTTAAGAATTATGTCAAGGTCAACTATGCTTGCTCACAAATTAGGCCATATAGAAGTGTAATATCATGTGCAATTTGAAAGTCCTGTCTCAAAAATTTCTGAAGTTATGGTGGTAAAACTATGGGACGGACAGACGGCGACGGGTACCACAATACCCGTCGGCCTCATAAGGCCGAAGGGTAAAAATGGATTTTATTACAGTTTCTATTCAAAATAATGCCAATGACTCTAATCGCTAAGGAAATCAATTAGAAACATTCCTCCAGCTAACATTTCCCAAGGGCCTGCTAAAATTGTTAATGAGGTTAAAGAGATCTCTGATGCTGGTGAAAAGGCCAATTCTTTCAATGACTTTTTTGCCAGCATTGGAGATACTCTTGCTAGTAAAATACCTTTTTCCTTTTTTAGCCCACCTGTAAAGAAGACAAATTCCAGCTTTAAATTCTCATCTGTGTTACCAGACTTCATACATTCTCAATTCAATAAACTACCAAATGGGAAGGCCATTGGACTTGATTCCCTTAGTACCTGCCTTCTTAAAGCTGCGATATCTCAGTTCCAAAGTCCACTCACTCATATATTCAACAGCTCTTCACAATCTGGTGACATCCCACCTGAGTGGAAAAGTGCCAGGGTCACCCCAATCTAGAGAGATGGGTCTTTGACTGATGTTTATAACTTTCGACCCATTTCAGTGCTTCCGGTCACTACGAAAGTGTTAGAAAGAACTTTGCACAATCAGTTTTATGAGTTTCTAACTCTCAATAACTTAATCACCCCCATCAATCTGGTTTTCGTAAATCTCATTCAACGACCACAGCCTTACATCATTTTTTAGACAAGATCCACCATGACACGGATAATGGTAGATGCTGTGGTGTCCTTTTCTTTGATATTAGCCTTCGATATTGTAAACCATAACATTCTCCTTCAAAAGCTGGAAGGTTTTGGTATCAAAGGCACTGGACATCTTTGGTTTCATTCCTACTTCACAAATAGAATGCAATGTACCGTCACTAATGGATCCCTGTAGGACCCACATGCAATTACCTGTGGGGTCCTACAGGGATCCATCCTTGGCCCTCTCCTATTTATACTCTACATTCAATGACCTTTCTGATAGTATCACTAAATGCAGTGTCATGCTGTATGCTGATGACACTGCATTGTATTTCTCCCACCGTGACCCAGCTGAGATCGAGAGAATCCTGAATATGGAGCTTGCCAGCGTCTCTGATTGGTTCAAAGTACACTGACTCACTCTGAATGCTGGCAAGACTAAGTTCTTGATTTTTGGAACCTCTAAAAGACTAACATTTATTCCATAACTTTTGTCACCTTTATGCATCTTAATCGGATGAAAATATGTCACAATTTCATGTTGTAGTTGCACAGAAATGACCAGTTTTGCTGTCCTTTTGCATAGACAGTCGTCATGCTTCCCATTATGGAGCTGGACGGAAGTAGTGATTGTAATATTATTATGTAAACCAGAAGTAGGAAATAGGAAATCATCTAGCTGATTAGCGTAAATCCAGGGCTCCAAGATGGTAACACACATGGCATGTGTCATGGCATGTGTTCATCTGAGACAACAGGGTACGCGTAGTCAAATGAATGCAATTTTTGCCCCATTTTTGGCATTGTTTTGTCGATTTTCAGACAGCATGGTATTCAAAACATGCCACAAAAGCCACATTCTACATCGCAACAAGTAAAGTTGATATCTTTATAAGGGATTGTCGTGGTACGGACTGAAAAATGCTGCATTTTGTCAACCATTTATGCCCAAATGACACCTGTTCCCTCAAGGTACCAGGTTTCATGCGGTAAGCAAAACATCGTAATGGCAAAACGATGCAAACAGGGAAATAGTTCAGCACTGATTGCACTCCACAACAAAATTATTGTAGCCTTTTAAAATCTTAAAAACCAACGTATATTATATATACGACAGGTGAAATTCCGTCACTATACACGTTATTTTCACAGTTGCTTCAGGTGACTTTTACAACTCTACACGTTCAAAACCCCGCTCAGTAGCGTGTTTCTAAAACTTTGGGGACACTCCAATTTGAAGCTTGGACCCCCCCCCCCCCCCCCCGTCCGATGGTTTCTCGAAATTTTGGAATGGTTTTACTTGTACATGATCCCTAAGTCTAAGATCTGCCAAGCTACATTATGAAAAGAAGTTAGTAGAACAGGTTAAAAGAAACCCAAAGAGATTTTGGAATTATACCAGACACATCTCTAGAACAAATGCCACTGTTGACACATTGTACGATAATGAGTGTCAATACATTGCTGAAAACAAGGAGAAGGCTGAAATTCTAAACAAGTATTTTGTATCTGTTCTTACTGATGAGCCACCCATTGATTTCTCTCTTCCAAATGAACCAAATGTTGATAATATTTTACTTGATATTGACATTACTTCTCACTTGGTTAGATCAAAGCTTTTCAAGCTTAATTCAAACAAGGCTTGTGGACCCAACAATAAATGTGAAGGTGATTTGCTAGTGTCTTAACTTAAGGTAGATGTACCCTTAGCACTCTTATACTCAAAATCAATGCCAACTGGCCAACTCTCACAAGACTGGAGAGATGCCAATATTATGCTTCTCCACAAAAAGCATTCTTGAACTTCTCTGAAAAATTATCATCCGGTGGCTCTACAGCAAAACTTTTTGACGATGATACAAAACTCTATAGGGGTATTAATACCAGAGAAGACTGCAATTCATGAGAAGCAGATTTAAATCCCTTGGCCAGTTAGTCTTGGCAATAGGTCCTTAAGTTCAATGAGCATCCAAGATAAGAGAAAGTATGAATTATTTCTTTACCTTTGATGGCATTACTCTCTCACAGTTACAGTGCAGCTCACACATTAGTTCCCTTTATGCTGGCATTTTCCAAAATGTGTGCTCGCATGCAAAAAAAAAAAAAAAAATTAAAAATTAAAAAAAAAAAATTTATAAAAAATCCTAGCATGGCATTTTCATTTTATATTCAGGCGCTCAACATTTTGTAGTATAAATAAGAACTGGCTTGTAGGTCATATTCATTCACATTTTTATATCTTGTTACACTTTCCTGAAATATTAACGTCAACAGTTGTCGACCCTCCCACCCCCTAAGTTAATGTCATGTAATGTTAACTGTGGCAAGGGGCAGGATCTCTTATCTCATCAGTTAAGTTTCCTCTGTCAAAAACAATCACACTGTTGACACTGCCTTGTAAGGGATGGTTCAATATTATCATCATTTTTGAATTAGTACTTATGGTACTAAATTTCATGACCACCCTCCCTCCCCCCCAAATTAGTACTTGAAAAATGATGATTTTCCCAAAAAGTCTTAGTAAAATTGCACAAAACAGGCCAAAAATTGACCATCATTTTCCATATTCTGTGAAAGTGTACACACCTATTTAACCCCCTCCCCCCTTGAGTACTGTAAGTACTAATTCCAAAATGATGAAAATGTTGAACCATCCCTAAGTTGCATGCAGCCATCAATCATTTATTTTCATGGTGCCAGTGCACTGGAGTGGCCATGGTGCTTTGATGCAGAACTTTGTCTTTGCCTTAATTTGGCACATTTTGCAAGGATGAACACATACTAAATGGACTCTCCTTATAATATTTCTGCGTCGGAAAACCAGATGGTTTGCTTCACACTCAAAATAGACATGATTGATACATGTAATTATGATTATTCATGAAATAGGCTGCAAATAAGTCTATTTCATCATGCTCACCTTGGCCGTCAGCAAGAAAGGAAGTTGCATACATGTACATCCAATGAAAAATACTGTGTTTCTAGTTCGGTAGCTTTTTACACTATTCACTGTAAATGTCGCCATAGTAGCAACATACAGGACATTTTTTACACACACACACACACACATATACTAATCTTTGTTTATGCGAAAGAGGTCCTATTTAGTTTGTGAGTAGCTGTGGTGCGCTGCCCTGCCATCCCTTTCAGTGACTTCATACAGTTGTTCATGCATCTTATATGAGCTTCAGTTGATGTGTGTGTGTGCCTTGGTTCACAGATGTCCATCTTGATGGTCTTTTTGTTTCCAAGTTTAAAGCTAGTAAAGAGGGAAGTGGTGGCATCATCGTAACATTGTAATTGGAGAAGTAATATAGTTCCACTCAGGGTTTCCGCCAGAGGGTAAAACAGGTAAAATAGCATACCCTAAAAAAATTCAAGGGTACTTTTGCTTACCCTCAAATTTTGGTAAAAACAGTACAATTTCAGCATAAATTATCCCAAAATACCCAAAATCTTCATTATCAGACTTTTCACTTTGAAATGCGAGTAACTGAGTACCCTAAAATTTCACTCTGGCAGAAACCCTGCCACTTTTTTAATGTTTTATTAGTGTTAAAGTGTTTGGTTGAAATATGAATGTAGAAGATTTATTAAATCGACTATATTATGTCTTAAGGCAGAATGCTTATATCACTGTTCATGCTCAAATTAGTACTTAGATTAAATTTATATCCATGTGTAGGAACTATTGCCTGCCCCCGCCCGGCAAACTCTTTCAAAGATGGAAGACTATTGAACTTTGGTGCCATCCAAAACGTACAGATTTAATGTACTTTTGAGGATCTCACTAAGCTGCCACAAGGTATCTTTCATGGTGAAACTTGTATACATATATGGTTATTAAAGCATACAGTTTATCAGTCATGCTCATTTTCTGCTGTTATTTTGAAGTGAATCCAAAAGTTCCCAGCTCAAGTCAAACCACTTGAGCTATATTTACTGTCATTTTGTGTTTAAAACAAATGGATTTGAATAGTACACTTACTTTTTTAAAGTACGTGCTTACTTGTATATAATTCTGTTAGAAACAATCAGTTTTATGTAAGGTTACATGAACATAACATGCGTGCTTTAATTAGCACATGATTCCATCATGTCCATATGGCCAAACACATTATGCATGTCACCAAAAACATATATGGCAATGGCGAGTTGCCAGATGCTTCTGGCATATTTGGCTGTTGAGCATGAGCATTTGGTGATGTGATTTTTTCTCACATGTGCCAGATTTGATGCCAGCACGTTTGAGCATGCTAGCACGTGGGTTGAACCTATGTGTGGGCTGTACTATAAGTACCCAAACAAAGAGATTTAGGAATTATTATATCAGATAATCTGACATCAAGGAAACATCTGGTCAGCATTCACTACCTTACCTGAGCGCAGACTCCTGGACGGCGCAAGAGACTGAGGGCGCCAGTCGGAGTCTGATCCAAGTGTACCAGCCTTTGAATTTACCGCTCCAATCACAATAGCACACACAAATCTTCATTCATATTCGAACGTTACTCTGCCATCTAGTGTCCTAAGCTAGAACTAGTTTATTGACCAATTTATTTATTTATTTGAAGCACGCCATCTGTCGCCGAATATGTATAAAAGAAAACCTAAATGGCTTTACTAGAATGTGTTTGATTGATTCACTGGTCGGCATATCTAGCTCACTGATTGGTTTGACGTAGAGAGTTGAAATCAGCGCGTGATTCAAATGGTACACTTGGGTCAGACTCCGACTGGCGCCCTCAGTCTCTTGCGCCATCCAGGAGTCTGCGCTCAGGTAATCACTACCCGATAAATAAAGCAAATCATTGGCATGATCGAATGTTTCATTCGTATGACAGTAGACAAAATTTCAGCATGACATCCATGGGTTGAATGGCCACAAAAAGTCCAAAGGTGTCTCAATCTCTGTAAACAACATATTGAGCTGGAGACTTTGCAGGATAGGATCCAGGCAGCAAATTGATTTGTGTGAAACTTTACACAGTTATAAGGCATACCCAAGCGCTTTTTTCCTGCAACGTTACAGTCACAGACAACCATTGAGGTATTATACTGTATAATACCTCTATGAGACAACTACAGAGCTGCCAAAACTCCCGATTTGGCGGGAGATCTCCCGCTTTTTCAGCCAATTTGATAATTTCTCCTGACCTCCCGACATCGAATACAAATCTCCCGCCAAAACAAATAGTTAAATTTTTTTTTTGCATATAAACGTAAATTTGATAAATACTTCAGTGAGTGGGAGAAGGAGTTTGACGGCATACGGCGGGACAAACAGGATCAGCACAAGGCAGTGATAAAGTGCATTAATTTTTAGTTGTACAGGAGAGTGACACGAGATCACTTTTAAGTAAATACCAAAAAATTTTCATCATATTTAGGGCCGAAATTCCATCTCTAAATATATGATGCAAATGAGAGTCTGGTAATTCAGACAGTAAAATGTGGCTAATTCCTGTGAAATATGATAATGCGATATTTGTTGTTGCATTTCAGGTTGTATTTATGGCTCTAAAATGCAGGAAATTGCACCATTTTAAGTGCTCAATTTTTTTTTTTCAGGGGGAGCCAGGAGGTCCCCCACACCCCCTGCGGGAGTGGACACCCCCCACACCCTCCCCCACACCACCTCCGGTGTTACGCTGAGCCGCCTGTGGCGCCGCAACAGGTCTCCCCCCCCCCCCGTCACTCATGTAGGCAGAGATGTCCCCCCTTCACTTCACTTATACTTGGCACCTCTGCAACTAAGAGGACATATCATTATTATTATTAAAACTATTTGGTGTAATGGTAGTGACTGCAGTAAAGTGAGAGTTCAACCTCTGTGCTACATGTATTACATGCTTGCAGGTATTGTGTGGTGTCACGTGACTGTGGCAAGATGGAGGGACTTTCAAATCACACTCCAGTCTTTTCCCAAATGGAGTAGTTTTGTTGGTATGCTACCTCTCTACTCGATGCGACTCAGAAATATAACGTCACAAGAACCGATTTACCAGATCGACTAGGAAATACCGGCAAGTGTTACAGTATTATGGCCTCCCAAACCAGGGCCTCAGGCAAAGCGGTAAACACACAAGATGGTGGCGACCACGAACGACCAAAAAAGTGTTCACAGAAATCAAAACACAAGGTAAATAACCGCACGCAAAGCTTGGAGATTCTCACAACAGAAGGCGGAATTAAAATTCTATTTTCTGAGGCTCTTTTCACAGCATTCCAGGAAAAATGCGAGGCTTTCTATGCCACAGATGCACACCGAGAAAACACCACGTGTGTCACAACCAAAGGAAAGGATAACACGGACGTTAGCAGGTCGATCAAGCTATGCGATGGTGACGGTAAAGGCATTTACACTCTGAATCTGTACCCCACGACTGCCACTGCCCTGATAAATGGACGGGAATCTAACAGATTCCTAGACGAACACCTCGACCAAATCATAGATACTGAAATCTCTCTGGGTTCGTCCATGACCGGAAAGAGTGGGAATGAACATTGCAGTGAACAGCGTGAATTTCCATGCACAGTATGCAGGGGAGAAACCGAAGGGACAGACTGTATAGAGTGCACGTCATGCAAAGCATGGTCACACGCTAAGTGTGAAAATATTAACAAGAGACAGTTTGAATTACTGCAAAAGGAAGAGAGCCGGCCGTTTATATGCTGCTTGTGTACCACGGCTGGCGATATTCAACCAATGGCAAAGGAGGAAACAGAAGTTAAAAAACGCTACAATATGGAAGGTCAGGTTATGACAGAAAAATCTCCAAACGATGGATCAGAGGCTGATCATGACCATACATGCATCATGACAGAGGACAACAACAGTGCCAAACCTGGCAATGAACAGGTCAACAGCTCCTCCGGCGAGGCCCCAAGTGGTTATGACAGTGCAGGTCTATCCAAAGAGGTACTGTCAATCCTAAGAGGACTGGAGGAGAAAGTTGTAAACTGTTTACGTGACCAAGGCCATAGGGCACTCACTGCTGAAAACCATAAACTGGGCCTCGAAATCGCATGTAAAGAAAAGACAATAAAAGAAATAAAACAGACACTGGAAAGAAAGGTATCTGAAAATAAAGACCTTCAGAGTAAACTCAAAACTGCGGAGGTTACAATGGACTCCAGTATTAGTAGTAAAATGACTGAACTACAAGGTCAGCTAAACGCCGCTCTAGAGCGGAACACATTCTTAGAAGGCTGCAACAAGAGACTCGAACAAGAATTAGAGTGGAAAGCAATAGAGTCGCGTAAATGGGAGGATGCCTTATCCAAATCACAAGATAGCCTGGACAAGTGCATGGAGGCTGCAACAAGAGACTCGAACAAGAATTAGAGTGGAAAGCAATAGAGTCGCGTAAATGGGAGGATGCCTTATCCAAATCACAAGATAGCCTGGACAAGTGCATGGAGGAACTACAGACACAGAAAAGTACCAGCTGTACATGTGCCAGCCGCACTGAGGATACCAACCCAACACCCGTGAAAAACAAATTTGCCCCTCTAGAGGGACTAAATGAAAACGACAATTTCATGGAAGTCACACGACGTCAAAACAAAAAAGGAACCAAAGACACAACAGAATCTCCCATCCCAAATGCTACACCTCGCCCCAAGGTGGACCTGTCCCACCCCCCTAGCCCACAAACCCTGGAACCCCTGGCAGAGGGACCAAGGACCCCACTAACTTCACAAGGGTCTGTGCAGGACAATGAGAGTGGCATAACATCCCATACAAATGATGTGGATCTTTTAATGGTTGGCTCCTCCCACCTGTCAAGAATCAACCCTCGCAAAATGTACAAAACCAAAAGAGTTGTTGTGAAAACTCTGCAACAGAAAAATGTAAGTGGAGCCATAGACTATATCCTGAATTGTAACATTGGCTCGCACCCGAAGTGTTTACTGTTCCACATCGGATCAAATGATCTTACATCACAGACAACCAAGGACGTTAAAGAAAACATTCTTCAACTTGTTCAAATAGCTAGAACGAAATTTCCGACTTCAAAAATTGTACTGTCAGAACTGCTTCCCAGACAACTCCCATCTAAACTTGACACTAAAAACTACAACAAAAAGGTGTCAGAAATAAATGAATGGATGTACAGCATCCGAAACATTGAAGTGGCCAACCAGAGTGGATTCACACCCGGGGACCCCGCCCTATATTCGGAGGATGGTGTTCACTTGAACCCCAGGGGGACTGCTACTCTGGTACGGAATTATAAGAGACAGGTTAATATCCAACTGGGAATGCTCAGATATGAACAGTACACACAAACAAGGACCACACACACCCAGCACAAGGGTGATCTACGACACAACAGAACCAGGGCAGAACCATCAATACAAACCACGGGACCGCTGGACATACCATGCCTCAGATAATGCACCTAGAGAGAGAGGCACTGAGGTCAAATGGGATAGGAATATGTATGGACAACATGGAGGTCCATATTCAGAAAGGGACTCCTTACTCTGTGAGAGATATTACCGCGATGAGGAACCAATGTTAAGACCATACACCGGAGACAGCGAAGCAGACCACCATGATCATTATCGAAACCCATACTATCATGAAAATATGGTGACCAGAGACGAAATTAAATCAATTATCGCAGACACTATGTACCGGTTCAGGTTTGGACTGTGAATGAACATGATTACCCAGTATTCTGGTGCTCAGGGAACACTGGTGCTATATGGACTGACTTGTGTCCAAAGTGTGTAAGGTGACACACAGGGAATATACACAGGTTGCCACATGGACAGTGAACTTATTACAGCAACTGATATTTGTTAATACAGATCAAAAATAGAAATCCTTTCTTGTTTTTATTTTTTATTTTCATTTTATTTATTTTATTTTATTTATTTTTCATATATTTTTGCTTTCAGCATATGGAAGAAGCTTGATTTATTTATACTTGTGAACTTACATATTGCATATAATGCGAACAATCATTGATATGCAGGACCTGTAATCTAGACTGTGACATGCACCATTCAGCTTCAGGGGGTTTTTTTTGTTGTTTTTTTTTTGTTTTTTGTTGCAACATATGAGTGAAGTATGATTTAACATTTACTTGTCAACTTACATGGTATAGGACTTACAGACTTCTCCCTTTTTCAGCATATGGATGAAGCATGGTTCACTCGTGACTTTGCTCACTACAGGACAACCAACTTACTTAATGTATTTATACTGTCTCCACGTTATATTTATGTATATATTGTAGACAACAGTATTGAGGTAGCATCATACTAGTTTCTCCTTCCATGACATCTACTTTACACACAGATAGCCATTCTACAGTTAAAATTGGAGCATGGAACATTGATGGTTTAATGCAGAGAATTGGTGGCCAGAGGTATTGCAAGTTGAACAATGTTGATTTCCAAGATGAAATTTATGACCTTGATATAATTGGACTTATTGAGACCCATCTTGACCCGAACATAGACCTCCCAACACATGAGGGCTATTATACTAACCATAATACCAGAGCAAAACCACATAAAGCCAAGAAAGCCTATGGGGGGATCTCGGTCTGCATTCGTGAAACTATTAAATCTGGTGTTAAAATAATGCCCAAACACAATTCCGAAATCAAGTGGATCAAACTGAGCAAACTGTTCTTCCACATGTCATCAGACATCTATGTTGCATTTGTGTATATTAGTCCAAGTAACTCTACATTTAGCAAAAAGCGGGATGATATCTTCGAAATATTGGAAAACGACATAGCAAAATACTCAGTATTAGGGGAGTGCCTGGTGTGTGGCGACTTTAATGCGCGCACTGCACTGTCAGATGATTTCATTACCCATGACTCGAGTCGACATGTCCCGGTACCAGATGCCTATCTAAGTGATGTCCCCATAAGTAGAAACAGTATGGACAAAGCAAAAGTTGATAATCATGGAAAGAAACTATTGGATATTTGCAAAACCTCTGGCCTCAGGATCCTCAATGGAAGACTCATTGGGGACAGTCACGGTTATTTCACCTGTTTTAATCATGTTGGCACTCCTAGTGTGATAGATTACATGTTTGCACATACTTCCTTGATAGGTAGGTTAAAGTATTTCCATGTACATAGTCTGACACCCTGGTCCATCCATTGTATGTTGTCAACCATGGTCACAACTGGAACATACACCTGGTCAGATAGAGAAGATGCAGGTACAACTTGCTATACAGAAACCCCTAAATTTAAGTGGACTCAGGGGGATGATGACAAATTGCAGCACGTCTTCTCCACAGATGAAATATGTAATCAAGTCGGCAGCTTAATACAACAACTAAATTCACCCACTCCATGTCCCATAGACGATTCAGTGTCAAAACTCAATGATATCTTCTATACAGCTGCCAGAAAAGCCAATTTGAGGAGAATTAAACCCAAGCCTGAAAAGCGAAAGAGAAAAAGACACAAAAAGTGGTATGACTCTAGCTGTAAAGATTCATACAAAGAATTGAAGAAACTATGCAGCCACCTGCGAGCCCAACCCCATGATACTCAGTTATTGATGCTTTACAGGCGGACACGCAAGCAGTACAAAAAATTACTTAACAAAAAAAAAGAAGCTTTTCCAAAAAATCTGATTGATGAAATGCAAAATTTGGAAGAAAGAGATTCAAAACTTTTTTGGAATATATACAACGAATTAACTGAACGGGAATCAAAACAGTCCATCAACCCTATCAGTCCCAGCAAATGGCTGGAACACTTCCATGCACTTCTCAATCAAACTGGCAACTTTTATGACTCTAACCTCAACTCTTTCATTGTCGAAAACAAAGACTTGGTATTTAGTGAACTTAACTTCAGTATTACTACCCAGGAAGTGTCGCATGCTATCTCAAATTTGAAAGGCAACAAATCACCAGGGCTGGATGGCATCAGAAATGAGATGATTAAAAGTGGCAAAAGGGTTCTATTACCAGCACTAACTAAACTATTCAATAAGATCTTGGTAAACCGGTACTTCCCCTCTGAGTGGAGAGTTAACTCTATCACTCCTATCCACAAAAAGGGAGACGCCCACTCTCCTGAAAACTACAGGGGCATAGCTGTGTCCAGCCACTTGTGTAAACTCCTGTGCTCTGTACTCAATAACAGACTTTCAGAATTTACAGAGAAACACAAAACTGTCCCTTACAACCAGATTGGGTTTAGACGCAAATGTAGAACTTCCGATCACATACTAACTCTCCAGACCCTGATTGATAAATACACAAACCGGCTGCCCAGGCAATACCTGTTTTCTTGTTTCGTTGATTTCAAGTCGGCCTTTGACACCGTATGGCGCCAGGCACTTTTCTATAAACTGACTGCCAGTGGCATTGGCGGTAACTTTTTGGGCCTGCTACAAAATATGTACTCTGAAGTTTACTACTGTATCAAATCTGAACATAGTTACTCAACACAATTCCCTTCAAATGTTGGTGTCAAACAGGGATGTGTTTTAAGTCCAGGACTCTTCAATTTATTTCTAAGTGATCTCCCTTGTATTTTCGATGACTCATGCAGACCGGTCAAACTGGATACCTGCAACATTAGCTGTCTCCTCTACGCAGACGACCTGGTCCTGCTGTCTGAAACCAGTGCAGGATTGCAGGCTGCACTTAACAAGCTTGAAGAGTACTGTTCAAGGTGGATGCTCAAAGTTAATCTCAAAAAGACACAGGTTGTTATTTTCAAGAAAGGAGGAGTTAAATTTCGAAAATTTAATTTTTACTATGAGAATACCGAGATTGATATAGTGCAGAGTTATTGCTATTTGGGTATCGAATTGTCAGCCTCTGGCACATTTAATGCAGCAACGACCAAACTAAAAGAAAAGGCAAATAAGGTGCTATTTAGTCTAAATTATTTTGATACCCATGGAAACATAGACATGGCACTGAAACTTTTCCAAAGCCTGGTAGTGCCGGTGGCGAATTATGCTGGCGAAATTTGGGCCCCTTTCCTGCTACAATCACTGAACAGTGAAAATTTCTTGCATCTCTGTGAACGTGCCCCAACAGAACAAGTCCATGTCAAATTCTCTCGTTTTATGCTGGGGGTACACCGAAAGTCCTGTACTGCTGCGGTCAAGGGTGAAACAGGCAGCTACCCACTACTCTTCACTAGTCTGTGTTTTGCTATTAAATACTGGTCCCATTTTCACAGCTGCGACCCAGACAGCTTGGTATCTAAATGTCTAAGCGAGAACTACTCCATGATGAATAGCAAGAACCCCTGTTGGCTCCAAAACATCAAAATAATGTTGACTAACTTTGATATGCAGAGTGAGTGGGAAAATATCGGCGGAAATAATATTAAGTCATGTATTACAAAATTAAATGAGAAACTGTGTACAGCATATGAGCATGATTGGATTAAATATGTAAACGGACAGGGGAGAGAGTCCAATAAATTGAGGACCTATTGTAAATTCAAGGAACCAAAATTCTGCAGAGAAGAATATCTCAAATTAAATATGCCAATATGGAAAAGAAAGCAATTCACCAAACTAAGAATAAGTGCCCATGACTTGCACATTGAAACAGGCAGATATAGCAGAACTGAAGTGGGCAACAGAATATGTAACCACTGCACAAGTGGGGATGTGGAAGATGAGATCCACTTCATGTTAAAATGCAGTAAGTATGCCCAATTCCAGAAAAAACTATATACATCACTGAATACATATAATTTAGCCCTACTCTCAGACATGGACCAATTTCTTTTTCTGATGACCTGCAACAATGGGGACCATTCTGTCATCAAACAGGTGCTAAAATTTGTCAACAGTGCAATGGAAAAACGAATGTAATTTTTTTTTCTTCTAGTAAACTAGATAGAGATTTTGTCTTGTTTTTTTTTTTTTTGCTTTGTGAAGTCTTTTATTTAATTCTGTGAATCTACATGTCATTAACTTCTCGAACCCATGGCAATCATCTCGGTGTAGCCTGGGTGCTGAGCACTGTAATGTTTGCTATACCCTCCAGAGGGAGCGTCTATGCAGTAAATCTTATACCATGGAGGTATAAGAGGAGAGGAGAAACCGTGTCAAAAATTTTATGGTCCCTCATGTAATGTCACATTACACGCTAATTATGACCAAAGGTACATAAAGGGGTAAAGGCAATGACACAATTATCACTTGATGCTGATAAGAGTCTGTGAAGCACTCCGTTTTTCCGCCTCAGTCAGTCGCCCCGCAGCAGCCGATAATTACATCCGGGAACTCCCAGTAGCATCTGCTGGATCTATTATTACACTTGGGAGCTCTCGAGCGTGGAGGCTGTGAATGGCACCCAAGTTCGCCATTTACGCATGTGCCGATTTGATATCCGGTTTGCCAGCGAAGAGAGCTTTCTGGCGGTATTTTTAAAGTTTCTGTGTTCCAATTTTTGGCGAAAATATGGCAAAATGAAGACCTAGATGCGATACCAAGCGAATAAACACTAGATATGGAAGGTAAGTTCTCACCTCATACAAAAAATTAAAGTTAAGATATTTCCTAAAGTTTCCTAACATCGATATTCGCACTGGTAGTCAGTAACATGTGTAGGTATCCAGATCTGGCATTGTAAATAACGACGGATTATGACGGAATCCTGTTTGTGGATATTTTTTTCGCCACTATTTGAGAGATTGGGAGTGGGCGATAAATAGATGAGTTATGAAGTGATAATTCAGATGAATGTTGACATTGTTTCTGAAGTTGCTTTTTCTTTTAATTGTATTACAAGACATCACAAATCAACTTACAAAGCATGGTGGTATAGGAATAAGGTGCCTCCACGTTCAAATGAACTCTTTCTTTGTGATGATAATATAGGCCTACATTTTTCATAATTAAAATAGGATTGTGGCATTAATTCCAAGAATATTGTATGCTCAAAATATTAATAATTAATGATATTATGTGGACATGGTTTCATAACTGCAAGGATAAACTGGCCATAAATAATATTCATTTTGCAAGATTGGAAGAAAACAAGAAAAATAATAGTTTATTTGAATATAAGGTTAAATAAAATGAATAATAATAAATAAACAATTGACAAATTATCACTATTAACGTGGAGCATGGAGTTATCAGAGGAGTATATGCCATGCTATTAACAATAATATGAATAGTGACAACTCAAATAATAAATATATATATTAATATCAGTAATGATAATAATTTGACCATGGTTTCATACCTGCAAAGATAAAATGGCAATAAATAATAATAATAAAAATAACAACAGTAATAATAAAATGAACAAGAACAATAATTGTGATAATCTAAAATTTAAAAAAAAAAAAATAATGAAATTAATTCAGTGGCTATGGTTGAAAATGGCCATGATATATGATTAATAATAAAATGATAAAATTGATTTATTTTGCAGGTTTGGAAGAACACAGAAAATTGCTAAAATCACTGTGCAGATTATGTGGACAGCATCTGAATTTGAAGAAATCTCCAATTCACAAGTCTAAGCTATCCAAAGATATTGCTTTGATTCAAGTAAACATTGAACATGATGATGACAATATTCATCCAGACAAAGTGTGTGATGCCTGTCGCATGAAACTGAAGCGAAAAAAACAGAAAAAGCAGCGAAACAAGCTAGATATCCCAGCTGGAATTGATTTATTTACATTCATTCAACATGGAACAAACTGTTCAATCTGTGCTTTGTATGGACACCAAGAACAGTGGTACAAAGACTACGAGGCTTGTGCTGAGGAGCTTGGGTTCAAATGCCAATTGGTGAACAGTTCACTCTGCTGTGTAAAGTTGTTACAAACGATATTTTGTTTCAGCTGACACAGAATAATGTGTGTACACTACATGTCAGAGGACATTTAATAGAGAAAGTCACCTGTTCTGACCTGGGGTCATTCAAAGTCTTACTGCAGCGTGTAATTAAGACAAAGATATGTGCAGGTAACGAAGGATTTTCAAGTCTCTGCATTGCAAAATCATCTTTATTTGAAGGGAATACTGTGTTCAGATAAAAAAATGGAGCTGTTGTGGCTTACAATGAAACAGAGTATGGTGTTAATACTATTCGCCATGTCAAATGTGAACGCTTGATTCCCCCTGAAAAGGAGAGGTGCGACATATGTACACATTACAGGGTCAATCTGAATGCAAAGAAGGGCAGGCAAGCCCCTGGAACACCACTTGGAGATATACCCAGTAACTGTTTAAGTAGCCATCGATCAAACAGCACCTTAAGTGAGAGTGAAAAGGTGACAAAAATGAAATTGCTAAAGGAGGAAAATAGAGGTTTAAAACGCAAGATTGACCGCCTTCAAGAACAAGTGGCAAGTGCATTTAATAGAGAAGCAGTACCTGTTGGGGAGAAAATGTCCGATTCCTTGAAATCAATCCTTTTCAGAGAAAAGGATAACTTTGCGGAGGGCAGCGTCCAGAAATTATTGTGGGATCAACAGAAACTGTATCTCAGTAAAAAGGATAAGCGTCAAATGCGTTGGCATCCAACAATTATTCGGTGGTGCATTGCACTTCAAGCCAAATCCAGCGGTGCCTATGAGCTTGTCAGGGAGTCTGGGTTTCTCTCCTTACCACATTCTAATACGCTGAGGGACTACACCCACTTTACAACATGCCATGCTGGATTTAATGCCACAGTCATAAATAGGATAAAGAAGGACATGTCATTTGACCAGGCATCAGACTTGCAAAAAAATGTATGTCTGATCTTCGATGAAGTGAAAATTCAACAAGGCCTTGTTTATTCCTCTGAGACAGGGGAGCTGATAGGCTTTTGTGACATTGGGGATATTAATCAGGATATTGAAGAGTTGAAAGGTATTAAAGATGAAAGTGATGATCATGAACCGAAAGTGGCAAGTCATGTGATAGCATTCATGGTGCGTGGACTATTTGATTCCCTTCACACAGTTTTTGGCCACTTTCCCTGTATGGGATTCACTAGTAGCCAGATTTTTTGGTCTGCATGGAAGGGAGTTGGGTACCTTGAAAAAGCAAAATTTCATGTCCGTGCAATGACAGCTGATGGAGCGACACCTTACAGAAAATTTTTCAGGATTCATCGAGCTGTTAATGACCTGGCTCCAGTGGTTTACTTTGCTAATAATATGTTCCGTAAAGGTCAGAAGATTTACTTCATATGCGACCCACCCCACCTGGTCAAAACCACCCGGAATAATTGGGAGAAGTCTGGTTGGCATAACAAGACCCGGCATATCGAGGTATTCTACAGTTTCATTCTTTTTAAACTAATTAAGTATTTTTAAACTAATTGTCCAAAGTACAAGTATTCTGAAGCTTAAATATGTTGATTGCTTTTCATTTAACATTTAGAGTCGGTAACTCAAAAGGAAGCATGTTAAGCTCATAATATGATGAATGCCTGGCTATGAGTGTTCAAAAATATACTGCCCTGGTTTTACTTTAACAATACTTGCAATAATAAATGTTATAAATTTCTTGTGTATGTATAGATTACACAAACCGTAAATGTCAAAAGGTAAATAAATGTATTTTACACTTGCAGTACAATGGTCAACAAATCAGGTGGGAACAACTTGTCTCATTGGTCCTCTTATTATACCTCCATGCTTATACTAAATAGTATAGGATAGTCAAAAACTAGCCAAAGAAGTCCAACGAAATTCTTTCTCCCACAGGGTCGTGTCTTCACAGAAAAGTTTACCAGAACTTCTTCGCCACCTCCATTGACAACTTCGAAAAGAAAGAGACAGCTCCGCCCAACGGTTGAGGGGGTTCATGCAATCAAGTAACAAGTACTCAAAATGGCTAGGTTTTGCCAGATTCCACCTCCCTGGTTTTGCATGGAGAACGACGAGGGTACCCGCGCGGACAACGTCATGGAATCCACCGTCATCGAGCCAATAAATAAAATATGTCTGTATGAAAACAAAAAAGTACCTATTATAACACAAGTCGGCTACCCAGTTGACACCCTGTAGTTCGCCTTCCCTTGCGCCTTCTTTCTCTTCCATTTTGGCCTTTCTACTATTTTACATGCATCTACCCTTGTCAATCGTCTGCAAGTTCCTCGTACCAATCAGGACATGCGCAGTGGGGTCCATTCCGGACTACCAGGCGCATGTGCCAATCCGATGGCAAGGGTACCAGAATCCGTCGCAGAGGTACCGGGTCAGATGCAGGGGTACAGAATGAGAAATTCGAAAAGATCAATGTTACGATTAATAGCTTATGTCAAACATATATGGATGCTTAAATGTATCAAACCCAGCTTGCTTCAGGCAGACTGACAGATTATTTTTAAAGAAAGAAAATTGTTAAAAGTCGAAGACATAGGCCTATAAGCCTAGTTTAATAAAGGACAACTCTTAAAATTTTATTTCAAATATTGTAATAATGAACTAGAACAGACTGATTTTCCAACAGAAAATCAAATGTCTCCCGGTGGAACACTTACGTCTCTGAATAAGCTACAGGTGATAACACATTACAAATGACCAAGTTTCCTTGAAAATTACAATCCTATTTTAGCTCTCACCTAGATACATTACTCTAGCAATTTCCATCAAGCTCTTCATGACTTATTGCAGAGAAACCAATTTCACATAAATGACCCTGTGACCTTAAAAATAAGGTCAAGGTCACCCAAATACAATCCCAACCTTGGTCTTACCTTGATATATAATCCTACCAAGTTTCATCAAATTCCATCAAGTTCTTCATGATATATCGAACAGAAACCAATTTCACATAATTGACCCTGTGACCTTGAGAATTCCCTCAAGGTCATCCAAATACGATCCCAACCTAGGTCTTGCCAAGATACATAATCCTACCAAGTTTCATCAAATTCCATCAAGTTCTTCAAGACTTATTGCAGAGAAACCAATTTCATATAAGTGACCCTGTGACCTTGAGAATTCGCTCAAGGTCATCCAAATACAATCCTAATCTATGTCTTGCCAAGATACATAATCCTACTAAGTTTCATCAAATTCCATCAAGTTCTTCATGACTTATCGAACGGAAACCAATTTCACATAAGTGACCCTGTGACCTTGAGAATTCCCTCAAGGTCATCCAAATACAATCCCAACCTAAGTCTTGCCACGATACGTAATCCTACCAAGTTTCATCAAATTCCATCAAGTTCTTCATGACTTATCGAACGGAAACCAATTTCACATAAGTGACCCTGAGACCTTGAGAATTCCCTCAAGGTCATCCAAATAGAATCCCAACCTAAGTCTTGCCTAGATACATAATCCTACGAAGTTTCATCAAATTCTAACAAGTTCTTCAAGACATCTTGCAAAGAAACCAATTTCACATAGGTGACCCTGTGACCTTGAGAATTCCCTCAAGGTCATCCAAATAGAATCCCAACCTAAGTCTTGCCTAGATACATAATCCTACCAAGTTTCATCAAATTCCATCAAGTTCTTCAAGACTTATCAAACGGAAACCAATTTCACATAAGTGACCCTGTGATCTTGAGAATTCCCTCAAGGTCATCCAAATAGAATCCCAACCTAGGTCTTGCCAAGATACATAATCCTACCAAGTTTCATCAAATTCCATCAAGTTCTTCAAGACTTATCAAACGGAAACCAATTTCACATAAGTGACCCTGTGACCTTGAGAATTCGTTCAAGGTCATCCAAATAGAATCCCAACCTAGGTCTTGCCACGATACATAATCCTACCAAGTTTCATCAAATTCCATCAAGTTCTTCATGACTAATCGAACGGAAACCAATTTCACATAAGTGACCCTGTGACCTTGAGAATTCCCTCAAGGTCATCCAAATAGAATCCCAACCTAAGTCCTGCCTAGATACATAATCCTACGAAGTTTCATCAAATTCTGTCAAGTCCTTCAAGACTTATCGCACGGAAACCAAGTGTTGAAGAAGAAGAAGAAGAAGAAGAAGAAGAAGAAGAAGAAGAAGAAGAAGAAGAAGAAGAAGAAGAAGAAGAAGAAGAAGAAGAAGAAGAAGAAGAAGAAGAAGAAGAAGAAGAAGAAGAAGAAGAAGAAGAAACGGGCACTAAAACAATATGTCCCCCGGCTTCCACCGGGAGACATCATTACCTAGATATTTCTGGAGCATGCCCATCATGAAAATAACTGACATACATCAACATAATACTCAAAGGAAGTAAATTTTTAGGGTAAGAGCTGGAAATAGATTTGCTGACAAATGTTTTCGACACCAGATTGTACAGACTATCAATGACATACCAGACATAGTAAAAAGTAAAGCACACACACAGTTATTCATGTTTTAAAATAGATATCAAATAATATCTTATACAAAATAAGAGTCTATTTGTAATATCCCTAATTGTTATATATGCAATGCCTAAATATTCTAGGTTTACGTATGTCTATTCAAATGTTTAATTCCCCTATTATTATCAGTCATGCACAGCATGGATATCTGAAATTTTGTCTAAAACTAAGAAAAAAAAATCCTGAATCATTCTCTCACAATGGGCAATTAATAGACGAGAAGTCCACAATTGCCAACACATTTAACAAACATTTCATAGATATTGGTCCAAAATTGGCTGCTGAAATACATCATTCTGAAATGAGAGACTATAAACAATATCTTAAGCATCCAGTGAATTCCACTTATAATTTCATTGAAGTGGATTCTGAAAGCATTTCAAAAGTAATTGATAAATTACGTCCTAAAACAAGCTGTGGTATCGATGAAATATCTACGAAACTATTTAAATCAATACAAAATCTCATCACTGAACCTCTTCGCATTATAATCAATCAGTCTCTAAATACAGGCATATTTCCTGATAAATTAAAGATAGCAAAAGTGATCCAATTCATAAGAAAGATGATGAATCCTTGTTCTTAAATTACCGGTCAATATCCGTTCTACCTGCCTTCTCAAAAGTTTTCGAAAAGATAAATTTTAACCAAGTATATGATTATTTTCAGAAGCTCTTTTATGGTAGCCAATATGGTTTCCGTGCTGGACATTCCACAGAATTTGCTGCCATAGAGCTTCTTGATAAAATAATACAACAAATGGATAATGGCCAACTCCCAATTAGTATCTTCATAGACTTGTCTAAAGCATTTGATACTTTAGATCATCAAATTCTACTCGCAAAGTTAAAATACTATGGAATTAAAGATCTCTCCTTAAAGTTGTTTGAAAGCTATTAAGTACCCGTAAACAATATGTCGAACTTGATGACACAAGGTCTGATCTGCTGTAAATTACTACTGGCGTACCACAAGGTTCTATTATAGGACTACTATTGTTTATTATTTATATCAATGATTTAGCACACGCAAGTGACATATTTGACCTAATAATGTACGCAGATGACTCTACTCTTTCTACAGCCCTAAATATTTTCAATATAAACACGAACATGGACATAGACAACAACATAAACTCTGAACTTATGAAAATAACAGATTGGTTAAATGCTAACAGATTATCATTAAATGCAACAAAAACAAAATTTATGATGTTTCATCAAATGAAGAAAAAAATTTTAAATGCCTGAGATCAAAATGAATAATGTGCCTTTAGAACATGTTGACTCTTTCAACTTTCTTGGCATCACAATCGATAAACATCTAAATTGGAATGCCCATGTTGATAAAGTAGCTAGCAAAATTTCAAGATCTCTTGGTATTCTTAATAAATTACAAAATTATCTCCCACTAAGTGCCAAATTAAAAATTTACAACTCATTAGTATTATAACACATTAACTATAGAATCTTAATTTGGGGTTGTAAGTATTCCAAGATTCAGAAACTACAAAAGAAATCCATAAGAATTATATCATGTAGAAAATACAATGACCA